>NWBT01000049.1:5022971-5081511 GCA_003386485.1 Colletotrichum lentis
GGGGGGGGGCTGGCCCATTGAATGTTACACGGTAAGTGGGAGTGGGAAGCAAGCATCGAGACACACATGTTGGCAGCAATGACGTCGGGCCCGTCGGCACGGGGTGTGTGTGTGAGTGTGAAGGACCGTCGTCCCACTTAGGACTAGCGCCCATGGGCTGTACCGAATAGGACATCTTGCAAGAGCTTCAACGTACGACGAATAAGCAGCTCTGAGAAGCCTTGCCACTAACCTCTTTCATGGAATCTTGACTGCTCGATTCGACGAGGGTAACGTTGCGCACGACGCGCAGTTGGCCTTGGGTTGGGCATCGATCCGGAGACAAGGAATTGGAGAACAGCCGGGGCCGGGTCGGGGCCGGGTCCGGGCCGGAGCCGTACCTGTTCAAAGGCTACAATAGACGACTGACTGCTTCGCAACATGCGGAGCTGCAGTAGTAACAATCTCCCCTCCAATGAGCAAGACACGCTTAGTCCCATATTTCTGACAAGCGGGGCCACAAAATTCTGACATACTAGTAAGTAAAGTGCGGATCAAAGTCCCATCAAACTTCAACACAAGGCGAAGTGCTAGAGTGGTTAATAGGTATGCCTCGAAAGCATATGGCTTCGGCCGCGCAAGTTCGAATCTTGTCTTCGTCGTAATCTTTTTGGTTTTTCCCCATCAGCACCCAAGGATAGAGGTGCATCCCCTTTTCCCCCTTTGTGTATGACAACTTTTAACCATACTGTTTTAGCCAAAGTTGCTGGTCAAACTCACATACAAGAGCATTCCTCTCCATTTTTCAATAACATGTGTAGCGTTTTGCTTACTGGCCTGGGTCCGTCACAAGATGTGAAGGGCAGTGAAATACACAAAGGAGATCATAGTAACACAATATAACACGCACGTCAGACAGACGCTGTGCCGCTATATATTACATGCAACCGTCTACAAAGAACACTGCCAGTTCTCCCTTGAGGCCTCTAGCTCGCCAACTGCCCCTGGTCGCTTGCCGCGGCTTCGTCTCTCAGAAGCACCTACCAGTCCTAAAAGCAACTAGACGCGCTCGACGCCGATACTGTACAAATGTGGTATACAATCCGCGGATGGCCCCCTCGAGATATTATAAACTCCTCCCTGTGTGGGCATGGATATAGATGAAAATGTAGGTCAAATCATAAGTAGTGAAAGGTCATTCAGAAAGTGTCCGAGATACCGTCTGCCAGGAGGAGGCTCGGATCGGAGGCGGTCTCGCACTATCCCCGCATCGCGCTCGCATTCCCTCTCTACCGCGTACCGGTTCTCCGTCCGCGGTCGTCCTTCTTGGACGTGGCACGCAGCCAGTCGTCCCATTCCTTGCTAATTTCCATGAGCACGGCGCCCATGACACCTGCGCTCGCCATCAAGCCGTGGCCTTCGCCCTCGAGAATGCGGACTTCGCACCGCTTCATCGTCTTGCCGAGCCACTTGACATTGTCGACCGGCACCCGGGTGTCACGGCTGCCGTGGTGGATCACGACGGGCCTTGTGATGTCCACGTATCGGAAACCGATGGTGTGTCTGCGCTCCAGGCAGACCAATAAGTCGACGGCAGGGTTGGCGCCAGTTGTCGCCAGCTCCCAGATGGCATGCGTCAGTCTGGTGTCGTAAAGTGTCTGGCGCTCCTTGTCCATCAACGCATCCGATGCCGCGGCCATGACATGCGCATCGGAATCATAGTGACCCTGCGCCGAGGCCGTGCCCGTCGGCCTTATCCTATCCATGTTCTCCATGGCTGCCTGCGCAGGTCTTCCCGAAAGGTCGTCGCCTGTACTGGTCTGGTCGTACAAGCCGAGGTTTTCCTTGTCGAGGTGGGGCGTGGTGTCTCGCTTGCCCCCGTGCGTCGCTGGGGTGTCCCGGCCAGCAGTGACAGTGGATTTGCGCTTGCTTCGCCTAGGGTTCTTGGGCAGCGAGCTCGTGATTGAGCTACTCGTCGCCGACATGAAAGAGCTGTTGGCGGCCTTCAAAAACGTTGCCGGGAGCGCTCGCAGAATACGTTGCGAAGTCGGGATCGCGTTAGTCGGGGGGAGCGCCTGCGACGTGCCAAAGACGTTCATCTGCGAAGGCGGAATCCATGGCGCAAGCAAATGGATCTTTCCACGGATGTGCTGGGGCATTCGGAGAGCAGTCGCCAGCGCGTAGATAGCGCCGGCGGAGTGGGCGAGAATTGAAAACTTGGTAATCTTCAGAGCCTGGCAAATGGCGTAAACGTCGTCGGGCCAGCTGAGCGGTGTCGCGGTCCCATCAGCATACGATCCGCTGTCGCCCACGCCGGGTCTGTCGGGGGTGATGAGACGTAGCTTGAGCGTCAACGCGAGCTCGTCGTAAAAGCCCGTGATGTACCTCGTCAAACCCATACCCACACAGCAGAATACGGCAGAGCCTTCCGCGTCTCCCACCTCGGAGAAGGAAATCACTCGGCCCGTCTGCGGGTGTCTAATCTTTTGCGATAGTCGAGGTGAACACAGATACGACTCGACGGCATCGTCGATGGAGTCTGCACTGCGAGGACGCTCATAGCCGGCGGGCATGCTGTTGCGGTGATCCGGTGACGCGGCAGAGTTGCGTGGACTGGCCGACTCCTCTCCTTTGGGGCTCAACGGCTGCGAAAGCCGCTTGAGCCTGGAACTGCTGCGTTTCATCTTGATGGCTTCACCTGCGTCGGGCGTCTCACGCCCTGCTTTTCGTCGGCTCCTGTCGGCGATCTGCTCCTCACGACGACGACCCTGAGCGACAGCAGGAAACGGTGCACTGTCTTCGACATCCTCTTCAAGCAACGGCCCACGTGTCCGGAAGTCTTCGGTGTGTCTGGATTGAAACAATGGGCGGCTGAAAGACCTGACGGATGCGTCGACCGAGACCCTGGTCAAATCGTTTTCGGAAGCGTGGCGAGACAAGTGCTTCCGCCTTGGTACCTCGCCCAGGGACGTCTGCTCGTCTCCCTCGAATATAATGTCGTTGTTGCCGTTCCCACTATCTCTATTGGATCTCGAGGATCTCGTCGACGTCCTCTTGGCATTGGCTCCCGTCTTGAAGAGTGATGAATCCCTGGCGGGGATCGATCTCGGGCTGGCCGCTGGATCCAGGGTCGGGCTCGCCATTTCGAGTTTACGGGGGCTTTCCCGCGTGGGCGATTCCGGACTGTAGGCGGGCTCTTCGCTAATGGGCGTCTCGGCGAGGAAAGGGTCTGGACGGAGGGAGGCTCCCGTGAAGCTGCTGGAACTACGATCGCCGATGCTTGCACGCTTCTTTTCTTCCTTTTCTCGTAGTCGCTCCTTGGAACTCATATACATCAAGCCCCTATGGCTTCTGCCCTGCTTCTTGCCCCAGCTGTCGTAGGAGCTTTGACGCCTGAGTTCTGGTGTCGGCGCAGAACCACGTTCTATCGAAAGATTGCCTATACTCTGCGCATCGTCCCGCGATCCAAGGGAGCCTTTGGAAGAGGGTCTCGAAGAACTTCGTAGCAGGGACTTGAACCCACCGGAAGCGTCGCGGGCGGGAGATTTGGGAGCGGTTAGGGGCGACAAGCCAGAGGGGGGTTTGGCGGTCCGGATGACAGGGGCGACGGCGGCGACTTCGTCTAGGGGAACGTTGTTGTCGCCGCGGAGGTTCTCGAGCGAGGGTTGGTGAAAGGCGCCGTAGTCGACTCCAAAGCTACCTTGGCGAGGGGATACGGGCAGGGACAAGCTCGGCTGGCTGCGCTCGAAGTGGTTGTCGGCTGGCGTGGATATCACCGAGAGGCTGGTGATTAGGGACGAAATGACCTCGGGCGAAGTGGGAACGGTGTCAGCGGAGCGGCGTGACGGTGGTGGGAGAGAGCGGCGACGTGGATGAGGCTCGGGGGTTTGTAGGTTTCGGTAGCGGTGGGGGATAGGGGGGATGGAGGTTGGGTCGTAGCTGGTGTTGTCCATTGCGACGAACAAAGAAAGGGAGGAGGGTCGACAGGAAGCCCAGTGGTGGAGGGCTGCAGGACGGCACGGGGGCCGGCCGCTGGATCCAGGAGTGGGCACGGAACGCAGAGGGCGCAAACTGCAGAAACCTAGACGGAGTGGCAGCGAGGGAAGAACCGTCGGGCGTGGTTGTCGTCGTCGTACAGGGAGAGTACCTGGTACGTACAGCAGGCGACGGAAGTTCAAGTCCAGGAAGAGGAGGGTCAGGGCGAATGCGCAGCTTGCGACGGTCCCAGCAGGAACAAGGGGAACTGCTGAGCTAGGACAGCCGTGGGCGAAGCTCCCTTACCGTGCGTCGATCGGGATCCGGGGCTACACCACAAGCGTCGTCGGGTGGTGTGGAAAAGGTCGCTTCTTGCCCGGTAGCAGTCGATGGGCCCCCCCCCAATGGTTGTTAGTGTAGCGCGCGCGCGCGCGCAGCGTAGAGGCAGGTCGTGATCAGGGAATGTGCCGGCACATGCACACACAAGCACAGGCGCACGCACGCACGCACACACACACACGGGGCAGGACAAGGTTGACGCAGGTACGCGGTGTATCCGTAGGCAGTCGGGAAAGGAGCGTTGAGTCTTGACGCACGAGGCAAGCGCGGCGACAGAAAAGTGGGAGGGGCTAACGACCAGGGCGAGGGAAAGGCGCGGCCCAGTGGCTAGATCCCCAGCAGCGGCCGGCGTCTTTCTGCGTTCATGCAGGATGGCCAGCAGAACCCAATGTCGCAAGGTCGAGAGGTAGGTAACAGGTAAATGCGAAGTACTGGTCGCGTACCGCGGGTGTCACCAGTGTGCCGTGCTGTGTCGACGCTGTACGGCAAGGTAGTAAGTAGGTTTCGGAAGGTATGGATATGCGTGTTCGTAATGCAATGCGTGGCTGCAGCTGCAGGCAGGGTGAGGCGGAGCGCGTTGGGATGATGTCTCTAATATCTCTGGGACGGATTGTCTCGTCTTGTCTCGACTTCTCGCGTTGATCGGCCGAGAGAGGAGATCATGTGCGATGGGAAAGGGGGCCGTGCTCTCCTTCTTGTCCCGTTGGCAGAGTCGACAGCAGTCCGTCCTAGTCGAGAGGGGTCGGGCGGAGAGCAAAAAGGAAAGGAGCGAAAAGGGAAGTGGAATGGAAACGCGGAAGACGAGAAAGGCAGAGATGCTCAGGCTCGCATGGGCGTTGGGAAAGGGCAGGACGTGGCGTCGCGAACTTCGATGAAGACGAAGCCGGCGCAAAAAAGTGTGGAAACTGGGAAATGGACTGGCGAGTTGCGACCAATCTTAGCGTCCGATGGAGATTATCGACTCGTCTCACCGGACAGGGTAGGCAAAGTCGGTGCTGCGTGTGACTGTCGATTGGAAGCGGCGTCTGCGGCCGGTATTGTTGTCAGCCCAGTCCACCAAAATGGCTGCAACAGCGTCTCTTTTTGTCTTTTGCAAAATAAAAATAAAAGGGCTGTGTCGTGCGGTATCAAGACCGGGTACTACCTAGTAAGACATGGATGGCATGAAGACGTAGGTAGGTAGTGTACGATGTACTCTGTAACAGGGAGGAATAGGGGATGGGATAAGTT
Source organism: Colletotrichum lentis (assembly GCA_003386485.1). Taxonomy (NCBI): domain Eukaryota; kingdom Fungi; phylum Ascomycota; class Sordariomycetes; order Glomerellales; family Glomerellaceae; genus Colletotrichum; species Colletotrichum lentis. The sequence continues at coordinate 5,028,495 of NWBT01000049.1, forward strand.
CGAAAGGAATGGTTTGGGGGTGGGGGGGTAGGTCGGTGAACTGCACCTTCCTTGAACAACACACTGGAAACTGCTTGACGGGAAGGAGCAGAAGACGTTGAGCCTGCCTGCCTGCCGCAGGCTACCGCGTGCCCGGAGCCAAAACTCGGGCCCAAGACACGCGAAGGAAGGAATGAACGAACGCGCTAGACTGCTAATCACCAATCACCAAGACGTCGGACGTCAGCGCGCTTGTCGACCGACCGTCTGCCCATCTGCTTGCTGTCCACGAGATGGATGTTGCCATGGCAGATGTGGCAGCTTGGAGTGGCATGCTAGCATTTGCCCCTGGACCCGAGCTCCGGCATTGGCCAATTCCCCAACCGACTGCACTGTTGCGCCGCCCGTGGTCCCTTTTTCTTTTTTCCTTCGGCCAAGTGCGGATACCTAAAAGGTCCCTGTCGGGGGGACGAGGGGACGGAAAGCGCCTGGGGGCACAGAAGCTCCGAGTTGGGACTCGGAACAAAGGCCAAGATGGAAATGAAAACAAACAGACACGACTAGCCAAAAGAAAAAGGAAAGTGGAATAAATATTGGTATGACGCAATGAGCCGGTCCGAGGTCCGTTCCGGCCGACGAACTTCGTCCGCCGTGCAGAAGCTTCCGGCATATGCCGGAGACTGCTCGCTCGGATGCCGAAAGCCTCCTGGACATGAGATGGTTCGGATGAGGGCAGTGCGGGAAGGAAACAACGAGAGACGGACGACTCACCGGCGCGAGAATACGATGGCTTCGAGGGTCGTTCCTGATTTTCATCCTAACTTTCGGACGCGCTCATTTGAACCCCGCGGTCGGGAGGCAGAAAGGCTTATGTCGTAAGTGGTCGAGGTTGACCAATGTTAATCAGATCTGTCGACATTCTAGGACAAGGCTAGATGCGCCGTTTAAGAGAAAGGTGGGCGCCGCCGGCCCCCTCCCTATATATAATATATCCCACCCTCGTCGGTCCTTGCAGCGGCTCCCGAGAGATAACGACCCCNTCATACTGCAAAACACATCTGTCTCTTAGCTACATCATAGTCGCTGCCCAATGACACGCTGAGTGATATTTTCCTCTTTACACGTCTCTACCTACACACTGTGTACCTGTGCGACCCTAAGAGGGGCAGCCTTGGCTAAGCTGTCAGTCTCTACCTACACCGCGCGACGCACTGCACATGCAAATGTCTCATCACGCTTCGTCCAACAAGGCGCGTCGCCCACGCCGGCGAGCACTCGAGCCGTCCGGTTTCGGCGTTTGTTGTTGTTGTTGTTGTTGTTGTTGTTGTTGTTGTTTTTGTTTTTGTTGTTGTGCTTGTTGTACTCGACTCGGCTCGCCTTCACTGCATGTCCCACAATGTCCTTACATTCTGATTCAAGATTCAGCTCTTTGGACATACATTCCTAGGTCTAGTAAGTTTGGACGCTGAATAGTGATGAGCAAAGCCATTGAATTGATTGCCTGATGATAGGGGGGGGGGGTTCCAGCTTCACCGCAACGATATCGCTGCCTGCGCACGTCGACGACAACCAGAAGCTACGTTTCCCAATCAAACCAATACGTAGTCGAGTATGTGCCACGTACGAAATCCTCGCCGGTAACGTCGCACGTCGCTTCTGTAGCGAGCCTCACTACATCAGGGCCGAGTGCTTCCAAGTTGACGGGATGTCCGTGCCATCTGCGCGTGTTCTTTGCCACTAAGCCGGGCAACATATGTATACCTCAGCAACATCGGCTGGCAAATGGTAGTTGGCCGTGGTCCATAGGTTTGCCAGAGTTTTTACGCGGGGGTCGGCGCCTGTCTGGGAGCTGCCCCGCGTGCGAAAGCAAGAAAAGGGCAGACGGCCCCGTTCCTATTCTTTTTGTCGTTCGTGTTTCAAGGCACCAATGGGTCATCCGGAAGCAATCATCAGGCTCATATGTCGATAAACTGTTCCGATGTCGTCGAGTAGTATCGTCAAGCCATAGGGTCCAATAAGTACCAGCAGCCAGGCGTCAGGGCATTCACTTCTCAAGAGGCAAGTTGACGATAAGGGTATTGAAGTGAAAGAATTGACCAGCGACATTCAGACTCATAGGTCTTTATCATGGAAGTCGAAACGAACTGTTCTTGGGTTTGGCAATCGTCAGATTTCCATAATATCAAAATCTAAGGCAGTGATTTAGGCTACCAGTCAGCTTGCCTCCCGCGAAGCTACTAGCAGGGCTTTGTAGTAGCTTCAATCTTGGACATGGAAACAATCACAGATGGACATGGACAACGGACAGCGATGAGGTGGCCGAAATTTCTCATTACCTCGCCCTGACGAGGGCTCAAGCCGGTCGAGGGCCAGTCCGCTGGGGACGGCCCTGACGAAGTAGATCGTCAAGATATCTATCTATCGCCGGCCATATCGCAAAAGCAGAAACCATTGCAGACCGTGCGTACCGTCCTCCTGAAAGAGTATCACCCAGGTACAAAATGAGATCCTCAAACATGTGGTGTGTGAAATTGTCCAATCTGACATGTTTTGTTTGTTGTGTGGGAGATGTTCCGTTTTTTTGTTGTTGTGTTGGTTGTTGTAGGTTCGGCGTGGCGAGCCAAGAGAAAAGATGACGGGGATTGAAGTGTCCAAGCCTGTTGTTCCTTGGATCACTGTTGATTGCACAAGACCACCGACCTCCCATATTCTCGGTCTACCCTGGAGTCAAAGGCGGGCACATCCAGTGTTGCCTCTCGACATCCGTATATCCAGGGGAGAAAGACGATGACAGGAGCACACAAACTGTATGGTTTTTGAGCACCAGGCTGATGTGTGCTCCCAGTACGTCCAATACCGGGTGAGAACGCCAATCCTTTTTGATGGAGAGAGATGAGAGTTGTGAAGGGTTGCGCCACCCCGCCGGGTGTGTCGGTCCCAAGCAAGTCGGGTAGTTGACAAATGACCAGCTTGGTGCTGGGGATGGCGACTTTTTTTTTTGTCGTTTTTGGGGGTTTGGAGAAAATTCAAGGCAGCAAGCTTCTCGTTTGGGCTTTTCCTATTTCTCTCTCTGATGAACCATGATACTCCCTTTCGCCGCCGCCTACGAGTGAACGTGGAGCAGGTACTAGACAAGTCTCAGAGGGTGAAACGCCAGTGGCGAGGGAGAAAACATCACCGAGGCCCGCGTGCTGTCATCCTGTATCAGGCCTCGTGGTCCAGATTTGCGGGAAAGGGGAGAAGTGTAAAGAAGTGCGGGAGGAGCGTTCGTTTGCGGTTGGTATTAGTCCTCTCGGGCTCCGTTAACCCACCAGAAAGGAATTCGGCCAACCTTGGCGAGAAGTGGAGATGGGGTTTTCAAGAAAGAAAAGACAGCTCCCAAATGGTGGTTTTTCCAATCTGGTGTGGGAGAGAGGGGAGAAATTGACAGCCCGGCAAGACAAGAAATCAGACCTCCTTGGGATCGCGGTTCTCAGACAACCTCCTTTCCGTTTGTGGTGCAATCCTGGAAGGCCAAAATGACCAAATCGATACGAGGAAAAAACTGACTGCGATTTAACGCCGTGGTGATACCATGCTCGCTTTGTAATTGCACATGTGTTTTGAGACGTCTGGTCTTGAGTCAACTCAAAGCCAGCATCCAAAAGAAGACCTTCTCTCAGACGGTCTTGGGGGTTCTCGCGTTACTGTGGTCGATAACGTCGTCAAGATGATTGCACATGGCCACGAACAGGTCGAAGAAAAGCTTGCTACCACCTTGCTCCATCTCGGTCTGCATGGTTCCGCTCCTTTTAAATGTCTTGCGACACCGGATAATCAGGGCGAGGTAGTGAGCGCGCAAGCGGGAGTCCGAGTCCGGGGTGTGGGCGTAGGCGTACTGGGCGGAGCGCAGGATGGTGCCGACGTCGATGCCGGACTGCAGGCCCTGCTTGCGCAAAGCCAGGCGCTTGAGCTCCTCGAGCCCGTACCGCTCCGCGGCACAGTAGATGACGGTGTCGCGGAGGATGTGTTGCCCGCAGCTCGCGACGTAGAGCGTTGCCTCGCTCGGGGTGTTTGTCGATGTGGGCGTGGGGGGCATGGCGGCTGCGCGGCCACCTCTGTGGTTTTCGGCGGGGTTGGGGGATGTGTGGGGAGTTCCTCTGACGGCATCCTCGAGTTCCCAAGAGTTGCGGTGCCTGTTATGCATGAGGCGGGGGTAGTAGTCGCCCTTGTAGAGGTACTCGAGGACGGAGGAGAAGGTCTCGGGTTCTTCGTCGGGGAGGGAGATCCTCTTGCTCTGCAACTCAAAGAACTGGCCTCTGCAGGCGGCTTCGAAGAAGGGCGACTGGAAGAGGACGTCCTCGTGAGCGGCGAACAGCCGGCCCTCTCGGCCAACGGTCAGGGTGACGATGGGCGAGGGAGCCACGGACTTGTTGGCGGCCTTGGCCGACTTGGTGGACTGCGGCGCGGGAACGGCCGGCGGGGCCATGGCGGGCCTGTTGTCCGGCACGGACTGCTGCATTTTCGATAGCTTCTGGGGATCCCGGATCGAGCTCGACTTCTTCAGCCTCGACGTCTTGTCGACGCGGACGTTGGGGTCTTGCGACCTGAACGTGCGCTTGAACAACGACATGACGGCGGCCGGTTGTGGTAGGGGCAGGGGATCTGAAGAAGAGTGTGTTGTCCTCGACGTCGACGTTGTTGTGATGAGGAATGGAAACTCGAATGGGGACAATGGGGAGTAATGACAAGAAACCTGGGGCGATAGAGGACGCGTTGCCCAGGGTCCTTATATGTCTTTGTCTCCGAGATAAGAAGACTTGTAGAGACTGACGAAAAGAGCGAATAGAGGAGAAGGGGGGATGACGAAGGAGGAGGAGGGGGAGGACGGGTGTGGTTCGGAGGGGAGGGAGAGCGAGTGTGAAGGAAGTGAGTGACGAGTGACACACAAAAAGATTGACTGGGGGTCCGGGGTGGGAGATGTCTCCTATGGAAAGGGGATTCAGTAATGAACGACCCAAGGAGATATTCCCAACTGCAACTTTGCGACCCTTTTTTGGTTGTGAGTGAGGGGNGGGAGGGGGAGAACAAGAGGGAAGAGGGGTGGATGTGGAGGGGGACCTTTCTTATTTATAGCGAGCCGTGAAGTTGGTGATGTTCCTCCCGCGGCCCAGCTCTTCACCACTTCTTCGGGGGCACGTCATTGGCTGCCGTCAGCCCAACCGCCGCAATTTTTTGTAGTGACGCTCGGGCAAAGGGTGTTGCGCAACCTGCGCTGGTGTAGAGCTGCGCTGTGATAGGACGCAGCGCAATAACCCAAGGTACTAACGTCGAGGTAGGCGGGACACTGACAGGGTAGAACAACTGGCGCGCGCGTTGCTGACGTTGGAACCTGTTCTGAGCGGCTCATGAACGCTGTTTGGCGGGAAAGTCCACGGGGAACCGGGCAGACATGGACATCCCAGGCAGGCATCGCCGCCTAACGCCCTCCAGAATGGAACATCAGTGACCTTGCCGAGGAGGAGTGAGTGGTGAGTGAGGATAAAGTGAGCAGGCAGGAACTGCTCCCGATTCGACCCAGCACAACTCTGAGAAAGTGGCTTACCGGTACACCACACTCGCAAGGTACCTACCTAGTAAGGTACGTACCTGCCCCCTCCGCCCACCTCATCCGCCAACGCCCAACCGCCAGTGCCTCCAACTTTCCAACTGGGGGAGGAGCCGCTAACTCGCACTCGATTCCCGTTTGCCTCAAGACACCTCACAGAACACTGCCCGGCCAAGCATCGGTACAAGGTGGAGGCGACCTGACGGCCCTGTATGGTCACCGGATCCTGAAGGGGCCAGTCCAGAACTTCCCCCCTCCCGTTCCTTCTCCGATCGCCGAGATGACTTCCGGTGCGTTGGCAGCAGAGCAGAGGTACATAGATACATGTGCAAAGTATCTTTCCTCGTCCACCATTGAAGCGATGAAGGGGTCTATCGGTCGGTTGGTCGGTCGGAAATGGCGGCCCAAGGACCTCAACCGCAAAGACACCTCACCATCGTTGCATGCGTTGTCGTCAGTCGCGCACGTGAGGGCGTCGCTACGCGAGGCTCGCTCGATTGCGGAAGCTGGCTTCTCACTGACACCTGAGGAACATCTCGCGACATCTCGGAACCTCTCTTCTCTTTCCCTCCCCGTCTCGCGTGGACGCTGAGAGAACTCGCAAGAAGGGCGGCCGAGACGCTCCTCGATGGTGCCATTGGCCCATGTCTGCGGCAAGTCCTGATACCCCGAGGGCCCAACAGGCTTCGAACTCGGTCAAGTAGGTGCCCGGGGCGAGTTTTGGCCAAGTTGCCAACTCATCGGCGGCTCAGCTTCTGCCGTTCCGGTTGGTGAGTTCGTCCCCGTGGACGTGCACCTACTGGTTGCCATGGTTGCCATCTAGGTACGTTCGTCCTCGCGGGATCTTGAAGCTAGAGATGCTGCAACTCTTTCTAGTGGCCTGAGCCTGCAAAGAGACAGAGAAACGGGATCGGACGCGGCCTCAGGCCTTCTTCATTGATACCTCACGAGACCGACCTCGAGACCTGAACTTGCGCCTAGATGCCTTACCATGGGGTTCGTCGTCGTCTCTACCTATTGTCTTTCCACGAGTGAGAGCTCGTCGACATCAACCTTCCTTAACTCGACGCCTTCACATTGGCTCTATTAGCGCCGATGGAAGACGCGAGAGCTTCTCATGTCCTAGTGGTCTGTTTGGTCCCCCGCCAGCTACGGCCTAAACCATCCCAACTCATCACGAGCCGTCTGAACGACCTCTCTAAGGGTCAGGTATTCCGTTGCTTCCCCTCCCGGCGTCAACTTCTAGACTCCTCGCTTCGAGACCCCCCCTTCCGAACGAAGAGAAGGGGAAGGAACGAGCTCGACTCCTTCATCCCTTCAGGTGACTGACCCCTGGACCCATGAGCCCCTCCTCGGACAAAATCATATCGTCGGCTTCTGGGCTCTCGAGATTGGCGTGTGCCGCTAGTCGGGCAGATTCAGGCACAAAACCTCCCTCGCCAATCATGGAGAGGCACTACGAACCCCGTCCCGCTCCGTTGCCCACCTCAATCCCTGCCCTCCTCCTGTCTTCACTCTCGGCAAGCCCAGTGACCTGCATCACCGCCTCAACACCGCTCCTTGCCCCGTTCCCATCGTGCTCCTCTCGCGTCCCGTCCCGTCATTGCCTATGGGCCATGATACTATTACCTGGCAGCCTTAGTCGTGGGCTTCCTTTTCCAGCAATCACGATGCATTCGCCCCCGCGCTTTTTGCCTCGGTACGGGAATAGGAGTTGCGTGTTGGAAGTCATGAAGTTCTAGGTTATTTTGGTAATCGTATACATCCTCGTTGGCATCTTCCCCACCGCTTCGAGGGGTTGTGAGGTACCATCATCGAATCCAGCCCGACGTGTGCCTTATCGCTCTTGCAATCTGAGATATCCGTCCAGGGACTTGACAAACCACTCTTGGCCAAGCCCGATGGAACCGGCCGCCACCGCCGTCCTCACCGCCCGACGCATGCTCCGTTCATCTCCGACAAGACCCGTCTGGACCGAAAGTCCCTCACTGGCCCGCTACTGCGGCAGCGGCGGCAACCCGTCTCGTGTGGGCAGCTCGGGTAATGTTCTCGCGCATACCAACGAGACCGTACAAGAATGCGTACACTGGCCAGCAGGTCAGCATTGTCTCGTGCAAAGTCACTAGGTACCGGGGAACCCACTGATGGGAGCGAGTATGACGAATCCAATCGACGATGCCACCACGGCCTCACGGGATCCGACATCCTTCTCGTTCAGCCAGTAAAAGGCATCGGCACCGGTCTCGAGCTTGCCGATGGCTGCCCAACCGAGATAGAGACCCGCGAAGAAGATCACGCCCAAAGTATGTGCTCCGACCGCCTGCCCGAACCAGTTCTGTCAGCCTGTGTCCGTTGCATCCATGTCCTGGGTTACTCACAAAGGGGCGCTTGATGCTGTTGAGATAGAAGATCTCAAAAAGGGAGATGATCGATGTCACGACGAACAAGTTGAGAATGACAAAGGCCTTGAACCAGCCCTTGCCGAAAATCTCCGTGACTGACAGTGGCTCGTTAGATCCATCAACACCATCGGGGGACGACTACTTACAGGGTTCGTGCGGCCCGTTCTTGTGAGCATCCTCCAAGCGAGTCCATTCGTACCCCAATGAGTCTCCGGTCATGTAAGGCACAGCCGAGTCTCCAGATGGCTGGGGCTGGGGTGGCTCGCCATTGCCCTTGTCGTCGTGTTCCAGTGTCACGAACCAATAGATGACGGTGTTCATGAAGGTGAAAACAGTTGCGACGGTGTAGAACAAGGTAAAGTAGAATTGCTTGCGGAGGCTGGCCATATCATCAGGCAGCGACAATACCCTCAGCGCCCAGTATTCCCAGCCGGTGCGGGTTTCCTCGATGTGCGGATGGTAGAGATGAGTGTATGTCCAGCCCTGAAAACACATGTCTATGTCAGCAAGAACACATTGTCAACTGTGAAGTTGTCAGCTGGCGTACCAGGACAACCGCGTGGTAGGCCAAGAGCAGGGAGAAAGTGACGACGGAGAAGTCAAAGACGACGCGCCAGTTCGAGTACGGAGACTCTTGGCGCAACTTGTAGTCCAGTATCATAGCGCCGACTGCCGTCAGGTAGGCAACGACACCACCTCGAACCCAGCACAGGAGGGTTTGGGGAAAACATCGCCATGGTGAATGGCATGCCCGAAGAAAAGCAGGCTAGATAAGGAGGTCAGTCGAAGCCAGAAGAGCATCCGAGCTGTAACTGAACAACGCACATGGTCTTGTATCTGGCCGTAAGAGGCGGGTGTTGGTAAACCGTGAACATCGTCGAGGTCTGCGTGTCCATGAAGCAATGGGGTGGTGACGGAGGCGTTCATCACGATGGCTAGCAACGATCGGCGAAGCAAGGTGGAAGTATGTCGAGGATCCCAATGTGGAAAAGAAGATGCGTCGAGTAAAGAATCTTGGGGTTTGGGAGATGGACAAGACTGCTGCTATGCAAACACCAAGAACCGAGGTCAAAGGGGAGTTCGGGAGAGGTCATGTCAGTGTAGAAAGTGGGAATTTGGACCGAAGGATAAGGACACCCGAAGAAGTCCTCGGACATACTAGTCACTGACTCTTGCTTTATGATGCATGGCTGCCACCAGAGGAAGGCAGACAGTGTGGCAGCGTTGGAGAAAGGCACATCACTTTCGAGGCACGAGACTGTCTGGCTGTTCCTGCCTGCTCCACGCTGAGGGAAGAACTGAGTATGTGTAGCAACCATAATCTGAAAAAGGCGATGAGAACCTTCCTCCCCTAGGCAGGCAGACAAGTAGTTAGTAGACACAACGGCCTGGCAAGAAGGAAGCCAGTTGGCCATCAAGGTACCGTTCACGACGTGAAAAAGGGGTTCCGGCAGGAACACTGAGTTGAGCCGCCCTCATCGTCCACCTTCTTATTACATCCATCTGTCTACATAGCGCATCCCGGAAAACGGAATGTATTGGCTACCAACCGGAAGCTTCGCACCTTTACATTGATACAAGTGGTTAAAACTCTTGCCGATAGTTAGATTGCGCTTTTGAATCGATCATATTTGAATTTTCGGCTACAATAAGCTCGACACGCACAGCCGATGTTGTTTCTCATTTGCGTGCTGTCGTGACGTCTGTCTAAACCATTTTGCTGCACAGGCACTGTGGGTTCACTTATGCGCCGTCATCACGTGTTGACTTGTATGTTCCATTGACAAGAAAAGAAAGAGAAAAGAACAAGCTGGGGAGAGATGATGTGCAACAAGAGCAGAGGCTGACTGACCTACATCATCAGTAATCACCGATAGAGCCAGCCAGGAAGCTGGATCCTCCCAACTGCCATCATTAATAAGAGGTGGTCTGTGCACGGTCTTCAATTTGGTGTCGCAAACCTGGCCGATAAGATAAGAAAAGGAACGTACTCGATGATCGTCGTGACACGTTCTTGTTAGAGCAGCTGGCCTGTGCTTGCTCCAGCTCTTGCGTTGCTGGCCAGAACTCCAAACTCCACGCTCTAGATCAGCTTCCGACATCGCGACCCAACCTCAGCTGCCACCAGAACCACTGCCACCGCCATCCGCCACTGTCGTCGTCGTTGTCGCTGAACTTCCTATCCTGCGATCGAACTTCCCACACCATGTTGTCAAGTCTTGGTAACCCGCGCCAGGCGGCGTCGCAGCTGCTCAACTTCGCACTCATTCTCTCCACGGCGTTCATGGTCCGTTCCACACCTTTCTCCGGCTACCTTCTTGCCCTGCAACTCGTTACTAATAGTTGATGCAGATGTGGAAGGGTCTTTCTGTTGTTTCTGACTCTCCCAGCCCAATCGTTGTTGTTCTTAGTGGCTCAATGGAGCCTGCATTTCAGAGAGGAGACCTTCTTTTCCTTTGGAACCGCAACCTCGTCCAAGAAACCGAAGTCGGCGAGATTGTCGTCTATGAAGTCAAGGGAAAAAACATCCCTATTGTCCACAGGGTGGTCCGGAAGTTTGGCGTAGGGTTCGTACCGCATAATCCCTTCCACCGAGGACCTGGGTGTCGTCCTGGTTAACTGATCGATTCCCTCTGCAGTCCCAAGGCAAAACTCTTGACCAAAGGCGACAACAATCAAGGAAGCGACGAGGAGGTATATACCACAAGCCTTGTTCAAGTATAAGCAAGAAAAATGGGAAAACGTGCTAATCAAGACACAGTTGTACGCAAAAGGCCAGGACTTCCTTGTGCGGAGTGATATCATTGGCAGCGTCGTCGCATACATTCCCTTCGTCGGCTACGTAACGATCCTTCTCTCCGAATACCCCTGGCTGAAGACGGCAATGTTGGGTATTATGGGCCTGGTTGTAGTCCTGCAGAGGGAGTAGTAGAGGTTGCGGTTATGTATGGGCTAACAATTGATTCCTCATTTCGACATTGTTAGCTGAATCGTTGCCGAGTATGCGTGGCCAAGACGCCGGAGACGTTCATGATAGAGCCGATACCTAGCCAGTGGTCGATCCGCTGGCTGCTTGTTACCCATGACAGATGAGCAGGGCCTGCCTGGGTCGTTGAGCGTCGAGAGACACGTTGCTGCCCCTGACGAGCACCATTCGGCTTCCCCAGCTCTCTACGGAGCAGAAGTTATCCTTTCTGGAGCCCTGGTGAAGGCAAAGATTCCTAAAGTTTCCCTGATTTGCCGTATCAATCGGCGTACGTGAGATGACATAGGAGGATGAACAGTGACCCCCAAATCCCTCCATCGTGTCAGCAATGCAGGTCAGTAGGATCGATTAGGAGATCAATCGACCGCGTTTTCTTCGATCCTGTATTCGAAGAGCTTTGTCAGCTCTCACTCACATTTGCACTTTGCTGGAGATATGTCTTGTCTACATAGTAGGCAGTCAGCGGCGCTGTTGACAGGGGTTCCGTAAAGGCCCAAATGAGGAAAAGTTCCAGGCCAATGGCGAGGCCAAGATCTTCGTCGCCAACTGATCTTAACCAGGTTTGTTGGTACCGTGTTCGACACACGACTGTTATCGCACTGCTGCCTGCTTCATGCAGGTCGTTTGAGCGGCACAGTCATGCAAGAAATGAAATCAAAATTTTCTTCGTCCACCTCAGACTCGTGGCTGCGTCTCTCTACTCTGCGGATTGGCACAGTCGCGTCACTCTTTTCTCGTCTCTTTCCCGTCGCTCGTTCTGCCATCAAGAAATCTGTTAACTGGTGTAGGCCGCTTGCTCAACAGGCCTGTGTTCGTTGTTCACTCACACCCTGAGGTCACTCGTTCGCTCTCGTCATGCCTCGTCGGTCGCAGTACGACATCCCCCATGGGCTGGAAGGATACGTGCCGTATGAAATCCCAGACGATCGGCAGGCGAGTTTCTACAACAAACCTTGGCACATCGCCAAGATTGCTCTTCGTGGCTGCAATATCGTCTTCAGTATCATCGTTATTGGTCTTACAGCAAGCGCTGCAGCGTGGCTGTGGTATTGGTCTCCGTTCTTGCTCTGGTTCGGCGCCTTTCCGGTTAGTACTTTCACGGCATGGACAATGGAGAGCAATTCCGTCTATTGACGCTCTGGTGTAGGCTGCATTTGCCATCTGCTGGGACTCAGCCGAGCTCATCACCATCTGGGCAAGAGGGGGCAGAAGAGGAATTCACCCCGGTGCGCACGTCGGCCTGCACCTAGTCTTCTGCCCAGTCCTTGCGGCCGGAATTGCGTTCGAGTCTCTTCAACTCTGGTTTAGTGGCTATTCCGATTCATGGTACGGCGGAGGCTCCATCGCCACAAAGCAGCACATCGCATTGGCCTTCACCTGCTTTTTGTTGTAAGTGCACAATCCTGTCCTCCAATATTCACAGACGCAACCTAATTGGAACTCGGAACTCGAAGTCTCATTCATTTCATCCTCTTCGTCCGAGCCTGTGTCGAGACTCACCAGCGCAACTCTCGCCCCCCCATTTATATGGTTCCCATCAACACACCGACGCCGCTGCAAGCCGCTGGATCAAATGCGGCTTTCCCGTGTTCGCGGCAGCAGACGCAACATGCCCCGAATAATACGAGCAAGGAAAGGACGGGTGCCAACTGTCTCACAGAGACAATGATATCACCTGGGTCAGACAGGACGTACTATGGTCCTGGAGCCCGGGCCTGAAAGAAATGCCGTACCAAGCCCGGTGGTCAGAGCTAGGGTCGTTGATTGGCGGGACCCAGGGGACTTGCGAATCATACAAGACAAACGCACACTTAATACTAATCGAACCCTTAAACAAACGTGACACCAGTAGCCCCTATGAAGACCTTACCCACCAGCCTCTGGTTTGGTCCTAGTGCATAGTTGCGTAGTTGTGAATACGTCTTTCAGCTGGTGGCTTGATGTTTATTTTGCCCTGTTGTCTGACATCACCGGCCCGCAAAGGTCCATGAGTGGAGGAAAATCAAAGCGTGTTGCCGATGAATGCATGAAGTTCTGGTCAATCCAGGTCAGGCTTCGGTAATAGTTCTACAACCAGCCTTCATACTGCGGCGGTCCTGGTACTCGATTCAGTCTCTAGAGACGGACTCGGAGACTCGGGCGGAAACCATCACCCGCGATGGTGTACATACTGCTTGGACTCCAGCCAGCCAGTGATAGCGCAACTAAACACCATGTACAACCGAGAGCTACTTCGCCGGAGTAGGGAGTGATAATTAATGATCTGACTCAATTATTGCAACATGACTTGATGCGAGAGCCGTGATGACCTCCGCAGCCTCCGCCACCTTCCGCTAGAAATCTATCTAAGTCCCCCATTGGACATCGCAGGCCCAAAAATATTTGAATCGCAGACCTTTGAAACGGCATGACATTATTTCAGTTGTCAAGAAGTGATCCGCCGTGTCGAAGAGTTTATCTGGGCCAGCGATGTCAGCGGGTCAAGTGAGCATGCCTTACAAGACAGTTCCCCAGAATCCGAACCACTGAATCTGACATACTGAAAGAATCATCCACGACGTCCACGACTTCAATGGCTTGACCGGTGGCATCAAGTGGGCCCGTGCCGCCACGGAGACAACCTTGGACAGCAACCAAGAGATAGTGGCTTGTGATGCGCCGGAAGGGTAGATGTCAGGCAAGGTGATTAATAAGAAGAGCCTGGTAGCCACCATTGTAAATGGCATCGACGGCAAGAGGAAGGTCTCGGAGTTGATCGAGGTGGAGATCGAGTTTTAGACGGGGAGGACAGCGGCCAAATAGCCCTCCTGTGGCTTTTCTGCAGATACCAACACGAGATGATGGCAACTATCTACTTCGTCCTACTCCCACTGCACTTCAAAGTCCTTGAAATGAACCTCGAGGTCCCCCTTTGCATCTTTTGCCGGCCGGGCAACCAGGGCGCCAACAGTCAAGTTCCAGTCCTTGCCAGACGCATCATCGTCTCCGTACACCCAACAAATCTCGCGCAACGGCTCCTTGGTGCCATCCTGCTTCACGTAGTACACCCAGAGACCCAAGCCGAGCCCGTCGCGGCCCTTCTCGACAAGGACGGTAATGGACTTAGTGTCCTCGAAGCCGGCGAGAGGGGCGATGCTCCAGTCAGCCCAGCGGTCACAGGCTACAGTGCTGATCTGCTGGGTTCCATTGTAAAACTCCAGACCGGTCTTGATCCACCGCCGCTCGCGGCTAGAGAGGGAGTCAAACGTGAGGATGAGGCCGCCTTGGTCGTACTGCTCTGACCAGTCTGCAGAGAATGTGATCTTGGCGGATTTGAATTGGCTCAGCGGCTTGGCTGGAACAGCCTTGATGGGAGCTGTGACGGTCAGAATGGGCGGGCATATGATACGGGCATTGAGATGGCAATACCGTTGTAGACGTTATGGGAAGGGGGCTTCTTCCAGACATCGGTGTCGGGAGGGGCAGAAAGGGTAAATGATTCGGAAGACATGATACGTGAGATGTACAAGATGACGGGATCGAGATGTTCAATCAAGATCAAGGAGCAAAGGGCAGTCTCGACGTGCGGATGTCGAGGTATATATAGGCTGGACCGCAGGTGGCTGCGCGGCGGCTCCTACAACAGCGATGTGGTGTGAGCCGGATTGACGCGGGTTGCCCCGCACTGGATGAATAGACACGACGATGTACTGGGAAGACATGCAGGGCAGGGCCACTGATGCTCAAACGATGGAGGCGGTCCCAAGGGCCGGGCATCCGTGTGCGCCAGCTGTCCAAAAGGCAGAGCAACCTGAAGTTCCTACGGGGTTCACAACATGCGTTACGCCGAGTTGCGCAATTGGGCCCTGTCGAAGTCAACGAGGCTTGATTAGTGTGCACCCCGGAGATAGGTAGGCCAACGACACGCAGACGGCAAGGATGCAAACTTGTGACGATGAGACTTCTAGTAGTATTGCACTAGGTGGCCTTTCCAAGTATGCGTGCGAGATGCTTACGAGGACAAAATGACTGATCGGGGCAACCTTCACCGGGCAAATGCTCGCTTAGGCCTTGGTGTCGCGGGGGGAAGTCCAAGGGGATCCGGGCAGGACTCCACGACGCGGGGCAGAACAGCGCCGGCGCGGCTCAGGAGTTGCTCGGCTTGCAGAGGGGGGGTGGGGGAGAGATTGGCTGGCTGAGGAGGTTCGGTGGCCCGCTGGGTCTCCTGCCGGAATATGGAATCCTAGCTTTGCTGCTGCGCCGACTTGCGCCGACTATTTCCCATTGCAGTAGTATCCTCAACACCACCTGGGTACCTCTTCGATTGTCTTAAACGACGATGGCTTGCATGGAGTTCGGCCAAAATCAAAAGCACTTGCTAGAATAGCCAGGCGACAAATACCGTACATGCATAGCTATCTGAGCCCGAGAAAGAGGTTCTCTCCAGTGGCACAACTTTTGTGGACCAATAGAGATTCGAACTGGCAGCTCTCGGAAGAACGACAGAAGAGTAGTTATTCCCTTTTTGGGATTCGGGACCAGCGGACACGCTGACTCAGTAGATTTTTGGCACACCTCTTGGTCCCCTCTTGGTCCCACCCAGGCCTGAACTCTGGGTGGTTCACCCTCGTCCCCCCGAAGCAAACGCGCACCTTCCCCCGTTCGACTATCTCGTCGCCAACCCCACCAATTTTCTCATTCTTCGCTTCATTTCACCAACGACCAGTATCGCTCTGCAGAAGACATCACCAGCAGCGCCCAGGGTCGTCCCCAATTCACTTACACTTCATTCGTTGATCTTTCTTGCAGTTTCTGCGTCACCAAACGCGCAAAGCTCTACGCAACAAGCTGCGTTTGAAGAAGCCCTTCGCTCCCGCCATTCCGAAGTGCAAGCAGAGAGGCTGTGCCTGCTGCTTGGTACCGAGAAAGAAAGGGGACGGTTTTGAGGCATCGAGGCCTTCTCATTCTATCAGTCGCGTGCCCCGCCTACATTTCTTTCTTCCTAATTTCTTCCCCGTGCCGCGGCCCTTCCTTCTCTCGGGAAAGTTCTTCTAGCTAGAAGAAAAGGAGAGGAAAACACCCGACACCCGATTATCCTGCCCCGCATCGGAGTGGCTGCACCACCGGCACGATGTCCTCCTTCCTCACACCCACGAAGAAGTCCCAGAAGCCGACGACGGGCAAGTCGAAGCCATTCCAACCTCCGAACCGCATTCGAGCTATTCGCGAACAAGCCGAACGCCAGCAGGCAAACGCCGCCGCCGCCGCCGCCGCCGCCAACGCTTCCGCCCAAGCACACCTGAACCGCTCTAGAGCCCCGGCGGTCGCCATCTCGAACCGTCCGCAATGCCCGAACAAAACCTGTGTCAAGCCTAACGTCGTCGACGGCGTGTGCCAGACCTGTGGTCGAGTCGCCGACGACAGCAACATTGTCGCAGAGGTGCAATTTGGTGAAACATCTTCTGGTGCCGCCATGGTACAGGGAAGCTACATCGCAGCCGACCAGGCCGGAGTACGGACAATGGGCCCTGCCTTCCGCCGCGTTGGAGGCTCCGACGATCGAGAGAAGTCTATCCGCGAGGCACGCTCTCTGATGCAGGGTTACGCTCAGCGGCTGAACCTCAGCGACAACACTGTCAACACCGCCGTCCAGGTCTTCAAACTCGCCTCTCAGGCCAACTTTGTCCAAGGCCGCACACTTGTCATGGTCGCTGCCGTCTGCCTTTACACTGCTTGCCGCACCGAACGCCCTTGCAAGATCATGCTCATCGACCTTGCCGACCTCACGCAGATCAACGTCTTCAAGCTTGGCCGAGCCTTCAAGGCTCTGAACAGAGTCGTATACATTTTTGGCAATGGGGAGGCCCCAGTGTTCCCCGAGGACATCCTTTTCAGGCTCGCCTCCAAACTTGAGTTCAAGCACATGACCAACAGGGTTGCCGAAGATGCCGTCCGTCTCGTGCAGCGCATGAAGCAAGACTGGATCGTCATGGGCCGTCGCCCATCGGGCATCTGCGGTGCTTGTCTACTCATAGCCGCCAGAATGCACAATTTTCGGCGCACGACGAGAGAGGTCGTCTACGTCGTCAAAGTCACCACCCATACCATCCAGGAGCGTCTCCAGGAGTTCAATGTGACGGAGGCTAGTAAGATGACCGTGGAGGACTTCTTGTCACAGGATTTCAGCTCCAATTCACACGACCCCCCATCGTTTTACAAGGGTACAGAGGCCTGGCAGAAGCAGCAGGAGGAATTGGGCAAGAAGCGGAAGCGCAAAATCACAGACAACGGCGACAGCATCAGAAGCACACCGGCACCTTCACTCCCGCCTCCCGACCTATCAACGGCTCCCGCCGTCGAGTACCGTCGAGACAAGGACGGCTTCATCATTCCCCCGCTTCCCTCCCAGATCGCCCAAGATGAGCCGGCTCTCCGAGACACGAACAGCACTCAGCACCTCGAGGGGTTGGCGGAAGAGTTTGGCGACGCAGAAAAGCAGAGCCAAGAGTCGCCACAGCAGGAAGCCGGCGACAAAAACGGGCGGGCTCCCAAGACTTCGCTACCTATCGACAACGAGTGGGAGGAGGATGAGGCTCAGATGGAAGAGCAGATCTCGGAGATCATGAACGATCCCGAGACATATGAACACGCCAAGGCCTTCAGCAACGCTGAGCAGCGCGCTCGCATTCACTCCATCTGGGCACTCCAGCAACAACCAAACAAGGCCGTATCGATGGCCCCAGAGGTTGGCGAGGATGAATTTGCCGACGACCCCGAGGTGTTGAATTGCATGTTGACTCCGGACGAGATCAAGATTAAGGAGTTGTTGTGGGTTAATGAGAACAAGGACTGGTTGCGCCAGTCACAAGAGCGGCTCTTCAGAAAGAAGCTTGAAGAAAAGAAACCCAAGAAGGATCGCAAACGGAAGAAGCGCCCGCGAATTGGCGAGGGCCAGACGACACCAGCTAGCACGCCCGGTGAGGCGGCCGTCAATGTTATGAAGGAGCGAGGCTTCTCGAAGCGCATTAACTATGATGCCATCCGGCAAATGTTCGACGTGCAAGACAAAGGGGACCCGGGCTCCCGGCCGGGAAGTGAAGCCGCTAGCCGCCCGACTAGCAAGGCGCCGAGCGTGATCGATGAGACCATCCACGAGGAGGAAGAGATCGAGCCTCTTGAGGGTGAAGAGTACGAGCACCAGGATGACGAGTTTGGGGGTGGAGACGATTACGATGACATGGGGGATGAGTCCCACATGTACGATGAGGACGACCAGGGGATGGGAGAAGATGATGATGATGACGACGACTTTGGATTGAACGACGATGATGAGTGAGCACCGTCCGTTGTGAATCGTCTAGTCTTCTGCAGTCTTGGCAAATATCTAGGAGGGGCGGCGTAATTGTATTAGATACCCAAGAGCTCCTAAACATGTCGGGACTTCGGTTGGCTGCACGCCAGCATAATTGCGTTGTTACATCGATAGAGCATATTTAGACCAGCTAAGTCACCTGTTTCCCAACTTTCAAGCCTATGTTTCCACTGCTACGTTTGATTAAGTGTTAAAGTTCCATGTTCATGGCTCCTCTCAATACAGTTACACTACTTATGTTAGTAATGATTCAATCTGTGACATTAATGGCCGGGTGTCGCAATGGCAGCGAGTTGCTTTCCGGTGGCAAAGGTTCTGGGTTCGAGTCCCAGCTCGGTCGTACTTTTTTTTGTCTTTTATAATCTCTTAGCAATTACAAATTAGTTTAAAGGCCTACTAAGAGTAAGTAAGCAGTCTGTGGATGTGACAATAATATGCATGACGTCGCAAAGAGGCTAAAAGTATACATACCGTGCTTCTTCTAGCTACCTATGTTAATAAGATCTTCGCTAAAACTCGGCTTTAAACCCATATTCATTCATCAATTTATCAACCAGGCTGATGGATATGTGTTCTTCATCAGTCCTAGAAAAATGCTTTTAAGCTCCCCCGTCTCGGTCTTTTCGCTAACACCGTCCTTGCTGACGGCGCTGCTATCGTGGTCGCTGTAAGAGATCGTGGCCTAGATAGAATACAGGGCTGGGCGACACAATTGCCCCGTGGTACGGAGGCTTATTCGGCACCCTGCCCATCACCATCATCGAGCCAACAAAACTGCTTGTCAAGCAAGATCAACGAGGCCACTGATATCGCCAAGGAGTCGGCGCCGCTCAACGCCGTCGAGGCCATTACTGTCACGCAAACAACGCAGAAGCTGGCCAACGACGTCGAGACGACCCTAGGGAGCATCATGGACGCGAAGCCGATCTTCGACAGGCTTCTGCTCAAACCGATCATTGAACTCAGCCTCGAGCAAGAGAAGAGCGCGAGGGGCAAGTTCAGCGCAACCGTGATCGAAAGGCTTCCTGGGGCGTTGAAGGGCGCGGCCGAGACTTGGACGGGCGGATCGAAACGGCGTTCTGAATGCCATTGCTGCTTACGGCTAAGCAGTGATTTGTGAGACTGCCTTGAATGAGGGTTGGGACAGTCGGAAGGATGTAGCAACAGGACCAGTGTCGTGAAGACATGGCGATGAAACAGGCGCGATCGGCGAACTACGAATGCCTTCATGTAGCAGAGTGAGTTACCCAGATATAATACAAAGATACAGGCCACCAGCTCGTCCTTCCATATCTGAAGGTAGAAAGCATTGCAATGCAACTCGGTTCGGTGTCAACTTCATTGGTGACACAACTTACAAGCAGCACTATTAACCATGCGATTGGCAAAAAACTCATTGAATATTATGGTTTTCATTGATACGAAACTAGGAAACAGAATCGTCAAACATCTCAAGCCAGACCGTCTTAGAGTCGGAGGGGAGTGCCTCCCGTAGCCCAAGATCCATCGGCTACTGTGAGACCGACGCCATTCGCCGGGCTTTCTCCTGACACTGGCCTTGGCCAAGTATCTGTAACTTTTGTGCTTTTGTCTACCGTTATTCCCGTCGAATTGACGGGCCAGTGTAATAATGTGTAACATAAGAAAACATGAAGGTCAGTAAGAGTCAAGTGTATGAGGCCAGGGATGGCAAGTGCCCTTTGCTTCAGGGGCAGCATGCCACGCCATCCTCAATCGTTTTGTGTCAGGCATGTCGGACAGGTCAGATGCTGCGTCGCTGCTCTACAGGTGCAGCATGTTTACGTCCGGGATGCTGCGTTGGCGCTTGTGGCCAATGGGTATCTCGCTAGATGCTTTGCGTTTCTGGGACATGGACTCGAGTGGGCTCCGGGCGAGGTCGCGCATCTGCTTTTTGGATCGCCGGAGGGGCGTCAAGGGGACGGCCGCCGTCTCAAAGCGGTCCGACTTGAGGCCGCGCAGAGCAGTGTAGTTGTAGGGGCTGCTGAGGGCGAGGGAGTCCTGTGTGGCTTTATCGCTTAGAATGAGTCGCTGGTTGATCTGGTCGCGACGGAAAGCCCCCACGTTGTTGGCGTTTATGTGCGAATGTAGGTCCACATCGCTCGAGGCGGTGCGTGGCCGGGCAGGGGTAGAGCCCAAGGGGTCGGCGTCCCACTGATTCTCCTCTTCGTCGCCAGAGGAATGGTTGTCGTCGAACTCGATAAAGTCGCTGATGTTGAGGCTTTTCTCCACTTCGTCGTCATCCTCCTCCTCGTCAAAGCCCACATCCGAGCTCTCGTCGGCAGTGTTGGGTTCGGAAGGGAAGGGAAAGAAAGCCTCGGCGGGACCCATGGCTTGGGTGTTGAGGTAGTCACCAAACGTGTTGGACGAGAACATGGCGCTCATCATGATCTGGGCAGAACTGCTGAGCATGGGAGAGTTTTGGTTCTCATCAACGGGAGGCAGGTACTGGAAGTTGAACTGCTCAGGAGACAAATCAAGTTGGCGACGACGGTGGGGAGTGAAAATCATCATCTTGCGGGAGATGGGGTTAACAACAGCAATGGGCTTTCGCTCAGAGTTGTCGAGGTTGAAGCGGCCAACACGCGGCTGTCCGCGCTGGCCCTTGACCGGGAGATCAGTGTCAGAGTCATCCCACTGCTCAGTGGGCGGCTCAGGACGCTTGATCTTGCGGCGGACAACAGGCTCGGGTTCGTCTTCCTCAGTGGTGTCACCGTCGGCTAGTTGGTTGGCGTTAGCGACCACAAACGTCTTGGTCCTCATCACAAAGCACAAACTCACTCTCATAGCCGTCTAGCTCTTGGGTTTCCTCAAGAGCTGCGACCGGAGTGGGCATCTCAGAGACTTCGCCGGTTGTCATAGGGGTAGCGATGGGTGTGTCGTCGTCGCCGAGCTCTTGGACAACAGCCTCGACATCCGATTCAGCATCATGAGTGTGTCCATAGGCTCCATGGTAGTCGCCGTGATAGTCCCAGAACGAGTTTGAGTTTTCAGACTCGTCATTTTCATCATCATTCTCAATCTCCCGGCGGAAGGCCGGGTCAAGGGAGCTCTGGTCGACAAAGATATCAGGAAAGAAGTCGGCATGGTCGTCCTCGGTGTCGGTAGAGTCGGAATCACTCGAGGGGACATCAAATCGAACGTGGCGTTCGACAGACCGGTGATGGTGGTCAGAAGCCGCACTCTCATCAATCTCGGACATGATGCCGTCCCAGCTGGCGCTGTCCTCAACGTCGGCAGCACCATCTTCTTCGTCTTCGTCTTGCTCCTGCTCGTCTTCGTCATCATCGTCATCGTCCTCTTCCTGAACAATGGGCGGCCGAGGGGGGCTCGGGATGCTAGGGGGTGGCAACACCTCGTGTAGGATATGCTCCTCCTCGGCCGCATCGACATCCTCCTCGTCATCGTCCGAAGAATCGCTTATGTCCTCGACCGCAGAGTAACCCCCGTCATCGGACAAATCGAAGGATGAGGAGGATGTTATAGAGTCGCGGCGCTTCGCAACCTTGCGAGAAGCCACGGAAGACTTGTTGCGAACGTTGCGAGACATGGTAGTGGTTATGCAGGGGGCGAAAACCCAATATCGATCGTCGTATTTGAGGGGAGGAGTCGTTTAGAAGGACAAAGTTGACCCCGTATGATAGCAATACTGTATGTTGAAGTCTTCTTTGTTGCGCCTCGTCGTATAATATGCGGCGTGTATTGATTACTGTATGTATGCGGGTCGAAGAATAAAAGAAGAAGACAGAGGTGGCTGGAGTGGGCGTGGCAGGGGTCGTAGAGGTCGGAATAGGTGGATGTGAAGATATTTTCTTCGAGCGGATAGGCTTCTCGTCGCCCGGTGAATAGTGGGCTTAATGGTCGATTCGGGTGAAATCAGATGCAGACTTTCGTCAATGGGCCAGAACCGTCCCGTTGGAGGGCTCCGGACAGTAAAAGTCTGGGATGAACTTCGTCGAAAATAAGAGAAGGGATTGAATGTCTCGATGGGCTGCTGGACTGCAGAGGTGCCCAGCGCAGGCACCCCCGCAGTGGGCGTTTACAGCTCAGCGAAAGCGGCGGACATGATTCTCGACGAAGTGTGGTGTGTGGTTCTAGGGGTGTTCCTTTCAAAGGTGGTAGGGCGACTTCGTTGTCTCGTGGGATTGGATTTAGGTGTTGGTGGTTGAGGTGGGAAAGAAAGGAAAAAGGGAAAGGAAGAGAAAGCACCGGGATTCCGAAAATAATATGGCCCCCCCAGTCTCCGCCCCGTTCTTGCGTCTTGGTGCTCCACACCAATCGACTCTTTTTTTTTTTTTTTTTAACCCCCTTCTGCAGTCTGCTCCAAACTTTTTTTCAGTCTCCTCCATCGGTGGGGGGCATTGTCTGGTTCGCTTAAAGTGGGAACGATGCTGCTCTAACCGTCTTCGGCGCGCCGTCACCGCCTTTTCACGGCCTGTTCGCCCCTACTGATGCCCTGCAGGCGCTGAACAACCCGCTGGAGACGCAGCGGCATTAGTGGATCGCGTCACTGAACTGTGGAGGAAAAGGGCCCTATGTGGAAAAGCCTGGCACCTGCAAGTCACTTCCCCTCTCCCAGTCCCAATGCCCCTCTTCGTGGCCGTGTCGACTTTACCTTGCCGTCCCCTCCAAACGCCGAATATCTGTCTTCACCCTGTCCAGACACTAGACAGCGAGGAACAATCCCTCCATCTGTCGTCACAGTCGCTGGGCTGATCTATATCGAGATGAGGACAGGCTGATCATGCCTCCATTATGGCAGATGCAATTTCTGACCTCTTGTCCGTGACCCGCTGAGAGTCTCTTGGGCAATGCAATCTCGCAGTAGCCTCGATGCAGTACAGTACAGTACAGTTCCCTCGATATCACGTCGTTCATGGCCGATGCTTTCAGCAGAAGCCAGCAGTCAACAGGTGTACGTAGTAAGAGGCGCATTGCAAGAAAAGAAATGTGGATATCGCATCGTCAAGCTTCTTGGTCTCACTAAGTATTCGCATTGTGACATTTCTAACTCACTTACATTGGACTACACCAACGGTAACACCCCACCAATACATACCCAGCGTCGTCTCCGGCTGGAGGCCAGGCCCACCGCTTGCCTTGCACCTGCAGAATTAGAACATGCGGAACAGGCAAGCGGTCTCCTGATTCGCCTGGCCCCCAACTTCCCAAGTCCCGCTGTTCGAAGCTTCGAGGGGCTGAGGGGCAATCGGGAGGCCAGCTCATCCGTCTGCGTCTTCACCCTCTGTATGCCTTGGTAGGTATGCCAACGACTTGGGTACGCACACCGTAGTTCCGAGTCACCCAACCCGTCATTTACCTCAGGTAGTCTAATAAATAGACATTTGAGTCACCGCAGATGACTCTTTGAGTCACCAACATACGCCCCTAGCCTTGGTCAACACCATATTCATCGTTAAGATGCAGGTGCAAATGCAGGCACCTGTGCTCAACGGAAGGGGAAAAGGGGAGATGGAAAAAAATCACAGAAAACCACACTTCCGAACAAGCTCTGATGGGCGGGGGCCCATGCTCGTGCGGATGCTCGGCGCTGGCCGTCGACCACATTGCCATTCAAAGGGTCCATGGCCACAGTCCAAATTTTCAACCGGTCATGCGGGAGTCAATAGGATCAACCTTGGACGCCACTGGTCCCCTGTTGTCTGGCCTCTTGTCGTTCATGACTCACTGACGGAAAGTGAGGGGTTGTCAAACCAGGCAATGCCTGCATCAGTCCTTAGCCGTCTGACTTTGAGCCTCAGTACAGTAAAAACCTTGACCGTAAGGCAGGCTGGCTGATTAGAAACTCTGGCAAGCTGACGGAGCTACCTACCCTCGGGACAAACACCGCGGCCGAGGAGGTCTGTTTGGTTGACATTTGTTTATACTTGTTCTTTGGATTTATCCCACCGTGCTCCAAGCTTGGATCACTTTGGGGACGAGAGGGATGATGCTGCCATCCTCAGGGACACTGCCAATCCGGCGGTAACAGTGCTTCCCCTTATGCTTTATCTACATAGTATCTCCGAGCAAAAGAGGGAGGGGGAGGTTGGATTGGGAGTTCCCCGTCGGTTGGCGCCACACTACACTCCCCGCCAACCGGGCACAAGCCCCACTCAGAACTGCGTCTCAGCGGGGAGCACCGTGCAAAGCGTGGCGGGCTGCCAGGGGGAATGGAGGAGGGAATGTGCACGTCCCCTAGTTCCCCCGTCTTCCGTCCCGAGAAACCCTTTATCGATATGATGAGCCAATCTGCCAATATGTCGGTTATCTTATCAGCTGTTGCCCGGCCATCGAGGTAAACAAGGATCGTGTCTTCTTGACCATTTCAACCAAGGGCAGCAACAGCAGCATCACCACTACCACCGACGTTCCTCGCCCAACCCAAATCGTCGGCAATATCAATAGTCCCTCGATTGCGAACTATCATTACAGCTGCCAACGATGGATTCCTCATCACAGCAGAAGCCCTCGGCCAATCTTTTTCAGGTGTACCTGCGCTTGCGACCGCCCCCAGCTGGCACGGCATCGTCTGACCGATTCTTGAACGTGGAAGAGTGTGATAAAGACACCCATCCCTCGCACATCACACTCAATCCGCCAAACGATCGCAAAAGGTCGACCGAGAAGTTCGCCTTCACCAGAGTGTTCGAGGAGGATGCTACCCAACTCGACGTCTTCCACTGCACAGGGGTCGCCTCGCTTGTCGAGGGCGTCTTAGCACCCCACGGCGGTTATGGTACCGATGCTCTGATCGCTACTCTCGGCGTAACTGGGTCTGGGAAGGTGAGTAGGAGTTGCAGCCATTGATTCATTGCCGATGCACCATGTCTGACACCCCACAGTCTCATACCATCCTCGGCTCGCGCTCGACACGAGGCATGACACAACTCGCCCTTGACGTTGTCTTCCGGTCCATTGGCTCCAATATGTACGACTCTCCGAGCTTGGAGGGTTCTCTCCAAGCCTCCGATGTCTCCGACGCCACCATAATATCGGCACCGTGCTTCCTCGAGACCGTGTTTGCCGACTTGAGCTCATCCCGTGGAGGAGGTTCAAGAGCAGGAACCCCAATGCTTGTAGGAAAACCCGTTTTTTCTGTCGAAACCCCTTTTCTACATTCCCAACGCCGGAAGCAGCAGCAAGAAGCGCATTCGGCGCTGGACTTGGGAGGTGTGCGCTTGGTGCTGTCAACCCCAGACCGTCCGCAGCGCAAGCGTCGTGATGGCTATTCGACACCAGTGCCCGAAGAACTCCTTCATCATCAGAGTGATGCGCCAATGCATTTCATGACCATGACCACTGCATCCAAGACCAAGAACATTGCTAAACCTCGAGCAAAGGGCGAACACTATCCGATGCCGACCCCCCGACGAATTCTTCAGCGACCCTCAGCACTTCCCTCAGCGCCCGATATTAGCTCCGTCAATGTGTCGTCTGACCCCGAATCCGACTACGCCGTCGTTCTTTCCATGTACGAGGTATACAACGACAAGATCTATGACCTTTTAACCCCCCCCATCAAATCCAATGCGACGAAGGAGTATCGGCGCCGCCCTCTGTTATTTAAGTCAACTGAGCAATCCGCCGACAGGAAAATGGTTGCTGGTCTGAAGAAGATTGCGTGCACTAACATCAAAGAAGCCATCATGGTGTTGGAAGCCGGTTTACATGAGCGACAAGTAGCTGGGACGGGTAGCAACAGTGTCTCATCTCGAAGCCATGGGTTCTTCTGTGTGGAGGTGAAGAAGCGAGCCAAAGTCGGACGGAAACGCGCTTGGGCTGGCAGCAATTTGACTATTGTCGACCTCGCCGGCAGTGAGCGTGCTCGAGACGCGAAGACTCAAGGTGCGACTCTTGCTGAGGCTGGTAAGATCAACGAGAGTCTCATGTATCTGGGGCAGTGTCTCCAGGCACAGAGTGGTATGGGCAACAGCAGCAAGGTACGTCATTCCGAGGACATTGAACTGAAATCCGTGAGCCTAACAACCGTCTCCCAGCCCACCGTCATGCCGTTCCGACAGTGCAAGATGACGGAGCTACTTTTCTCTAATTCCTTCTCTGCGACATCTTCTGCAGGTGTTGTGCCTCGTCGAAATGCCCAACGAGGAGTCATGATCGTGACTGCAGATGCACACGGGGACGTCAATGCCACTTCGCAGATCCTCAGATACAGTGCCTTGGCGAGAGAAGTCACGATTCCTCGTATCCCCAGCATTACATCGACCCTGCTGGCGGACACGCCTGCACCCTCGCACCCATCGTCGGGGATGAGGTCCCCCGATCTGCTTCCACAGCGGAGAGGCTATTTCGCACACGGTTCATCGGGACACCGCAACTTTTCGCCAAGCTCTGACAATGGAGACAGAGTTCTGATGGAACACGCGGCGCTAGAGATCGCTCGGATGCAGGAAGAGATAACCAATCTTCACATTGAACTCGACAGTGAGCGTGAAGCCAGGGTATCTGCTGAGGCACATCTTCTCAGCATGGAAGACAGGCTATTAGAGCTGGAGCAGACGGTGCGTGAGGATTGCATGGCCGAATTCGACGCCCGGTTCGAGATGGAGCTGGCTCGATGGAAGGCAACACTGGCTGCCGAGCAGGAGAAGGGTGAAGAGCACTGGGATCGGAAGATGGAGCTCTTTGAGAAAGGCCTCGGCGTTACCCTCGCGGAAGACGACAACGTCGGCGAGGACAAGGAAAACTTGTTGGTCGAGGATCTCGAAGACGAGAACGAGAGACTTCGGCGGGAGAATGAGATCCTGAAACGCGAGCTTGCGGCGAGGAGCCCAACCAAGCGCAAGCCACTTCGGGAACGAGATGACTTTGGAGGCCCCAAAGCCGGCGCCGGCCCCGCCGTCAGCAACCTAGGTCGGAAGATGGAGCAGCTGCGTGTTGGCAACGAAAGCCCAGCCACCAATGGAGTTACGGGGAGCCCGAAGAAGATGAGGAGGCTCGCAAAGAAGCGGTGGGAGACGGTTACGGATGATGAGTTTTGATCCACTGGACCATGCAGTACTCTTGCGAGAGTTGTTCGCCCCGGCTGGTTGCGCTTGTTTTCCTGGCCTATACCCATGCTTTACTACACATTCACTCTCCAGTGGGTTCTGGCGTTCGGGAGGTTGGTTGAGTTGGAAATGACTGCAAGTATAGAGCATAATGACACTAATCTGACCACTCCTCTGAATTGTTTGGCCGTCTGTCTCTTGTCACATGTTCTGTATTGTTTCTCTCAACCTTCTTGGCCTTCATGGCATTCTCATTCTCGACTCCTCGACATTTTCCACGAGGGATTCATCTCGAAACTCTGCTCGCCATCATGCTCCGCGAGCTTTCACCCTGCTCCCTGGGCCACTGCGATCGACGGACGCGATGGAACGAGCCTCTGATGTGCTCCCTCATATTTGTCTCTCACCATTGGCCCTAGTAGGCTGCCATGTCAATCGAAAAAGGGGTCGCGCCTTCATGCCTGCAGCAAGTTCCCATTACGTTAAATTTTCAACTCCAGCACTCAAGATACCATTAGTTGTCTAATAGCAGAAATGACTCCAGTATAAACCCGTTCCTTCCAAATCTAGATGCCCCTTAACCCTCTTCAACATCCATGTCGTCGTGGCGCCGCTTTCCACCGCTGCCTGCGCCACCCTTCTTTCCGCCTTTCAGCGTCGATCCCTTCTTACCCTTCGTTTCCATCAAGTTCTTCATTTCCATTCTGGCATGTCTCTGAGCCTCTTCAACGCGAGTTTGGAAAACCATGACCTCATCCTTCTGCGTAGGATACTCATCCAGCTTTTTGCCAAGAGCAGCCTCAATGCGGAGGAAAATTTCCAGGTCGTACTGTGTGACGAGGCTAAGGGCGATACCTGACTTTCCAGCACGGGCGGTTCGACCGATTCTGTGAATGAAGGTTTTGCTGTCCTTTTCAAATCAATCAGCGGTGTTTCCCAAAGCTGAGCTTCCGCAGTCGCTCGAGATTGGTTGGGGGCGGAGGTGTAACACTGAATTCAAAAATGAAAGGATGGGATCTGCGGGTGTGGAGAAAACACTTACTTGGGGCAAGTCGTGGTTGACGACAACGTCTACCGCCGGAACATCCAATCCTCGAGCAGCCACGTCTATACTTGTTAGTGAGTGCCAAGAAGATAAAAAAAAAAGTCTCAGCTAGGGTTGGAAAGGACTATCCGTCACGTACCCGTTGCGACGAGAATGGATCGTGTGCCTGTGCGGAACTTGTTGAGAGCGCCGAGACGAGCTGTTTGGTTCAGCTGGCCGTGGAGAGGAATGGCACCAAAACCCAGTGACCGGAGCAAGATGGCCAATCTTTGCGTCTCAGCCACGGTCCGCGTGAAGATCATGATCTTCTTGCCGGCGTGTTCGTTGAGGAGGTAAATGAGATGCACGTCCTTCTGCGTATGGGGTATGAAGAGGTAGTATTGCAGAAGGGTTGAGACGGTCTGGTACTTGTTGGAGCTGATGCTAACGCGGACAGGATCGCGCAAACTGGCCCTTTGGAGACTCTCGATCTTGGAGCTCATGGTCGCGGAGAAGAGAAATGTTCGCCGTTCGCGAGGGACGAACTTGAGTATCTTGTCGATACTGGGACCGAAGTCCATGTCCAGCAGTCTGTCAGCCTCGTCCATGACCAAGTACTTGAGCGACCGCAAGGAGAACCCTTTCGTCTTTTCAAGGTGGTCTACCAGCCTTCCGGGTGTTGCTATGATGACGTGTGGCTTTTTGCCGAGAGCGATGGCTTGGGCAACCTACGACTTGCTGTCAGTATGTTTTCCCAAAAACTAAAGACGAAGGTGCAGCGGGAAGTATTTGGAGGGGAGAAAAAGAAGGCAAGAAGAACGAGATGGGCCAGGCAAGCGAAAGGCTCTGCGTGAATCTGGAGTGTAGATTCCTCTTATCAAGAGAACTCCGGCCCCCCGTGGAGCTATGCACACGCCCCTGTCTGGGACAGTACTCGTCGGTCATCAAGGTTGCAAAGGGGAGAGCTTCGAGGTGCCATTTACTGGTGAATAGCAGGTAGACACCGAAGCCTATACAGGAAAGAAGAATGGGGGATGCAGAGAGTTGACAATGAGACGGAGCGGGAAAAAGTGATGAAGGCAGGGGATATTTACCCTAGTGATGAGGTTAGTTATGCAGATGGGGACGTAGGAGTTGGGGCTTACATGTCCAGTCCACCAACGATTACTGCTGTTCGGAGCGAGATCAAGCTACCCAGGGCCTCAAACTGCTGGCCGATTTGGGCAGCCAGTTCTCTCGTAGGTGCTAGTACCAACCCGAAGAATGCTTGGGGCTTCTCCAAAAGAGCCTGGATCACCGGCAGCGCGAACTGGAAACCCTCAGCGTTAGTAGGGTTTGCTGACCACGCGCTCCCCGACTGATCGTAGACATTCGGCCAGAAACTCGAGCCAATAACCAAAAGCGAGGTATAGAAATATACTGACCGCTGCCGTCTTTCCTGAACCAGTTTCGGCCAAGCCGATGATATCGCGATTCGCCAAGGCATGTGGGATAGACTGGGCCTGGATGGGGGTGGGTTTCGTGTATCCGAGGTTGGCGCATGCGTCGCAAAGCGAATCGACAACTCCCTTAGAATGGGTTAGTAAGGTGTGAATAGGGTAGAGATCAAGACTCGAGAGCGACATACGAGATCCTTAAAGCTTTTCGTGACCTCCTCTGTGGCGTCGGCGGTAACCTCTCCCTCGACCTCGGGCTCAGAGACGGCGGGTTGGGCCGGGGACGACTCCCTCTCGGCGACACGAGACTCCTTGACCGTGGAGGCCTTATGCGACACCTTTTGTCTCTTCAGAGAAGACATTTTCGTCGTGAATTGTTCGCGTTCCGGTTCGGCGCAAGTAGGAATCACGTTGCAAGTCGACCAGTGCAAAAGTTCGCAGGTGGGTGCGGTGCGATGACATCCCGCGCCTGGTGGAAAGTTTTTAGTGGAGAAATATTCTTATCAGCACGTGCTTGCTATTTTGGTGGCTTATCGTTGCCGCCCCGCCAAAAAATTTCCTGCGCGAGAGAGAGTTGCGTCTCGCCTGAGCCCCCGATCTTCCCAGCTGTCGGATTTTGGAAACTGGACAACCTCGAAGTCTGGTTTTTCCACCCCAACTCAATCGATCCCCAAAACTGCCCAACATGGCGCGCAAAAGAGTCAAGAAGAGAACGCATGTCGGTGCCAGCAACCCCGCTGCCGTCGCTGACAACCATGGCTCCAAGGACCCCAAGAGCATGGTCATCCGCATCGGCGCGGGCGAAGTCGGTTCCAGCGTCAGTCAGCTCGCCGCCGATTTCCGAAAGGTCATGGAGCCAGGGACAGCTGCCCGTCTCAGAGAACGTAGAGCAAACCGGTTGAAGGACTACGTCGTCATGACCGGCCCCCTTGGCGTCACCCACCTCATGCTCTTCTCCCGCTCCGAAAGCGGCAACACCAACCTGCGCGTTGCCCTCACGCCTCGTGGCCCGACATTGAACTTTAGAGTCGAGAGGTACTCCCTCTGCAAGGACGTTCAAAAGGCCCAGAGACGCCCGAAGGGTAGCGGCAAGGAGCAGCTTGCACCTCCCTTGGTACGAACATACAGCCCCTTGTCGTTGTCGGTGGTTACTAACCCGCTGTAGCTCGTTATGAACAACTTTCACACCCCCGATGCCGACGCCAACTCCAAGGTGCCCAAACATCTGGAATCCTTGGTGACTTCGGTATGGTCCAGCGTCTTCCCTCCTTTGAACCCGAATGCGACACCGCTCGGCAAGATCAAGCGAACGTTACTGCTCAACCGCGAGAAGGATCCGGAAAACGAAGGATCTTTCATCATCAACCTCAGACACTACGCCATCACGACACGCTCTACCGGCATATCGAGACCGCTACGGAGACTGGAAAAGGCTGAGAAGCTGTTGGCCTCCAAGACAAACGGGAAGGGCGGCGTGCCGAATCTCGGAAAGCTCGAGGACATTGCCGATTTCCTCCAAGGCGGAGAGAACGGAGATGGATACCTGACAGATGCCACGAGCGGCAGCGAGATTGACAGCGATGCCGAGGTTGAGGTCAAGGAGCAGAAGGCGCAGAAGATCAAGAAGAACGCCGCCCCCGTCGACGACGAAGTCGCTGACGAAGACGGCGCCGTCGAGAAGCGCGCGGTCAAGCTGGTCGAACTGGGACCGCGCATGCGTCTGCGCTTGACCAAGGTCGAAGAAGGCCTGTGTGCTGGCAAGGTCATGTGGCACGAGTATGTTCACAAGACCAAGGAGGAGGTCAAGGAGCTGGAAAAGCGCTGGGAGAAGAGGCAAAAGGAGAAGGAGGCCCGCAAGAAGCAGCAAAAGGACAACATCGAAAAGAAGCGGAAAGCGAATGCTGGCAAGGGCGAGGCAGCGGATGACGACAGTGACGTGGATATGGACTACGATGACGAGTTCGACAGTGAGGGCCTCGAGGGTGATGCTGAGTACAAGGTCAACGAGGGCATGGCGGATACCGGTGAATGGGAGAATGAGGAACACGAGATTGCCAACGGCTGAGGGAGCCCGGCGAAGATGCCATTCAGACCCCTCTCATAGATAATACCCCATAAATGGCATGTTTCCGACTGTTAATTGAGCCCATCTGGTGATGTTGAGTCTGAATGATACTGTGTGGTTGTTAAATAAGTGTGGTGATTAGAATTTCGGTCCATTATTTTGCCTGTTGAGAAGGAAACAGCTTGTCGTCAGACTCATTCTGGTGCATACTTGTTCCACTTTGGGAAGTCGTCCTAGCGCTAAGACCCCTGATGCGCAGCCTTTTGCGCCACTCACGATTTAGTAAGCCTTTGTATTATTCTTTCAGTCTTGGCAGAAAACGTCCAAGACAACGCTTAGTCAGATAAGACAACATCCTGTCCCTATACCTAGGTTTCTTATCTTGCGGTTCCTCTCCTGGCTTGCTTTAATAAACTCCAAATTAATTCACAATTATTCACAGACCTAGCTTGTGGAACTTGCTGAAAGAAGTGCTGCAAGTGCGATCGTACTTGTCCCATCTGCAACAGATGCAAGCTGAAGGGTCTCCTTGGCGAGGGCTACCCACCACGTTTCCAGTTTTGTGACTCAACGTCTGCAGATGCAACCATTGGAGGAGCAAGGGCACAAGAACCCAAGGGTTGTTCGTTGCCACCAATACGCAAGCCTGTTCAGGTTTCACTCCACAAGTCACCAGCATCGGCTCAAGGTCTGGCATCGTCTGATTGCCCAAGCCACAAGCGTCTTTCGCCATCTATCGTTGACTTCTTCTCGGGAGCCCTTGATCGATGTTCCATCTCCAAGAACAATCACTGGTTACCCTGTTGATGAGGTGCTTCTCACAAACAACAGTCAGCAACTGCTCATCTACTGTAGGCCAATTCCCCGGCACCGTCCGCTCCTAACTGTAAATGCCTGCTTTTCACCACTAATCCCGAAATTGCAGTCGATTTGGACCAGAGTCCTCACCTGGCGATCGCGGTGATGGCACGGAAAATCCTTTCCGAGTACATGTATTGCCGCTGGCCTATCAACACACGGGTGTACTTCATGCCGTTCTCGGACTGTCCGCGTGCCACTTGCAACTGTCGTCGACACGTCGTCAGGTGCTGCTCGGATTGAGATGGCGACTGCCTTAAATCATCGAGTTGCTGCGTTAAATGTCCTTGCTATACTTCTGAGTAAGGAGGAAGTTCGTGGACTGAAAGCCGCCGAAGACGAGGCGGTGCTTGCTATCGTTTTGCTGTTAGTCCTTCATGACGTGAGTTTATTACTGGTACAACCATCCTCAACCTGCTGGAGCCCATTTCTGCAATACCTCGTTGCGAATGGCTTTGTCGATGATCATGTATTAATCCAATCATAGATTTACGAGCTGGGAATATCCTCCCATGCTATCCATTCTACTGGAGTCTCGTTCCTCTGCGGAAGAGTTGCTCCGTGTTCGGTGTTCCACGGCATCGAACCGATCCCGAGCAGCTATGTTCTTTCTTTCGGCCCTTTCTTGAAGATTATTACACAACTACATGTCAATGAAAACTGCTGTCGACTTTTTTCTTAGGTTGGATGTAGTAAGAGGTTTCAGCGGCGCCGAAAAGCTCACTAACTCAGAGGATGTTCGAAGATGTGTTTTGGACACCATGAGCCCACACGCTGGGTTATTACACATCTTGGTCGGCTGTCCGCCAGCCCTCTTCTACCGCATTGGACTTGTCATCGCAGCAGCAAAGCGTTATTTAGAGGGAAGCTTGTCTGTTGCCGAGTTCCAAACCATTTTGGAAGACGCAGAAGCCTTTCTACGTGGGATCGATTTGGAAGCAATCGAATACTCAACACAGCACCCCGAATGGAAACAGCTCGCAGAAACATATCGACATGCTTGTCTTCTGAGGACTATGCGCTGGCCAGACACATTCTCCATACCTTGCGAAGACGGGAGAATCAAAGCATCAGTTACAGCCATATTTGACTGTTGTGCTAATGTGCCAATGGGCTCTTCATTCTACAAGCGCTTAATTACTGTTTCCACTGTTCCTCGCTGCGACCGACACGTCGATATGCTATGAAACACACTACGCCAGCCTATGCATTGACAAGATACGACCATCTACCGGTTTTTGACACGCAGCTATGATGGAGGTTCTCGAAGGTGTGTGGGAAGAGAGAAAACGGAAGACTCGAGGGTGGACGAACGTTCTATGGATGGAATTCGTAAGCCAATGACTTTGATTATTCGAGAGAAAAATTAGTACTGACCCACTAACAGGCCTGCTCCGAGAGTATGAAATGACAACATGCGTATCTATTCTTCTGATTGAAATGCTTGTAGCGGCTACATATTGAATGAATCCATTTCTTAAAGCGTGGCCAGTATTAGAGCCGACAGCCTCTCTGGAAGTTGGCAACTTCTGAAAGCCCCCCCAGGAGCAGAGAAGCTACTGATCTGGAGTAAACTTGACCTTGAATACCTCTGCCGCTTTTCGCAGTGGCGCCATCGAATCTGCTGGAGGGACTGTGGGTATCTGACCGACGGCTGCGGCGAACACGATACCAACAACATCGCCTAGGTTGTTGTCCAGGATCGTACGAAGCAGACCCGAGTCGAGAGAGCCTCCCGCAGTCCGTGCATCCACAGATTCTCGCACATGCTTCAGAAATTCCCAGCAAACTCGGTCGGCGTGATAATAATCAAGCAAAATCTCCGATACTTCTTCATTGATCGCGAGGCAGACATGACGAACGAGCTCTGATGTGCCGAGGATGCGTTGGCTCTGCATGGGGAAGGTCATTAGTCAAAGGCTTGAACTAGGAAACATACCCATCGCAGGGAATAAACATCAGCTTATCTCACCTTTGGTTTTCTTTGCGAATCATCTGGGCGACTCTCGGTCGAGGTTGGCAGTTTCTCAAGCCAGCCGCTACGCTCAAGGATCTGGTCAATGACCTCGGCGTTGAGGCCTCTCCGATCCGACTCAACCGCGATTCTAGCGGCAAAGGATAAAGAGCAGATGCCCTTGAACTTCATAATACGGATCCCAGCCTTTGATGTTGTAACGCGTTTGGGATTATTTCGTTTTTGCAGCCATTGCGCCGCTGAGATCCCTTTGGACAATCCGAAATTCTTGAAGTAAGCCTCCGGGGACTTGGGCGGATCGCCGACGAAGAAAGTTGAATTACCCTGAGACTCGAGCATCGTCTCCAAAAGGGTACACTTCTCGCTACTCTGGAGGAGGCCCTCCTGCTGCACAGCTTGGTAGAGCTGAATGCTGTGCATGACGTTGCCCGGCTTTGCCGCGTACTCAACGCCGACACGATGGAACAGGGATCGAACGAAATGCAGGTATAAGCCACAGTATATCGGATGATGCTCCAAGAAGTTGGACGGCCTGTCCCGAAGACCCGAAGCAATGCGTATCGCACTGAAGGGATCCTGACCACCACCCCACAAGGTGGCCAGTCTGCGACACTCTTGCATGTTCTGCTTAACTGCGGCTTCTCGATCGATGCGAGTCTGTAGAGCGTTGTTGACGCTGTCCGCAATGACCTTCGTCGAACGTTGGAGGTCTCTCTCACCATTCCGCACAGAGGCACCAAGGAACTTGAGGACGTCGAGGTACACCTGGGCGGCAAAACAAAGCCATACAGGGATCTTGCCGGTTTCCAACATTGCCTTCAGCCCTTTGGTGAACTCGTCGTGAACTGGGACGGCCTTGAGTAGTTGGACGAGCATCGTCTGGTCGGCAAAGACCTCGAGAAGCGCTGCTTTATCCTCTTGCCACCGCTCACGGCCATTCCTGGCCTGCTTCGTATCATCATACCAACCGAACTTCCCGTTGTAGGTGGGAATGCCCGGGTCTGCGACCGAATTGCTGTTGAAAGAGTTGAGAAGGCTGAAAGTATTGTAGTAAAGATCGGAACCCTCTTGGTAGCATTGGTAATTGAAGTCATCGCCGAATGACTCCTTTTCGAGAGGATCCAAACCTCGTGCTGCGCAAGCGGCTTCGTAGAACATGTGGATTGCGCCCAAGGCGCCTTCAAGCTTCTCCATCGAAGAGGCGATTTCTTGCTCCATGTTACGTGCTAGTTGGAGAGCGGTGTTGGTGGCCACTGAGACTGCGGCCAGATCGACGTCGCCAGACTTGTACTCGCCCCATAGCTCAAGAATCTGATCCCTAAGGTGACCGAGATCTCTGAGGAAGGCGGTGTAGATGAACAAGGCCTCTGTTGCCGAGTCGTCGTTTTCAGCAACGTATTCCGTCGGAGGCTGTGCAGGACGGTCGATATCTGGAGCTGCCAGAAAGCTTTGAGATGGTTCGTAGACGTCCAGCACGGCGAACATGTTCTTTGGACCTCTCTTCTCGATGCTGTCTGTGGTGTCTACCATGGAAGACATGTTGAATGCATCGGGATCAGCATGCGGCTTGAAAGCCTCGCGAACCCGTTCCAAAACGGTGACAAAATAGACATGTTTCTTGTCACCGTGGTAATCCTTGAATCCCCGCACCTCTCCTAGCATGCTGGAGAAGCGTTTCCGAGTTTCAATGACCCGATTGAGGGCTGAAACAAAGAAGTCCGGGACCTTGAGGGGGCTAGAGAGCTTTGTAGAGATGAAGTCGGCTAGAGGCACAAAATCTTTGATGGCGATGACATGCGTTGGTTTGATGTCTTGAACGGGCGCCGCCTTACCGAACGCCTGGTGCTTCTTGGCTTCTTTTCGGGCCTTGCCTTTCAATCTTTGGGAAACAGGTTTCGATGACGCCGCCACAGTGACAGGTTGGCTCAGAGGCTTGGTATAACCGGAGCTTGTGGCGGTAGTGGCCAACCACGAAGCAACGACATTGGTATCGCGCTTGTATTGCTGATAGGTTGAGGAGAGGACAGTTGGAATCATATTGGGCGTTGAGTAAGGTTTGAAGGTATACTCTAAAGTAGGGTACCGAGGGCGACTGTCTGTAACTATTAACCCAAGGGATGTCGAAGGTGAATGTGATGAGGGGAGAGGAGCGAGATAAAATCGAGTGAGCAAAAAGGGCGGGGTAGTAACATAATGCTGCGGGTCCAGACAGAGCTACAGTGCCAGATCAAATGTCTAGTTACATCATCAAGGGTCACATAAGCTCACCCTATATTATCTAAAGCTGACAATTTATCTAGCATAATGTTTAGTGGATTAATTGCAGGCGCATATGTGCTGGTGTTGCCTAAGGCAGATATTGCTAGATATCAGTAGGGTTATCCTAGAATCCCATCTACTTGATTAGGTAGACATTATGTGACCCTTATTAGTGTAACCAGACTTTTGACCTAGGACTGGTAAGGATTTTGGATAGAGAAAACAAACAGGAATTACAAAAGTCACTTGCTAGGCTAATATAAACACTAGTTCGGTTCTAAGTCAGCTGTTGCTAGTTAGAGTAAGGGAGACATTACTAAATTTATGCAGTCTTCTCTGTAGTGTTAAGTCCTAATTACTATACTTATAAATTTAATAAACAGAATATTAATACTCCTAACTAATCTATCTTACTAGCATTACGTTATAATAAAGGTAAAACCTATATACAGACCTTTTTTCTAGTTTTTATAGCTATATAGGGTCCTATATAATAATATTAAAATAAGCTTATAGATACTAGTTAGGTTTACTAGTAAGAATTAATTAATCACTATTACTTCTACTATAAATTCTTCCTTACTGCCTTAATATACATACTTAAGTTATTACTATTCCTAGTAATACTGCTTAGAATCCTTTAGATTATACATATATACACTGCTCTTTAGGATATATAAGCAGAGCCTTAGATCCTATGCTTCTTACACTTCTAGAGAATATTATTATAATTATAACACACTATTCTTTACTATAACATAAGTAAAACCCTTAATCTAAAATTTAGAAAGCAAGTTAATAAGCAAAATTATTAATTACTTACAGCTGTAATAGTAATATACCTAATATTTTAATAATTCTCTGATTTGATATATAGAAAGAGTTTATATAAGCAGTTAGCCTAACTCTATAGGTTATAGTTCCTATATTAGTAACTAATTACTATACAACTCTTTGTAAGTTTAACTACCTATTAAAGAGTCTATAATTTCCACCTACAGCTAGTGTTTTAAATCTTAAAGACATTAGGTATATAAAGGAAACATAGATGATATAATTAAGGAAGGTATAACTAAGCCGCCGCTAAGGTTTTTATCTCGTACATGTTTAAGGGTTATGTAATTAGCTTAAAGCTATACAAGAACAAGCTTGCGGATCGATGAGGTGTTATTAGATTGATAGAACACTTAACTGTCATAATCTGCTATTCCCTAAACTGGTTATAGACAAGCATCTTAGATATTGAAAGAACAACAACGGCAAGTGTGGAATCGGAAACAAAACAAATGGACGCTAAGCTTTTACTAAAAACAACTGTGAATTAAGTAGCGAAGGTATTACAGCAGAAAAGAACGTTTACAAAAACCTGACAGACTCCGCCTTCTCGTATGCGTACGGCACGCTTGGGCTCTTCCACTCAGGGGTTGACTCTGACTCTCCCTCAAACCTGACCACGGGTCTCATCATGGTCAGTCGCTTCTTGCCAAATGCGCTACCATCGAAGCTCTGGAACCAATCCCCTTCCGGCTTCAAGTAATCACCAAGGACATTAGTCCAACCATTCCAGACGGTTACAAGAAGGTCCAGAACATGATGAGCCCCCCTCATCTCACCCCACTGGAATCGCTGCTTGCACTCTTCAACCGTGCTCCTGGGGTAAAGACCGACCTCTTCAGTGAGAGCGTAGGCGTTCACGCCAGTCAGACTGGCATGCGAGTAATAGCTCCCTCCCTCAAGAGCGCGTCGCTTTAGGCCAAGCATGGCGCCGACTGCGCCCAAAACCCCAGTCGACATGTCCGAAATGGGCAAGCTAGGCAGTACAGCCTCATTGTTGGGCAAGTTCAGCGACTGTCCGGTAACGTAGGCAGATCCGGCAGCGGCATCAGCGATTTGCTGCCAGCCAGGTCGCTCGGCGTAGTATCCGTCAGGGCCGTAGCAGTTCTCGCTCACGTAAACCATGCCCCGACCCCGCTCGCCAGCCATCTTCAGGACATCGTTCAGCCCAAGAGCAAACCTGGGCATCTTGTTGATGCGGAAGCCCTGGATGAAGACGTCGCACTCATACACGAGCGAGTTCAAAAAGGCAGCGTCCCCCTCTTTCCGGAGATCTATGGCAATTGTACGCTTACCAGCGTTGAGGGAAAGTTGCATGATGTTGATATCGGGCAAATGAGGAGGGTTGACTCGGATAACGTCGGCGCCGTATGCCGCCAAAATGGTTCCGATCTCTGGACCGGCAATCACCCGGGTCATCTCGACAACCTTGACACCTGCCAAGGGCCGCTTGTCGTTGGGGTTCAAATTCGGGAAACCGACTGGCGTGGTGGGGATGGCCTGGTCTTGCTTCCTGACATTGATCAAAGGGTGTCTGCCCAGAGAACGGCCCATTTCGGATTCGCGCCACTGTTTCGGGGTAAAGCAGATGCTGCCACAGAAGCCGTTGAGCAGATTGGTCACTTCCATCTTCTCGGGGCTCAGTTTGGCAGTGTGCTGGGCAATGTGCGCAGCGGCCTCGTCATTGGACTTGATCGGGGCCGAAGGGTCGACGCCGATGGAGCGCAAGACCGGGTCAGCGTTCATGCTGCCGTGTAGAGAATACCATACTTCAGGGTCGCTGGTCGGGTATAAGCCAGTTGTCCGGTACTTGAGAAATGTGTCCGTCCAGCCTTGCTCCCAATCAGGAAGAAGACCCTTGAGCTTGCCCTGCTTGACCATGGTGACTACATCAACACCGTCGAGGAAAGCGGTCGCGATGCAGCCGAACCAGAATGCTGCGTGGGTGGTGTTCACTGTGATTTGTCGCTCATCGTTGTTTTCGCCGCGAATGGCCAGAATCTCATCGGCGAGAACGCCAGTCATTGCGTGGAGGGCAGCGGCAACAGAGACGGCCTTGATGGGGCCAGGAATGACAGGGTAGTCCTCTCCGATGAATTTGACTTTAGAAAGCAGGCGCTCATCTTGCGTGAAACCAGGAGTCTGACTTGCTATGAGACGGAAGATTCGCTGAGTGTCTTCAGGTACTGGCGTAAATGTTTTGTCCGTGAAAGTGCCCGGTCCGTAAATGTCAGGGATCTTGTCTGATGCCATGATGTATATTTGAGAGGGAATATGATAAGAGGCGTGAGCTTGAGGGCAAGGGGAGGAGACTGTTTGAAAAGCAGTCTGTGATAAGTCTTTGGATTTGATGACGTAAAACGATTGCAGAGGTGGGAGGGAGTGAGTGAGTGCAAGCCGGCTCGCACTTTTATACTACGTAGTAGAATACAAATGGGCGGGGGAAAGTGCGGGAACATAACCTCTGTGGCGGTGCGGGATGGAGACGGAGTAAAGGCGAAGGGAGCAAGCCAAGCGGCTGTTTCGGACGAATAAACCCTGCGGGCATCTCGGGACAATGCGGCGCGGGGACCGTTATGGTGTGGGTCTGACCTTCGGAGTGTACGATGTATGAGACAGTATGACGTTAAGGTCCACTTGTCGCGGTGACGTTCAACGCGAGCGCCGTGTTCCGCTGGTCGGGATTCCATAAAACGGAAAGACGTGGTCTGTTTAGTTAAGAATGTACAGCCATGGCGTCAATCGAGCTCGTGGGCACGTTAGTTTCCAGCGTCTCATCTCACCAGGCTAGATGGCATATCCTCTCATGACTGAGAGAAGTTTTCTAGAAGCTCCATCGGTGGGTCAGTCAAAGCCAAGATTTGGCGATTTGGAGTTGGCGCATGAATCGCGGACCCCCTCCACATGCTTTCCGGGCGCGGAACCGAGAGCGGCGCCTCCATAAAAGAGCCCCGTCCCGGTCTCCATTATCGGCATTGTGGGGTCTTGAGCCCCCCGGAGTTTGCGAGTTTCTGCAGCGCACCGTCGGCCCGGCTACATTTCTTTCGAGTCAGGGTCGCCGGGTAGACATCTGATTGAACATCCAAGTAACGCCAGCCTCTTCGTCAGAGGAAGTGTCATGGTTTCAGCCTGGCAACTGCACACTGCATATCCATTTCTATTCCCACTAGTAATATAACAATACGAAAACCACAGCCGGCCAGAATCAGATCTCCTTGTCACGTCTCATTAAATCCCCCCAGAAAAGAAGTCACAGCGCACCACAAGAGCCCTTTCGTAACCTCAATCCAACTTCCAATCATCCCATATCGCTGACAAGTTGACAACTTTGCAACATCATGCACGATATTCGCAACGTCGCCATTATTGGCTGTGGCTCCATCGGTGCTTCTTGGGCTGCTCTGTTCCTCGCCCAAGGCCTCAAAGTCACCGCGTTTGACATCAACCCAGCTGCCGAGGTCTTCCTCCGCGACCTTGAAACCGACGCATTGCCCGTGATTTCATCGCTCGGCTTAGTTTAAAAACGCCAATGCACGAGCATCAGCGATACGATTCACAACCAACATGACCGAAGCTCTTGCCGATGCAGATTTCGTGCAAGAGAATGGTCCGGAAAAGCTTGACTTCAAGCGCAAACTCTTCAACGAAATGGCCGCCATTGTACGCCCCGATACAATCATCGCGACAAGCAGCAGTGGCCCGACTTGTTCAAGTATCCGAGAGACCATGCATGCGACGAACCATCCGAAGCGGTGTGTCGTCGGCCACCCTTTCAACCCCCCACATCTCATTCCGCTGGTTGAGGTGGTAGCGGGGAACGAAACATCACCTGACACCGTGAGCTCCACGATGCAGTTCTACGAGAGCATGGGGAAAAAGGCAGTCCACGTGAAGAAAGAAGTTGTCGGCTACGTTGCAAACCGTCTCCAAGCGGCTCTGATGCGAGAGGTCATGCATCTACTGCAGGAGGACGTGGCCAACGTCGAGGACATTGACAAGGCGATGAGTTATGGACCAGGCTTGAGATGGGGTGTCATGGGCCCGAGTCTATTGTTCCATTTGGGAGGTGGAGAAGGAGGCGTCGAGTACATGGCGGATCATCTCTTGGCGCCGCTGATGTCTTGGTATGCGCCGAAAGACCCTGGGATCACGGACGAGCTGAATCAGAAATGGGTTTCGGGAACGATTCAAGCCGTGGATGACAGGTAGTACAGACAGTTGGCTAGACAACGCGGTGAGGAGCTCGTGAAACTATTAATTATGCGGAAACAGTGGGATAGTTTTGCAGCAGATTCCAAGCAATAACAGCGCAATAGCCGGAGCTAGACGAACCTATAGAACCAATACCATTACCCGTCCGACACCAGCATCCTTGAGCTGCAAATTGCTCTATCCTTGCAAGTGCGATATTACTTGTGCCTCAGCCTTTGCAACCACGAGCAGTCCGGCGATGACAGTCGTCGTTGGGGATCAAAATCTTGTTCACGACACGCTGAGCCTCTTGGAACTACGAATTCCTCTCATGAGGTATGCTATGGGGCACTTTGGGTGCAGGTCACACACCTAGGGCCGGGGCCGGGACACACTATGTGGGATTAGCAGGGGGGTGTCCCTTGGGGGCGGGTCGTTATCCAGGGGCTCCATGAGACCACGTAACAAATTCCGCATCATAGCGGAATGTTCCGCAAGCATGAGGTCAATGATGTGGATCTTGGATGAGGTTGTTGCTGTTCCGAGTTCTTCACCAAGTCCGAAGTGCGAAGAATTACCGACATGATGCGTGGACCACACGTGAGGCCGGTAGCAGACCTTCACTCATCGTGCTCACACTTCCGATCCGTGACCGCCGACCGTTGAACCATTGATAATAAGATCTCACGTCTTCCAGCGTCCCACTGAACAGAACCCGATACGTTAGCTGCCAGTGACACAAAGTCTTGAACCATTCAAAAGCATGATGGTTCTCAAACTCAACAACGTCTTTTCATCCTCGACACGGATTTGTTAAATCCAAACCGCGAGACGCGCCGGGGACGAATCGTGTCATGCTTGACCGACGGGCGACCTTCGCACAGTAATTGACAGTATGAAGTCTCTACCAGACGGTATCACCATAGACCATGCTCAGGGTCATATGTAATACTGGACCAACATGGGGTCTAGCCTCAAATCGGACAGCGGTTCAATCGAGCGTGCCACCCTCGATGGCTCGAACCGGCAGACGATTGTGCCTGCAGGTACTGTCGGCGTTTTTACGCCCAAGCAAATCACTCTCGCCAAAATTAGCCGCAAACTGTATTGGTGCGATAGGGAAGGCATGAAGGGCATGCGGGCAAATCTTGACGGCTCCGATCTCGAAGTTCTGGTTTCGACGGGCAAGACGGAAGACGACCGGATGGACCAAAAGAGGTGGTGCGTTGGTATTGTCGTGGACGAGTAACAGGGATTCTTTTACTGGTCGCAAAAAGGACCATCCAAAGGCAACCAAAGACGAATCTTTCGCGCGCCTATTCATATGTCCCAAGAAGGAAGGGAAAAGTTAACCGAGATGCTGTTCGAAAACCTCCCGAACCTATCGACCTTGAAATGGACGGAGGATATGGCAACCTATACTGGACGGATCGTGGAGACCCTCCCTCTGGAAACTCGCTAAAGCGGGCGGCCGTGTATGTTGGAGGTCAGCACCACATATTGGCTATAAGATTGCACGAGACAATTGGGTTGTCTCTTGATACGAAGGCGGGTGCTGCGTACGTGACGGATCTAGCTGGAGGCGTCTACTCTGTTGATGTGCAGACACGGAAGAAGAGTGTTTTGTTCACAGAGTTGGGCGACATCACGGGTATTGCCTTGGCATAAACAGCTTGGAGTTGCCGGTGTAATATAATCTCAAGAAGTTAAAGTACCGAAAGATCGTGGAATGAAGAATGGATAGGAAAAGTGCACAAGCCTAAGAAGGGAAAAATCGTATCTGTTGTAAGGGCTACTATACAGAGTGAAGAGGTCAACAGAAAGATAGGGGAGAATTAGTGACTACATTCATCTCTGGCCTCCCTCTGCCCCGAGGTACGAAGATGGAGACAGCTTTATAGACATATAGACCCCCTTGGGCGGAGCTCTGAAAGGGCACAGGTGGTCTGACGGCCTATCCTAGAAGTCCGTTACTCTAGTCCGCCGATAGAGTCCTCTACTCCAGTATCCGAATCCTTCCATACTCCGGGCCACCGGTGGTGACCTTTTGGGCTTGTGACATCTGTCTTGCCCACCTATTAAGGCAGCCTGAGTGATTGTCGTAGGATGATACACTCAGACGATAAGGGTAGTGTTCAAGACAGGACGAAACCCTGAAGGCCTCGGAGGCATTCAATGAAATCCAAGCATCGGTTTCTGGCCCCGTTTCCGTATTCTAGAGATTGTCCCTGCTTTAGTATGGCTGATCTTTGGCGATTTCATTATCGACTCCAGTCCATTTCCCCAAGCTAGTGTTCAACACCGTCTTTAGTCTAGCAACGTTGAACAACTAGACCCTAAAGCATTATAACTTTCAAGATATTGTTTGCATCTTTTCATTAAATCAACAAACGGTTGCTTGTTGAATTCTGCTTGTAGCGTTGTTAGTTGTTCAGGCTTTCACGGCGACGTCCACGTCATGGTACAGACCTTGAGGCCTGGAAAAAATGCTGCCAATAGCTATGAGTGGAGTTGAAACCTCTCCCATGTACAGCGTCACAACTCTACATTGATCGTGAATTAAGATGCCAAGCAACATACGTTTGTCCCTTCTCTGGGACTTAAACAGCCTCAGACACATGTTGCAAACACATCGGCATGCGCCTTGATTGAAAACATCCTCCTGAGACCAAGTGATGCGAGCTACGCCTGGGGCTAGTCCCGCTAAGTGCTACCTTGGCGTCAAAGGAACAAATAAGCTGTACTTGAGTTGAGCATGCCATTGTCGTCCATCCAGGCTGGGCTCCAGCAGACGCATCCCGGTCACCTCGGCCATGAACTCGCACAGAGGAACTGAACCCTAAGTGTGGGAGTCGGACCTCAAGGTTACCTTGACTTCGCACCATGTGGACAGGTTCTGGTACAACTGAGCCCGCCAAGGACCCCAACAGCATGAAAGACTTAGTCATAGAGGATTCCGTCGGCCGCAA
Organism: Colletotrichum lentis; assembly: GCA_003386485.1. Classification (NCBI taxonomy): domain Eukaryota; kingdom Fungi; phylum Ascomycota; class Sordariomycetes; order Glomerellales; family Glomerellaceae; genus Colletotrichum; species Colletotrichum lentis. The sequence continues at coordinate 5,073,440 of NWBT01000049.1, forward strand.
GCAATGTTACACAGAGGGCGTAGAATGATATGGCCGTAGTTACCTGTGTAAACTTCAGGTCATAAGCGGTATTGACCTTCAAATTTCCCCTCCTTACACCCCCTTGTAAAATGCAGTGAAATGACATTAGATTGAATTTAGTATCACATACCCTTAGTATTATATAATAATAACACGCATGTAAATACTACTACCACATCTGGAGCTACGAATCTTGTGTAAAAAGTTATGCCACAAGAACATAATTACCTAAGGGCTACTGAGAGTAAAAGCTACATCGCCCTTACTTGCGCCACCCTTGCAAGTTGATTTGAAGCTGCCTGTTGGGCAAGTTGCCCGCGCAGCGCGAATACAACCTTCCCAACGACCCTTGGAGATGTTGATTGTGGCACCAGAAACGGTCGGATTAAGGGCAAATTTGGCTGTTCCAGACTGACCAGTGGTGCTTTTCGGCGCACCACCGCATTTCTGGATGGCGCCCTTGATGCTACCGCAGATAGCTAGTGTGGCGACATTCATGTCGTGGGTATCGATTTTCCTTGCATGCACGTCAGCTGGATATCTTTGTGTGTGTGTCGTCTGGATTATAAGAGCTTACGCATTTTTGTTTAGGCAAGTGGTGCCTGTAACAGCAGCGCAACAACCCGATCAATCAATCAATCAGACCCCCTCATATCTGATTAACTGGCTGCCTTAAGGTCTAATATTTAATTAATTAGCAGATATCCAAGATATCTTAACGCGTTACCTATTTAGGAAGTTAGTAAAGTTATTATAAAGTGTAAAGATACAGCAGAGTAAGCTATATCTATAGTGTTAACATACCTATCCCTCTTCTATTTAAAGTAATACCCTCCTACTATAATCCTACTGCTATAAAGCTAGTTCTATAGATATTATATCTCTTCTAGCATAAAGAGTATTATTAAGAGCCTTTATAACGTTAAAGTTAACTTTATAAGGCTAAATACCCTCTTATAGTCTATTACTATTATAAGTATAGTAAGAATATCTAAAGTAAGTTTACTAAAGGTAGGAAAGGTCTAGTAATATAAAATCTACTACTAAATTAGATTATTAATAAGTTATAAAACAGATTAGTAAAGGTACTAATCTAGCTTAGATACCTTATTTATAATAGCTTTAGTAGTGTAGTTATTTAGCTATTACTAATACTTAGAGTCCTCTATAGGTAGCGTAGATAAAATTAAGGTAAATACTACCCTTAAAGACTACTAAGGTAATCCTAACTAGTATAAAGTAAGGTTATTACTAGTATACTATTACTACTAATAATTATAGAGTCCCTCCTTAGCGTTATAAAGCTATACTTATTACGTTAGGTTAGTCTATTACTTCTTAAGCTATCTTAGGCCCTAGCTAGGATAGAGAATAATTAAGGCTGTATAAAGTACTAAATCCCCTAGCTGTATATAGTACTTATTTAGAACCTTCTATTTATTAAGTATAGATAAGTAGAAATATCTATAGGAGTTAAAGGTGCCTCTATATAGTTATTAAAGTTAGTTATAATATTACTATAAGGTATACTTATTAAGTAAGTGTAGAAAAATACTATTAAGTAAGGAGGCTAGTATTACAGTTAGTTATAATAATATAGTAGCCTATAAAGATATAGCGCCTTATAATAATACAGCAGCTTATAATAGCCTTACTCTTTAATTTATAGACTAGCAGGTAGAAGAGAGTTATAAGGCTGTAAGATTAATTTCCTCTACTGTTAGCTTATTAAAAAGACTCTTCTATTCCTCTAGGCAGTCTATAAAGTATTTAATACTAACTATTATATCCTATAGTTAGCTATAACTATTACCTTTCCCCTATCCCTAGCACTATATTATCTAGTTATAAAGTAGCTTAAGTATATTATAAATCTAAATAAGAAGATACTAATCTTTCTTAGTAAGATAGTCTTTAGTAGGTATTTAATTATTAAAGCAGAAAAGAGTTATATTATTATAGATAAAACCTATAATCTAACTTTACTTAAGGAGGATATATTAAATTATAAGGTATGTTAAGTTCTACTGTGTATTGTTATTAAGTATTAACTATAACTCTTATAGTAAGGGCTTAAAGAGTGTAAAGCTATTAAATATCTTATTACTAATCTTAAGGAATCTTTTGTATTATTAGGAAGAGAATTAAATATACTTAATAATATTATAGAGCTTACTAATTAGGCTGTATATACGCTAGAGCTTAAGGTCTGCCTTTAATTAACTAGCACTAAGGACTTTATTAGCTTCCTACTTAAAAGCCTTACTATTAGTACTATATAGAAAGATATAACCTATAAGATTAAGGACATACCTATAGTATTATATCTACTAATCTAATATATCTAACTACATAAAGTTAAGAGAGAGGTTTATAAAGAGATATATAGTATATATATTATTATTACTTATATTATTATAAATAATTATACTAATTTAATTAGTAATCCCCTACTTATTTATAACATAAAGGAGCATCTAGGTAATATTTAAACCCTTATAAGACCTAGGCTAGCAGCAGAAGGTAATAAGATACTAGGTCTGCTTTACCCTTACGTTAAGGAAGTAATAGAAGACAGTAATAATAGCGTACTTATTAGGTAAAGTCTAGAGGTTAAAGGAGAGGTAGATTTTTATTATTACATTATATATCTTATTATGTATCTATACCTTCTTTACTTTATATATAGTACTTAGATACTATTATATACTCTTAGCAGACTATAGTATTTAATATAATAAGTTAGGGTTAAATTTAAAAAGGAGGTACTATATCTATTAGTCTAAGAAGGTTAAGAAAGGGTTACTTATATTAATAAGAAAAGCAGTAGTAAGGTTATAGTAAATTATTACTTAGCTCTTTATAATAGTAATAGGGGCTAAGTAGGCTTATTTTAGCAGTAGAGGTAATATATCCTCCTTATCCTTAGGCTTAGTATTTATATTTATAGTATTTATATTTATAGTATTTATATTTATAGTCTTAAAGACGTAATAGACGTTATTAAGATATAAGGCTAATAAAGACGTTAAAGTTATAAGAAATAACTTTAGGTAGCCTTTCTTATTATATTAGCAGTATATCTAGTATACCTTACCTTTAATCCTACCTAGTAGGATATAGTAGATAAAGAGACTATAATCCTTAATCTAAGTAGTCTAACCCTTAAAGCCCTTTATTAAGAGTAGTAAGTTATTAACGTACTTATACCTTTTAAATACTACATACAGTAGGGTATTAATTATATCTTAAGTATTTAAATTACAGCTAGATATATTACTAGTATTAGATTAAGGCTAGTTAAGTTAGGGAATAAGCTAGCGTAGCAGCAGCACACCTAGAAGTTAGAAAGCTATTACAAAAGGTTAGATAGAAGTAAAGAAGTTAAATAATTATAAAAGGGTTAGATTTTATTATTATTAGTTAATTAGATACTACTAGTAAAGTTAGTAAAGTTAGTAAAGTTAGTAAAGTTAGTAAAGTTAGTATAGTTAGTAAAGTTAGTATAGTTAGTAGAGTTAGTATAGTAAAAATAGTATTAATACTTACTATAGCGTAATATATACTACGCTGTAAGGCTAAGGCTAGGCTAGCCTATATCTACTTCTAGGCCCTACTTAGGCCTAAAAGATCCTCTAGAGCTAAAAAAAACACCTAAAGTATACTTTATACCTCTTTTTTTTTTAGAAGAAAGTAACTACAGTAGTGTAATTAGTAATAGGGCTAAGACTAGTACTTTAGAGTAAGGTGCTTTAGGTTTAAATCCTAGCTGTAGTAGTTACCTTTAGGGGTCTTAGCTATAAAGGTTATAACCTTAGCTGCTAGCTACCCTAAAGAAACCTTCCTTTTTGCTCTATATTTATAGAAATCCTATAATCCTATTAGTCTAGCTGTAGAGTAATATTTTTCTAAAAACCTCTAAATATCTAAGATATATTAATTAATTAACCCTCTAGATATCTAATTAACTGAAAAAACGGCTGAGGTATATCTGACTGTTTGATTGAGATAAGTGGGGCGATATCTGATCGGGTTGTTGCGCTGTGTAACGGCGTCTGGATTGACGTCTTTTGATGCACGGATGTCGAGAGAATTGCCATTTGCTTGAGAAGGAAGGGTCAGGGAGAGACTGCAAACGGCAAAGGAGCTCCAGACAATGGTAGTAATCAGCATCTTCAGGTGGCTTCGAATGGGTTGAAAATGAAATAAGGTGAAAAGATAGTATAGAGAATCCTGAGTTGGCTGGGCCTGTCTAGGTATAACAAATCGATCAAGTACGCACTGTTCCTTGGACTTCCTTGGACAGTTTAAAGCAATACTCAGTCTTTTAGGATTTAATGTGCATGTGGATGGGCTAATCAGAGCTTTAATAGGATTGCTGGCTGGATCTTGACTCTTGTCTGAATATGCTTAAGAGCGTGCACCGCCTGGAGAGCTTTGAGACCGGAGTGGTTTCAACGTGTTCGAGTTGCGACGAACACTGCAGGGGAATGGGCTGTTTGCGGTGTACGGAGGCAGCAGGGCACTTTGGGGTCCCGGGTTGTGGCCAATACCAAGCTTTTCATAACCCGCCGATCAAGCGAACAACCCAGAGCTGTCCCTGTTACAACAAGCGAAGGAGGGTAATATCCCACATGACTTGTTCTTCAAGCAATCATGATTGGCCTTGCTGCAGAGTTGTGCCTGTTGCTTATTTCTTGCATTCTCCGCCGAAACACACTCGGTAATAATTGTTGCCTTGTAAGACCCACTAGCTCGGGAAATGTGCCGGATTCTCGATGAATGGAACGCAGACTCTTCAACCAGTGCAAGGCCAAAGCATGTTACGTTTCTCAGACCACGGCGTTCCCATCCACTCACAGGTTTTGCTAATATGGATCATCAATGCTTGCGAGTCGTACGCAGAGAGCACTGCTTATAAGCAGCCGTGGACATTTCCTGCTGTGTGATATGTCTAGAGTTACGATTATACGTGACGTGGTAACACGGTAACACCGTTGCGGAAAAAACAAGCGCCAATTTGCTCTGGACGGCCATCGCATTGTAAGAGGTGTTTACTTTGGCCTTGGGGAGATCACAATCACTTATGCGCAAGCGGCAACGTTGACGGATTTGAAGTATTGAGTTTTTTCACGAGCTAGAGCGCACAGCTAGGCATAGGTCTGAGGTTTGTAAAGTGCTTGAATTGAGAAAAGGAAGATTGTGAGCTGAGCTCGTAAAACCAATACAATCTCCACCAGTGGCCGCGTGACGTAGCGCTTGGCAAGGCTGTACAGCTGAGCCACAACACGGCCACACAAGGCCACAACACACGAATATCTCGTGACAAGTTTTCATAGACTTCTAAATCAGCTTACGTAAGAACTCCTCTGCCCTTGGTAGACGGTGTCGCAGTTATTGAGCTCCCCCCAATCCGCGTTTCTGACGACGAGGAGAAGGAGGTTCCAGATGGTAGGCGCTAAGGACTTTGTTCATCCGCTATTGTAGCTCACCCTGTTGTATCTAGAAGTCTGCTGATAAGAGCCCGGCGTTAAGGTAACCCGAGTCCAAGCCAGTTGTACGCCCGCTCTCAAGGAAAACTGTTCAAATAAAGAAGTGTTGGTATCGCAAGTCACTGCAGTGAATCAAAAGGCTCAATAGTATGAGGTTATTCGTAATTCGGTAGGTGATACCTGCAGTGTAGAAGGAAGGTTTAAATCAAAAGGTCAGCAGCTAGAGGAGGCCGTTATATAGCTAGATCTGGGTGGTCTATTTAGCCTAGCCAGCTCGCCCTGTCTCCACGTTCCTCTGTAGATAATCCGGCTGCTAAATATTCTACAAGAAGTGTATCTAAGCGTCTACAATTGTGAACCTCAAATTTAACTTGGTACTCTCCCTTTCATGGTCGATTGGAAGGGTCCCATGTGATTCCCAAACTACCACCTCCCTAACAGTCTTTAATCCAAGTCTTCGTTTATGCTGAATGAGCATCCAGGCCATTGAAGTGCCGTAAGTAGTACCGAGAATAGCAAGGCCCTCATCTGAATCCATGGAGAATGTGACCCGTTCATCCCAGCTAGGGATCCTCTGATGCCCACTATTACGTAAAGCCTGGACAATGATATTGAAGGCCAGCTCATGAGTGATATGAGCTACAAAAATAAGCTTGAGGTTGGTCATCTCAACATCCGAATCTTCGCAACCAAGCCGCCATTGAAAGTAGGCGAAATCCGATAACGCGTCCAGGTCAGGGATATCTCCTATATGAAGTAAAGACTTTATAAACTTAGGACTGAAGTTTGAATCGAAGATAAATGCGCCACCAGGCGGGTTAACCACATTGGAGTAATGCGCTAACGTCGGCTAAAAGCATTGATTCAAATTATAAGCTGAAACACGCCAAAATTCTTGGATTTTCCTTACCCATCCAAACCTCCCATCTGGGTACTGAAACCTTCGACTGTGAATAATGTGGTAAGCCAGGCCTTTTGTCTTGTTTACAAAAAACTCTGGGTCCCTGAATGCCTCATTTAGGTCGTTCTTAAATACAGGCCATTGTCGCTCTTCATCGAAAGGCCATCGTAACTCGAATCGGGTCCAACCCCAATCAAACATCTCCTCCGGGTATTGGAATGGGCTAAGGATTGAAACGCCGCCGTTGTACTCTTGTGCTTGCGCATCATCAAGCGGGAAAAGACCCATGAGCCACTTCCCCTTGTCGATTCGGCCATCGTAATCATCTGGGAACGAAGGCATCGGTACTTTCACTCGCTTAGTCAGGAGTTCATCGGAACGGAGTTTGGTCCCAGTTGTTGTAAGAAGAGATGCAAAGACAGGAAGTATGTTAAGAAACAACAAAAGGGTTAGGATGTTGCTGGTCCTTAAGCCAAACCAACGAATAGAATAAAACATTGTTGATAGCTCTGACTGGTACCTGTCGGGAGGATAGCAATTATGAGGGAAAGGAGGAGCATTACAACGTAGGCAACGGAAGCGGCAGAATAAAGTATAAATGTCTTTGCATGTTATTGCTGATATAGGGATTGAAGAAAGAATTTTAAAGCATACTATTCTATGTTGGGTTAGAACATCTCCCAAGGACAGTTTGCAGGGGAATACCATGAATTGTCAGGAAAAGTTTGTAAGAAAAAAGTGTGTTTCTTTTGCTAATAGTTCTCACTGTACGGAGTAAGCTCTCCACTTATTGAAGTGGCTTGGTATTCAGGGGAACTAAGCTGGAAACGCTAAGCATCTATCTGTCTATCTGTATGTGCTTAGGACTTACTTGCTTATTAGTTAGTCTTAAGGGATTTCTCCCCTTAAACTCTAAGCAGGAGTTTTAATAAGGTTGTTATGTAGAAGAAAAGGATATAACGTAACTAAACAGCATATAAGAGGCTTTTGCTGTAAATAAAAGGGGCTGCTAAAGGCCTCTTTCTATTTTTGCTAACCCTTATCTAGTTTTCCTTACCCTATATATAGTTAAAATCCCTAACCGCTGTATTGTTCAGTATTAGTAAGGCTAAGTATAAAGACAGTATGCAAATCAGCTTTATAGGCTATTCTTTATTGCTATTAAGATGCTAGCAAAAATAAGGATAATGCTAAATAACGTTAGCTTAAGCTAATAGTAGTTAGTATTTGAGGTATATAGGGGCGTATATAAGTGAATAAGATAAAGAGGAATAATAGTTATAGTATTTACTAGCTTAAGCAGCTTAGTCTATAGAAGGAAGAGTAGGAATAGGTCTAAGAGGAAGGAAACCTATCCTTTTATACCTATTCTAGCTCCACTAGGGTTAGAGTTAAGTCCTAACCCTTACCACGTGATTCTCCAGTTGATTACGCGTAGATTGCGTATCCTCTTGCCTAAATAGGCCTAGTATAAAGGTTATTTTATCTAGGTTAAAGTATAAGCCTTAGAGAGGTTTCTAGCAGTTTCTTCTAGTTTCTACTGCTTTATCAGTATACAGTGTATACAGTATTAATAATACTGTATTATAACTATAGTTAGTATATAACTATAGTATATTTATAGTTATAGTTATAAGTTATATAAGCGTTATATTATA
>NWBT01000049.1:5084645-5201997 GCA_003386485.1 Colletotrichum lentis
TATTAATAAATATTATAAACTATTTATAGTTATTATAAGTAGGAGGGGTTATAGGACTATAGAGATTAGAAGTAATAGCTTCTAGATATTCTATTATAAGTTAATTATTATATCCTACTTTATTTATCTTATTTATAAATTTTCCTTTATAATAAGATTTATAAGGTATAGATATCTTAGGTATAGTTATATTATTATCTTTATTATTTAGTATAGTAGATTTATTTAAGTAAGGTAAAATACTATAGCTATAATAGCCTAGTCTGTTATGCTACAGCTTAGTTGTTTTTATATTCTTACTTATATTATTATCTTTTTCTTCTACTATACTAGTAGTAAAGATATTTTTGTTATTATTATTTAATCCTATTATGCTTATATTAAAGTAATATAGGTTATTATATTTATTTCTAACAGTAAGGACTTTATCCTCTTTTATATTATATAGTATAGGTTTCTTCTAAAATATAGAAGCAATACTTAGATTATTAAGTCTATTTTGACTTAGAAGATTTATTCTAAGCTGTGGAATATAATATACGTTATTAAGCGTATATTTCTTATTATTAAGTATTATATCTATTAACCCTTTATTTTTTGTAGTAAGAAATCCTGCTTCTCCCTATTTTATCTCCTTATTTATAGGAGTTATATTATAAAGGTATTTTATATTACTTATAACGTAAATAGTTGCAGCAGTATTAAGACAGAATTGTAATTTATTAGTATAGTTATTTACATTCTGTATATTTTTTATATCCCTTATTCTCTGCTGTATTAAACTACCTAAATTAGGTTAGTTAATATTATTATTATTATAGTTATTAGGGGAGTTATTAAGGGTTATACCTATATTATTAAAGAGGCATAAGTCCTCATTTTCGTAGGCTTTTACATTATAGGCATTAGGAGTATTTCCGCTAGTTAGATCTATATCTAGATCTATATTATTAGTAGTTATATTAACTACTTCCTCCTTTTTATTATTATTTTTAACAGTATTATGTTTAATACTATTATAAGAAGGAGGTTTATTAGAGGGTTTTTCCTTATTATTGCCTTTATTAACTTACTACTAAGAAGATGCTTTTTTAGGGTGTAAAAAGGTATAATCTTTTTCAGTGTGGCTAGTCTTTTTGCAATTTCTGCAATATATACTATTATTTTTCTTCTAAGGCCTTTTAGGTACCCTAGAAGAGGTATTATAACCCTTTTCATTATTATAAGCCTTAGTATAGTTAATACTATTATTACCCTTCCTTTTATATTTGTCTAGAAGGCTAGAAAATAGCGTATCTAGAGTATAAGAATTAGGGTTATTTCTAAGGCTTTAGGTTATATTAGTTATAAAGCCCTTATAAGAGTCATCTAGGCTATTTAAAACCTAAGATATTATTACCTTTTTAGGTAATTCTAGGTTATTAATAGCTAGATTATCTGTTAATTCCTTAACCTTTGTAAGATATTCTTCTATAGTATTAAAATCCTCTAACGAGGTATTAAAGAATTCTTTGCAGGTAAGGAATTTATTTGTAAAGCCTTTAGGTTTATATAAATCACCTAATTTTTTCTAGGCTTTATAGGCTGTTTTAGAGTCTTTTATAACTCTAAGGGGCCTATTAGCATATAACAGCTTAATATAAGCTAGTGCCTTATAATTAGCATCTTTATTAGTAGATGCAGGGTTATTAAGATCTATTATAAGATCCTTAGAGGCTAGAAGAGCTTACACTCTAACTGCCTAAGTTATATAGTTAGAGGTACCCTCTAACTTTGCAAATTAGACCTTAGTGTCTATAGTATAGTTAGTTATAAAGGGCCTGAGAAGGCAAAGGCCTGAAAAGGCTAAAGGGTTATTGGTTTGAATCGTGAAAACGGCGGGTTTTATAGGGCCTGAAAAGGCTGTAGAAATCGAGGGGAAATCGAGGCAGAAATCGATATATCGAGGTTATTATGGTTTTTCTTTAGCTTATTTATTAATAAGCTAGGCTTATAACCTATTTGAGGTATATAGGGGCGTATATAAGTGAATAAGATAAGGAGGAATAATAGTTATAGTATTTACTAGCTTAAGCAGCTTAGTCTATAGAAGGAAGAGTAGGAATAGGTCTAAGAGGAAGGAAACCTATCCTTTTATACCTATTCTAGCTCCACTAGGGTTAGAGTTAAGTCCTAACCCTTACCACGTGATTCTCCAGTTGATTACGCGTAGATTGCGTATCCTCTTGCCTAAATAGGCCTAGTATAAAGGTTATTTTATCTAGGTTAAAGTATAAGCTGTAGAGAGGTTTCTAGCAGTTTCTTCTAGTTTCTACTGCTTTATTAGTATACAGTGTATATAGTATTAATAATACTGTATTATAACTATAGTTAGTATATAACTATAGTATATTTATAGTTATAGTTATAAGTTATATAAGTGTTATATTATAGAGATAAAGCGTAGTAAGCTATTATCTCTAAGAGTTAGTAACATAGCTACGCTTCCTAAAGCTCTTCTCTATTATTAGTAATAGAATCTAGCTGCCTAAAGCTAGACTTATAGTTAATAATAAAGATAAGAACTATAATCTAATTCTATTAAGCTACCTATATAGCACGCTACTATATAATAATAACCTTAACCTAATAATCTAGCTTACCTATAAGTCTAAAAAGAAAGTGCTATTAGTAGCTAAGTTTCGTCTTATAATACCCCTTAAAGTTTAAATTATATATCTTAGTATAGTGCTTACACTATAAGAGCTTAACTTTAAAAATAATTAAGTAGCCTAGCTATTAGTGCTAAGCCTTATAGAGCTAATCTTTACTAAATTACTAGCCCTATAAAATACTATTATAAAGATAATATTAATACTAAGAAGAGTAAGATAATTAATAAGAGAAGTGTTATAAAGAGCTATATATAGAGGTAAAGATTATAAGTTTAATATAGCTTATACTATTATAAGAAGATAGACTTATAGCCTCTATTTAAAAATTCTATAAAATAAGGTTTATATCTATTAGATAGTAGTATTATATAGAGTAAAAGAAATAAGAATAAGCTTAAAAGTAGTTAAGCTAAAAACAGTGCGTAGAGGACCTAGTTAAGCAGAAAGGCTAGGTATATAGCTGTTATAGGCTTTACTATAGATAATAAGTATAGGTAGAGCCTACATATAGAATAACCTTTTGCTAACTACAGCCTACCTAGTAGGCTGCTAGTTATCCCCTAAAGAGCAGCTAGAATATAGATTCTTCTATCTCCCCTCTTTAGTGTAGATATATTTAATTAAGGCACCTCTATTATTAACTAATAATAGTCCTACCTCTTATATATCTACACTTAACTAAACCTTAACGTCTCTTTAGTGCCTTACTAATCTACTGTATACCTATACTATAGACGCCCTAACTAACTAAGAGGTCCTAAAGGCCTAGATTACTATAGTAGTAAATACTATAGTAGGTCCCCTCTAGTAGAGGATTATTAAGCTTACTAATAAATTATTAAGGTAGATTAAGATAGCACCTATAACTAGGAATATAACCTTAAGCTATACTACTAGTAGGCCCTTAGTAGTCCCTTATAAGACTATCTAGTGTAAACCTCTACCTAACCTATTAAAGTTCTTAAGTAAGAGAAGTAAATATACTAGCTAGGCTTAGTAGATAAGAGATAAAATTACTATAAACTAGTAGTTCTATTAATCTAAAGGAGAGGTTTAGTACCTAATTAACTCCTACCTAGAAACTAGTCTCTAGTAGGTAGTTACTACCTTCTATACCTTAAGAGGTAATAGCAGTATATATAACCCTAAAGACTTTATAGTATACTTTAACTAAATGTATAAGAACCTAAACACCTAGTCTTATACTACTATATTACTATATACTCTCTACTAGAGAGAAAATTAGTCCCTTTCTAACTTCCTACTAAAGTAGAAAAGAGTTCTAACTAAAGCTAATAGAGGCAGCTAGGTAAATAATATAAAGATTACCCTCCTTAAAGAAGCTTTAAAGCCTAGTCTATAGAGGAGCTTAGTAGTAGTTAACTTACTAGCAGACTATAGCAGTTAGCTTATAAGAGTCTAGACTGTATTAAAGAAGCTAGACTATATAAACTCCTATAGGCTAAAGCACCTAGTAACTACCTAGGTTAACTATAATAGAGATATCTAGATAATAGGCGTTATTAAGGCCTATAAAGTTAAGACCCTAAAGGACTATAGCTCCTCTAGTAAGAAGGAAATATAATATTACTACTATTACTATAAAAGAGGCTACCTAAAGTAGGATTACCTAAAGCGCGCTAGAGCTAAAACTATCTAAGTATCTAAGGCTATAAAGACTATAATACTACCCTAATAGCTAGCGCCTACCTACTCTAATAAAGAGGTTAACTAATTAACTAAAAATACAGACTTAGAAAAAGAGTAGCTTAGGTGTAAAGTTAGATACCTAAGCCTACTAAGGAGAAATAAGAGAGATAGAAGGTGTTTAAAGAGAAGGGCTATATAGAGAGCTTATTAGCTTTAATTATAGTATAAGTAAATAAGAGATATATTATAAAAGCCCTATTAGACACTAAGTGTAATACCTACGCTATAGTAAATTACACTTTTACTTATTCCCTCTACTTACTGCTTATAGACTACACTAGATATACAGTTAGTGCTTTTACTAATAGGAGTGTAACAGTCTACACTAGAGGGGTAGCTGCTCTCTAGCTAGAGGTTAGTAGTTATATATAGACTATCTATATATACGTTATTAACAGCCTAGATAAGAATATATTCCTTAGGAAACTATAGATAGAGGCTAACTATATAGTATATAACGTAGGGAAGTAACTAGTCTACTATAGTATAAGATAGGTAAAAGCCTACCTTACTACCTAAAAGAAGCTAGTATAACTATAAGAGATTTACTTTACTTAGTTTCTATTAGCCTTATTATTTATAGTAGTATACTAGTAAGTTACCTAAGAGAAGCTACCCTCTAGGGGAGTAGTAATATAGGTAATATCTATTAGCTTAAAAGATATTAAGATAGTAATAAGGCCTAAGAAGCCTATAGACCTTAACAAAAGGATACTAGTAGACCTTTTAGAGGAATTCTACCTATTATTTAATCTAATAAAGGTAAATCCCTTACTACTCTTTTAACTAAGCGTTAACTATAAGATTAACTTAGAAAAGGGGCTAGATAGTAGGGAGCTAACGCTCCCCTAGGGACCTCTATATAATATATCCTATAAAAAGCTCCTTATTCTAAAGAAGACCCTAAAGGACCTCCTAGATAAAGGCTTTATACACACTAGCAGCTCTGCTGCTAAGGCGTTAGTACTCTTTATAAAGAAGCTAGGAGGGGGACTTTACTTCTATATTAATTACTATATACTTAACCTTATTATAAAGAAAGACTGCTATATACTACCTCTAATATTAAAGACTCTCTAGAGGGTAGCTGCTACTAAGTAGTATATTAAGCTAGATGTTATTAGTACATTCTATAAGATATAGGTTATAAAGAGGTATAAAGGAAAAACAGCCTTCTATATAAGATACAGCCTATTTAAGTAGCTAGTTACCCCCTTTAGCCTTACTAGGGCGCTAGTAACCTTCTAGCAGTATATTAACACTATTCTCTAGAAATACCTTAATAACTTTATTATAGTATACCTTAATAATATACTTATCTTTATAAGCAGCTCTAAGAAAGACTATATAGATAAGATATACTAAGTACTACATAGTATACACCCTAGGGGTAGCTAGTCTTAACCTAAACCCTAATAAGTATAAGTTTATAGTTACTACTATAAAATATATAGGCTTTATTATTAATATAGAGTAAGGCCTATTTTATAACTTAAATAAGGTTAAAGCTATTATTAAGTAGCTAGTGCCTACTAGCGTAAAGGGGGTGTAAAGTTTCCTAGGATTTATAAATTACTACTATATTTTCCTACTAGACTATATAGCACTTATAGAGCCCTTAATAGCCCTTATAAAGAAGAGGGTAACCTTCTAGTAGTTACTAGTAGAGGATACAGCCTTCTAACGCCTAAAGGAGCTCTTTATAAAGTAACTAGTACTCTACTAGTATAACCTAAATACCCTTACTACTATAGAAACTAACTGCTTTAGCTATACCCTAAGGGAGGTAATATCTTAAGAAAATAATAATAGAAATACCTATATAGTAGCTTACTACTTATAAAAGCTTATACCTATATAATATAACTATCCTATATATAATAAGGAGTTATTAGTAGTGCTAATATACCTCTAGGTATAGAGAGTAGAGCTCTAGAGTACTACTAGGTTCTAAGTGTTAACTAATTACTAAAGCTTATAGTACTTTATAAAGAAGTAATAGCTTACTAAACAGCAGAGCTAGTAGGTAGAGAAGCTTACCTAGTATAACTTCTACCTTAAGTATAGGCCTAAAAGATTAGTAGTAGTACTAGACGCCCTATCTTATAGAGAATAGGATATACTAAAGGGATAAAGTAATAAGAGAGAGTAGAGCTAAGTTATCTAAGTTATCCCTAATAAGGCCTAGTTAGTCCCTACCTAACGCACTACACCTAAGGTCCCTAATATAGTAGTCATCCTAAGTAATAATAAACTATAATAGTTATAAAATAACATTATAGCTAGTAATAAGGACTACTAGAGAGTATATACTACTATACACTAGTAGGCCTATAGCTTTCTGCTAGAGCTTTAGCTAAAGGCGTAGATTATAAAGTGCTATATTAACTAACACTATTAGCTTCTTTTTAGAGATAAGATATAAGTCCTAAGAAGCTATAATTTAGATAATCCCCTTAACTAGCTATAAATAGTAATTATATAGAAATTATATAATATACTAACTGCTACCTACCTAAGGCGTAATAAGACGCTAGAACTAATTACATAAAGGTAGTACTAGCTACACCTAGGGAAACTAGTTAGGAGGTTTGTTAGTAACTATAATATCTATAGTTATAGCTATATCTAGCAGTAGGCTAAGAAGAGCTTACTATAGCCTCTACTAGTGCTTAGCTAGAGGTAGTTAGAGATTTTTATAGACTTTATTACCTACCTCCTACTAATAAAGATAAAAGGCGCCTATTACCTATAGGTTATTATAAACTAACTAGGTAAAGGCGTTATACTAGAAGATATAGAGATAATAGAAGTAGAGGCCTATATAGAGCGCTTTATAAAGATCTTCTATACTACCTATAGAATGCTAAAGACTATAGTTAGTAATAGGGGGAGTAACTAGACTAGCTGCTTCTAGAGACGCTTCTATAGGCTTACTAGTACCTACTAGCTGCTTAGCACCTCCTTTTATCCCTAAATAGATAGTAGCACTAAGTAGTTTAATTAGGAGATCTAAGCTATCCTCTAGATAGTTATATACTTTACTTAAGATAACTAGAATAGGTACTTACTAGCTGCCTAGCTAGTGCTTAATAACTAAACTACTACTACTATAAGATTTAACTTCTTCTTCCTTAATTATAAGTTCTATATAGACCTATTTCCTATAGTAGATATATAACTAAAGAACAGCTAGGAGGTAGCTACTACTAAGCTAGTGTAGCACTAGAAGGATACCCTCTATATAGTATAGACTATAATAATAATAGCTAAGTATAACTAGAAGGAGTTAGTAAACTACTACTACAGCCCTACAGAGAGGTACTAGGTAGGAGATATAGTCTAGCTATCTCTAGCTAATATAACTACATTTAGACCCTTAAGGAAACTTAATTAGCTATACTATAAGTATAAGGTTATAAGGATTATCTCCTCTAATATAGTAGAGCTAGATATACTAAGAGGGGTATATAAGGTGTTTAATGTAAATCTCCTCTAGTAGGCACCTAGTAACCCCCTCTCTAAATAATAGGTAGATAACTTCTACCTACTGCCTATTACCTACGTTAAGGGTAAACCTAAGTAGGCTATTAAAAAGATCTTAGCTATAAGAGAGTATAGTAGAAATAAGGTACTATAGGCGTTAGTTAAATAGGTTAGGTATAGTAAGCCTACTTAGAAACCTTTAGATTAAGTTAAAGATATATAGGCTTAAGAGGACTATAGGTAAGCTACTAAAGGGGCGCTAAGGCCTAAGGGGGGAGATACTATTATAGGCTTTACTATAGATAATAAGTATAAGTAGAGCTTATATATAGAATAACCTTTTACTAACTATAGCCTACCTAGTAGGCTGCTAGTTATCCCCTAGAGAGCAACTAGAGTGTAGATTCTTTTATCTCCCTCTTTAGTGTAGATATATTTAATTAAAGCACCTCTATTATTAACTAATAACAGTCCTACCCCTTATATAGGCTTAGATACCTAACTTTACACCTAAGCTACTCTTTTTCTAAGTCTATATTTTTAGTTAATTAGTTAACCTCTTTATTAGAGTAGGTAGGTATTAGCTATTAGGGTAGTACTATACTCTTTATAGCCTTAGATACTTAGAGGGTTCTAGCCCTAGTGTGCTTTAGGTAATCCTACTTTAGGTAGCCCCTTTTATAGTAATAGTAGTAATATTATGTTTCCTCCTTACTAGAGAAGCTATAGTCCTTTAGGGTCTTAACTTTATAGGCCTTAATAACGCCTATTATCTAGATATCTCTATTATAGTTAACCTAAGTAGTTACTAGGTGCTTTAGCTTATAGGAGTTTATATAGTCTAGCTTCTTTAATATAGTTTAGACTTTTATAAGCTAACTACTATAGTCTGCTAGTAAGTTAACTACTACTAAGCTTCTCTATAGACTAAGCTTTAAAGCTCTTTTAAGGAGGGTAATTTTTATATTATCTACCTAGCTGCTTCTATTAGCTTTAGCTAGGACTCTCTCCTACTTTAGTAGGAAGTTAGAGAGGGATTAATTTTCTTTCTAGTAGAGGGTGTATAGTAATACAGCAGTATAGGACTAGGTGTTTAGATCCTTATACGTTTAGTTAAGGTATACTATAAAGTCTTTAGGGTTATATATACTGCTATTACCTCTTAGAGTGTAAAAGGTAGTAACTACCTACTAGAGACTAGTTTCTAAGTAGAAGTTAATTAGGTACTAAACCTCTTCTTTAAATTAATAGAACTACTAGTCTATAGTAATTTTATCTCTTATTTACTAGGCCTAACTAGTATATTTACTCTTTTTACTTAAGAACTTTAATAAGTTAGGTAGGGGTTTATACTAGATAGTCTTATAAGGAACTACTAGGGGCCTACTAGTAGTATAGCTTAAGGTTATATTCCTAGTTATAGGTGCTATCTTAATCTACCTTAATAGTTTGTTAGTAAGCTTAATAATCCTCTACTAAAAAGGACCTACTATAGTATTTACTACTGCAGTAATTTAGGCCTTTAGGACCTCTTAGTTAGTTAGGGCGTCTATAGTATAGGTATATAGTAGATTAGTAAGGTACTAAAGGGACGCTAAGGTTTAGTTAAGTGTAGATATATAAGGGGTAGGACTATTATTAGTTAATAATAGAGGTACCTTAATTAAATATATCTATACTAAAGAGGGGAGATAGAAGAATCTACACTTTAGCTGCTCTCTAGGGGATAACTAGCAGCCTACTAGGTAGGCTATAGTTAGTAAAAAGTTATTCTATATATAGGTTCTACCTATACTTATTATCTATAGTAAAGCCTATAATAGCCTACTAGGAAGGAATAAGAGGGATAGAAGGTATTTAAAAAGAAGGGCTATATAGAGAGCTTATTAGGTTTAATTACAGTATAAGTTAATAAAGGATATATTATAGAAGCCCTATTAGACACTAAGTGTAATGCTTACGCTATAGTAAATTACACCTTTACCTATTCCCTCTACTTACTGCTTATAGACTACACTAGATATACACTTAGTGCCTTTACTAATAGAAGTGTAATAGTCTACACTAGAGGGGTAGCTACTTTCTAGCTAGAGGTTAGTAGTTATATATAGACTATTTATATATATATTATTAATAGCCTAGATAAGGATATATTCCTTAGGAAACTATAAATAGAGGCTAACTATATAGTATATAATATAGGGAAGTAACTAGTCTATTATAGCGTAGGATAGGTAAAAGCCTACCTTACTACCTAGAAGGAGCTAACATAACTATAAGAGATTTACTCTACCTAGTTCCTATTAGCCTTATTATTTATAGCAGTATACTAGTAAGTTACCTAAGAGAAGCTACCCTCTAGGGAAGTAGTAATATAAGTAATATCTATTAGCTTAAAAGATATTAAGATAGCATTAAGGCCTAAGAAGCCTATAGACCTTAATAAAAGAATACTAGCAGACCTTTTAGAGGAATTCTACCTATTATTTAATCTAATAAAGGTAAATCCCCTACTACCCTTTTAACTAGGTGTTAACTATAAGATTAACTTAAAAAAGGGGCTAGATAGTAAGAAGCTAACGCTCCCCTAGGGACCTCTATATAATATATCCTATAAAGAGCTTCTTATCCTAAAGAAGACCCTAAAGAACCTTCTAAATAAAGGCTTTATATATACTAGTAGCTCTACTGCTAAGGCGCTAATACTCTTTATAAAGAAGCTAGAGGGGGGACTTTACTTTTATATTAATTACTATATACTTAACCTTATTATAAAAAAACACTACTATATACTACCCTTAATATAAGAGACTCTTTAGAAGGTAGCTACTGCTAAGTAGTATACTAAGCTAGATATTATTACTACATTCTATAAGATCTAGGTTATAAAGGGGTATAAAGAAAAGATAGCCTTTTATATAAGATACAGCCTATTTAAGTAGCTAGTTACCTCTTTTAGCCTTACTAAAGCGCTAGTAACCTTCTAGCAGTATATTAATACTATCCTTTAGAAATACCTTAATAACTTTATTATAGTATACCTTAATAATATACTTATCTTTATAAGTAGCTCTAAAAAGAACTATATAGATAAGGTACGCTAAGTGCTACACACCCTAAGAGCAGCTAGTCTTAACCTAGACCCTAATAAGTATAAGTTTGTAGTTACTCCTATAAAATATATAGGCTTTATTATTAATATAGGGTAAGGCCTATTCTATAACCTAAATAAGGTTAAAGCTATTATTAAGTAGCTAGCGCCTACTAGCATAAAAGGGGTGTAAAGTTTCCTAGGATTTATAAATTACTACTATATTTTCCTACTAGACTATATAGCACTTATAGAGCCCTTAATAGCCCTTATAAAGAAGAGGGTAACCTTCTAGTAGTTACTAGTAAAGGATACAGCCTTCTAACGCCTAAAGGAGCTCTTTATAAAGCAACTAGTGCTCTACTAGTTTAACCTAGATACCTTTACTACTATAGAAACTAACTGCTCTAGCTATACCCTAGGGGAGGTAATATCTTAAGAAAATAAGAATAGGAATACCTATATAGTATCCTACTACTTATAAAAGCTTACATCTATATAATATAACTATTCTATATATAATAAGAAGTTATTAGTAATACTAATATACCTCTAGGTATAGAAAGTAAAGCTCTAAAGTACTACTAGGTTCTAAGTGTTAACTAATTACTAAAGCTTATAGTACTTTATAAAGAAGTAATAGCTTACTAAATAGTAAAGCTAGTAGGTAGAGAAGCTTACTTAGTATAACTTCTACCTTAAGTATAGGCCTAGAAGATTATTAGTAGTACTAGACGCTCTATCTTATAGAGAATAGGATACACTAAAGGGATAGGGTAATAAGAGAGAGTAAGGCTAGGTTATCTAAGTTATCTCTAATAAGGCCTAGTTAGTCTCTACCTAACGTACTACACTTAAGGTTTCTAATATAGTAGTCTTCTTAAGTAATAATAAACTATAATAGTTATAGAATAATACTATAGCTAGTAATAAGGACTACTAGAGAGTATATACTACTATATACTAGCAGGCTTATAGCTTTCTACTAAAGCTTTAGCTAAAGGTGTAGATTATAAAGTGCTATATTAACTAACACTATTAGCTTCTTTTTAGAGATAAGATATAAGTCTTAGGAAGCTATAATTTAGATAATCTCTTTAACTAGCTACAAATAGTAATTATATAGAAATTATATAACATACTAACTGCTGCCTACCTAAGGCGTAATAGGACGCTAGAACTAATTACATAAAGGTAGTACTAGCTACACCTAAGGAAACTAGTTAGGAGGTTTATTAGTAACTATAATGTCTATAGTTATAGCTATATCTAGCAGCAGGCTAAAAAGGGCTTACTGCAGCCTCTACTAGTGCCTAGCTAGAGGTAGTTAGAGATTTCTATAGACTTTATTACCTACCTCCTACTAATAAAGATAAAAGGTGCCTATTACCTATAGGTTATTATAAACTAACTAAGTAAAGGCGTTATACTAGAAGATATAGAGATAATAGAAGTAGAGGCCTATATAGAGCATTTTATAAAGATCTTCTATACTACCTATAGAATACTAAAGACTATAGTTAGTAATAGGGGAAGTAACTAAACTAGCTGCTTCTAGAGACGCTTTTATAGGCTTACTAATACCTACTAGCTGCTTAGCACCTCCTTTTATCTCTAGATAGATAGTAGCACTAAGTAGTTTAATTAGGAGATCTAAGCTATTCTCTAGATAGTTATATACTTTACTTAAGATAACTAGAATAGGTACTTACTAGCTGCCTAGCTAGCACTTAATAACTAAACTACTACTACTATAGGATTTAGCCTCTTTTTCCTTAATTATAAGTTCTATATAAACCTATTTCCTATAGTAGATATATAACTAAAGGATAGCTAGAAGGTAGCTACTACTAAGCTAGTATAGTGCTAAAAGGATACTCTCTATATAGTATAGGCTGTAATAATAGCAGCTAAGTATAACTAGGAGAAGTTAGTAAACTACTACTACAGCCCTATAGAGAGGTACTAAGTAGGAGATATAGTCTAGCTATTCCTAGCTAATATAACTATATTTAAACCCTTAAGGGAACTTAATTAGCTACACTATAAGTATAAGGTTATAAGGATTATCTCCTCTAATGTAGTAGAGCTAGATATACTAAGAGGGGTGTATAAGGTGTTTAATATAGATCTCTTTTAGTAGGCACCTAGTAACCCCCTCCCTAGATAATAGGTAGATAACTTCTACCTACTGTCTATTACCTATATTAAAGGTAAACCTAAGTAGGCTATTAAGAAGATCTTAGCTATAAGAGAGTATAGTAGAAATAAGGCGCTATAAGCGTTAGTTAAATAGGTTAGGTATAGTAAGCCTACTTAGAAACCTTTAGATTAGGTTAAAGATATATAGGCTTAAAAGGACTATAGGTAAGCCACTAAGGGGGCACTAGGGCCTAAGGGGGGGAATACTATTATAGGCTTTACTATAGATAATAAGTATAGGTAGAGCCTACATATAGAATAATCTTTTACTAACTACAGCCTACCTAGTAGGCTGCTAGTTATCCCCTAGAGAGCAGCCAGAGTGTAGATTCTTCTATCTCCCCTCTTTAGTGTAGATACATTTAATTTAGGCACCCCTATTGTTAACTAACAACAGTCCTGCCCCTTATAATAGCTAACGTAATAGTTAGAGTTACACTTACAGTTAGATACGCACATAACGCATAATATACGTAATATTAACCTATTACTATCACTCTTGTTAATTTAACAGAAGGTGTTCTAAACAGGGGGGTGGTCCAAAAGTGGATATGCTGACTTAGAAGTTAGCCGTTTAGGGACCACTGACTCTAGTAGGAGGTGAGACAGACAGAAGCTATATTGACTGTTCCTGTAATGTCTATCCGTAAGGATTTCGTCACCCTCTGTTAGAACGCAATAGGTTTTCCGGCCACGGTGGCTAACTTGGTTGTTTAGGAACGACAGTAGTGGCACAAAGCCTGAATTCCTAGAAATGACGGCCTTGCATAGACTGGAACGTCGAAAAGCCATAGAATAAGGCCAATACCGCCGTAGAGGTGATCATCGCGTTACGCAATGGTAGCGACAAGAGAACCTACGCCTTAATCAGGCAGAGCTCTGTGTGGTGCTTATGACTAGAGCCGCTGGTAACATGTGGGGTTTTGCAAGTAAGTACGTCCAGCTGTTGTAGTTTGTGCTGGTGACTAACATCATTATTAAGCCGCTTAGCAAGAGAGAGTAAGTTCTACCTTGATAACATCTTATTGGGAATGAATTTGCTATCTTAGAAAACAGTACTCAAACTACAATCCTCCACGTTTAGCAAACAGAATCCGGGGGCCCGTCAGTGCTACACTTAATGTCGCCGTTAGCCAGTCTAACCGTCCCTTCTCTTGTAACTAGATTTCACTAGTTAGTAAGTCTGGCTTAAACATAAACTAGTATAGGGCTACAAGAGTTGCAACATGCAGTGATACAAAAAGAGCTAGTAAGGGCCACCTAATTCCAGCAATGCGAGTAGTGCTAAATACTTACTACGAGGAGTTGTAATGACAGCCACCTCTTTAGGGCTGTTCTCAGGGTCGGTGCAAGTTTTCCAGCGGTATGTATACTTTGTGCCTCCAGGAATGCCTAACTCAGTGGGCCTATTCTTGATGGCCCACTCGATATCGCTCTTCGTAATAGGTGAAGGGTTCAATGTGCCCCAGCAGACGAGATCAACAGCTGAAGTAGTGCCTAAAAAGGCTAACACAGCAGTGAAAACGAATGAGGACTTCATATTGTCAGTAACGTAAGTATTAAAGCTCAAAAGTCGGGTGAGTGTAAAAGAGAGTAGGATAGATAGCTGATTCAAGTGGTGGAAAACGACGAGATAGTTCATCTTAAATAATTCCTTGCAATATAAATAATAGTAGATTAAAGAGGTCTAGAAGGTAGCTTACAACGGTTTACAGTCCTTGTTGTATAGATAGTTAAGGAAAAGTCATATCCTTGAGACATGATAGTGTTTTAGTGTTCTCTTAGCACGTCGCAGGCTCCACATAGTACTATAACTGAATCAGTGCACTGCAGGTAATATAGTAGCAAGTCCACTTCTTTGCAAATTCCTAGCTAAGTTTAAGTTAGAGCCCTTCTCCACTTTCATTTTAATAGCCCTACTAGCCACTTTCGTACATTGTATCTGTTATTAGAAAAACACTTCCTAGCTAATCTCTCTAAACTTTAATTATCTCCACTTTATTAAGTGTATTGCCTCCTACCCTGGGTCGTCTGACTTGACTATCTTGCACTGTCTATCTGTACAGACTTTGCTTATACCCCCTGCATTAATCACTTAGCCACATTAAGCGAACACGTCTCAGCTAATCTCTCTAAACTTTGATTATCCCTACTTCATTAAGTGTATTACCCCCTACCCTAGGTCGTCTGACTTAACTATCTCGCCCTGTCTGCAGACTTTGCTTGTATCCCCTGCATTACGGATAACATACGTAAGTAGGACCCTAGGGATCTTAGGCAGCGTCACCTCAGCGTCACTAGGAATGGTGACATCTGCCCCTCTTTAGGGAGATATCTGTCTACTAGATGTCTAGAGAAATAAAGCTATTCCTACGCCTATTGCTTTCCTTTACCCTATGGCTGCTTTCCTTCGCTATATACCTAGCGTGCTTGTTAGGTATAAAGCTTATTATACAGCCTGATAATTAGGTAGGTAAGTCCTAGCTAGCAGCCTTCTGCCTTAGCCAGCCTAAGCAGGCTGACAATCAGTATGTATAGATTGTAGTAGAGCTTCTGATCTGTTAGTATAGTTACTGTTAATAGGCCCTTATACGTTGGTGTTGAGGGGATGTGAATACGGGTAAGGGGAATTGGGGTAGGATTGCTGGGATGGCTGGGATTGCTGGGATGGCTGGGATTGCTGGGATGGCTGGGATTGCTGGGATGGCTGGGATTGCTGGGATGGCTGGGATGGCTGGGATTGCTGGGATGGCTGGGATTGCTGGGATGGCTGGGATTGCTGGGATGGCTGGGATGGCTAGGATGGCTGGGATTGCTGGGATGGCCGGGATGGCCGGGATGGCCGGGATGGCCGGGATGGCCGGGATGGCCGGGATACCCAGCAGAGAGCACGCTGGCGAAAGGAAGGGAAATCGGGGCAGGATGCCCAGGGCGCCCAGGACGCCCGGTCGAGGGCACAAAATGCCAATGGTGACCGGGATGACCGAGATGCCCAGCCGAGGGCACAGAATGCCTAGGATGCCTATACGATATGTCAAATTGACAGGGCTAATATTGATAGGTCAATTGTTGAATTAGAGGGTCCCACAGAGGGCATTTTGGGCGCCCTGAAGGGTGCGCGGAGATAGGAGTTATCAGCCTAATTCAGCCTGGTTGCTTAGCAAATAACTGTTGAATTAGAGGGTCCCACGGAGGGCACTTTGTGCGCGCCGGAAAGGGTGCGCAGGGATAGGAGTTATTGGCCTGATTCGGCCTGGTTGCTTAGCAAATATCGGAGGGACTGCTGCAGGCTTCGCCCCAGGCAGTAGGCTTCGTAGAGGCCTTAGGCACCTAGAAAAGGGGTTACTAAGGGCTAAGTTAGGTAGTAAGGCTAGGCGTAAGGGTAACGTAATAGTTATAGTTATACATACAGAGATACACACATAATATATAATATATATAATATTAACCTATTACTATTACCTCTATTAATTTAATAATTAAGAGTCTTATATACTTAGAAATTAATAGTAATAAGCTTAATAATGTAATTCCTATAAGCTAGAAGTATATAATAATAACTAATAACATAAAGATTACTCTAAAATCCTCCTCTAACTAGACTATCTAGTTTAAGCAGCTCTAGGTAAAAGCTAGAGCCTATAACCTATAAGAAGTAATTAACCTATTAGTAAGTAATTCTTATATACCTAGTAAGATAATTACAGCACTTATAGAGCGCCTAATACGTCTTTAGCCTTATAACTATCTAAGATACTAAGCTCTACGCCTAGGATTAAACTCCCTAAACGCTTAAGGGGTAGTAGTAACTCTAATCCTAACAGCTAGTTAGGGATTACTTCTTAAGCCTATAGTAGTAACTAACTTATAGGCTAAAAGGGTCTATAAGCTCTTACTAAGTAACCTACTATTATATAAGAAGCAGTAAAGTAAATATACTAATATATTAAAGGAGTATAAAATATATATAAGAAAATACACCCTACTAAAGGACTAGTTTAGAGATACTATAAGCGTTAAGCTTTTAGAACACTATTATAAGCTAGATAAGTACTTTAACTAATAAGTAAAGAAGCTTAAGAATTATATTACTAAGCACCTAAAGGAAAGGTATAATAAGGTGTAGATAAAATATAAAAGAATCCTCTATAAAGGCGTTTAGAATTACCTTACTAATATAAAGAAGCTTAAAAAATAGCTTCTTATATAGGAAAGTACCCTTTATAACATAAAGGCTAATAAAGTCCCTAATATATAGCACTTAAAGTATTAGTTTTAGGATATTATAAAAGCCTTTTTAACTAGTTACCTTACCTAATAGGTATTTACCTACCTATAGTAAAGTAAGAAGGACGCTAAGAAAGGAGATCTTATAATCTCTATAATAATAAGTAATATATAAGGGGTAATAAAGCTCCTTAGTAATATACCTATTAGGTAAAAGGCTATATATAGTGCCTTTAGCCTAACTAATATAGGTTATAAGAACCTTAAAGGTAACTATAGGAATTAAAATAATAGAAACTATAGTAGTAGGAATTATAGCTATAGAGGCTGCTAGTAGATATAATCTTATAAGCTAAGTGCACTCTATAAGTAATCTTTATTATTATTAAGGCCTTTAGCGCCTTTATAAAAGTAAAGCGTACTACCTAAGTAAGAGAGGTTAAGTATAAACGTAGTAGAGATACTGCTTTTAAAATATATAAGCTACTAGCTTTACCTTACCTTAGGGCACTATATTAACTACTGCTAGTATACCCTTTCTTATATACACCCTAAAGGGTAGTAGTAAAGTAAAGTAGTTAAGGCTATAATTAAAAAGCGTATATAACGTAACCTAAAGCTTACTAAACGCTTATAGGAGGTAAGAGTAGTAACTATTAAGAATAACTAACTATATAGTAGGTGTAGGGGAAAAATTACACTAGCCTCCTTTTACACTATAAAAAGCCTTTATTACCTAGCTTACTTAGTAATATTAGATTTAGGCTTAATAGTATATATTTTTAATAAGCCTTTATAGTTTAAGATAATAAAGGCTATACTAGTAGGTAATTTCCTATAGGCTAGCTTATAGTAACTACCTATTAAAACGTATAGCACTATGTAAATTAGGCTTAGGGGGCATATAGGCACTATTATAAGGCTTACCCTATATAATATTACCTTTTGCTCTAGCCTAGCAGCTAACTTAGTGTCCTTTAAGAAGCTAAAGTAATAAGGTATTTAGTAGGATATAAGCCCTAGAAATAACTACCTATAAAAGGCAGATAGGTCTTTTATAGCCTACCTTAATAATATTTATAACTAATAGGTCCTTAACTATAGGCCCTTTAAGGTAGAGGCTGCTTTAGCTGCTACTATACCCTTACCTCCTATAGGCTTAGATAAAGCACCCTAATTACGCTAATAAAATAAATATACTATAAAGATATATAGGAAGCTAATTCTTAGCAGCCTATTTACTTAGCACTATAGGCTAGGTTACCTAGGCCTTAAAGTAATTAAGAGGATTGTTAATATAGCTTATAGAGTGCGTCTTAAGGGCTCTAATAATTATAAGATTTACACTATTAACTATAACGCCTATATAAAAAGTAAGGCTTACTGCTTAGTTAGGTGTAGCCTATATAAATCTATAATCTATATAGAGCCTAGTAACTACTTAGTAATTAACTTCTATAACCTAGAGGTTAGTTATATAGAGTATATATCTTATATAATAATTTCTAACTACAGTAGTAGTTATATATAGGATTTCTATCTACGCTAAAGAACTACTAAGATACTACTTACTACGCTTATAGACTTCCTTACCTTATTAGAAGTATAATATAACTATTAGATAAAGGTTATTAAGACTAATAATAAGCTCTTATACTACTTAGATATTATAGACGTAATAAAGGCATGTAGTATACGCCTTAAGGTAAGCGCTCTAAATACCTAAGTATAAAACAGAGCTATAAAGTATATTACTGCAGTTATTAAGCAAAAGGCATATAGTATAGTAATTAATATATACCTACTAAACGTCCTATAGCTAGAGGTCTATATAGCTACTACCTACCTTTATAACTATATACTGTAAGTATCTTACAGTTAGAAAACCCTATACTAACTATAGTATAAGCACTTCTAGAGTAAAGCTAACGTAGCGTACGCTTAGCTAGACCTTTCTTACCTATATATATATAGTTATAAAGTATATATACTTACTAATAATACTTAACTTTACTGTAATTAACGCTAATAACTAGCCTTAAGGGCCTAGATTAGCTATCTTATAGGCTATAGCTTAAGTAACTTATATTAGATATAGAACTCTACCTATAGTAAAGTATTTACTATATAGGATGTTATTTTTAATAAGAAGATTACCTTTAATAGTAATATTATAAAGCTTACTAATAATATATATAAGAGTAATCTATAGAAAATAGCTACTATAATTAAGTATCTTATATACTAAGAGGTATAAGAAAGAAGCTTTATATATACAGCAGATAAAGAAGCTAATAAGATCTAAGAATATACTAACTACACTAAGGGGGTAGAAGGCCCTAACAGCCTAACCCTTTATAGCTATAAAACTAAAAACCCTTTAAATTACAGCTATAAAGGGCTAGCCTCTCTGTTACTACATACTAAAGTAAGGTTTATATTAATAACGCTACTAATAACGCTACCCCTAAGGGCCTTATTTATAACTATCCTTAGAGATATACTTAATGTAAGGGGGTAGGAAAAAGGATCTTAATCTTAAGAATAATAATTATAAGCGCTTAAAGGAGCTACTAATAATATAACTCTTAAGCGTAAGCTACTAAGATAATCTTTTAAGGCTGTATATCTAGTTAGTTACTCCTACTAGAAGTAACACTTATATATTAAAGCTAAGTAGAAATAACTAGATAGTACTTATATACTACAGAAGAGGGCTAATTACCCTATTTTGCTAGTAAGTATAGGTCTACTAGGTATACCTATAATAGAGCTAAAAGTATAACTAGGTATGCTTAGCGTATAGCCTAATGTAGGCTAGAAGCAGGAGGCAGCTAATAGGCTTACTATAAGAAGCAGCAGAGCAGCCTTTTGAATAGGCACCTACTAGAAACACCTACCTCCCCTTCTTACGTTATATAGTTAGCTAGTAAACTACCCTTTTAAAGAAGCTTTTAAGGAGGCTAAAAGGAGCTATCTTTATAGCTATAAGACGTTAAGGTTATAGAGAGAAGTTCCTAAAGGCTCTACTTATAGTAATTAGATTCTTAACTATATATAGGTCTATATATATAAGCTTAATAAGTATAGCTACCTTATAAAGGTAAAGGTAAGGCTTATTATATATAGTAACTAATAGGTAAAAGATTTATATAATATATATATAGCTATATTAGTAGGTATATCCTTCTAAATATTAATAGCCCTAGCTACCTACTTTAACTTAGAGTTACTTTAATATAACGCTATTAATACGTTTATCTATATAAATATTAATAAGGAGGTATATATAGAGTTACTACTAGGTTACTATAAGAAAGGTATTATTATATACCTTTAGAAAGCTCTCTATAGCTTATACTAATTACCTCTCCTCTAGTAATAGCACTTTAAAGTAGGACTTATTACATAAGGTTTCTAATACATTATAGGTAAAGACTACTACTAGCAGAAAGGCTAGATTATATTCTTCTTTTATATTAATAACTATATATTAACGTTTCTAAAGGCCTATAAACGTATAGTAATTAAGGAGCTAAGCACCCTCTAAGTAAAGTATTACCTTAAAGGAGGCTAGGAGCTCTAGTAGTTTCTAGGCCTTAAAGTCCTATATAACTGTATAAGTAGGAGACTCTAGCTCTTATAAGCAGTATATATAGAGAAGGCTATAAAACTACTCTCTATATACACTACCGTTATAAATAATATATATAAATTTACCTCTATAATAAAGGAAAAGCTACTACTATATACTAATAATATAGTATATTATAAGATAAATAGATACTAGTAGAAGGTTAGTATAATCCTTTATACTGCTATTATAACACACCCTAATATTGCTTTTATAGTAAGTAGGCTTATTTAATTTAATTTAAGAACGCTAATTAAACTAGCGTAGAACTAATTAGATCCTACAGTTAAGATTAGTCACATAATACAAAAAAAAAAAAAAACAACAGCAGTTAGCCTAATATAAGCACTATACCCTATTCTTATACTATTAACTTAGTAAGATAGCTTATTTAAGAACACACAGTACTATAGGGGTTAGTATAGTCTACTAGAGATAGCTTTACTCTTAAGGTCTATACTACTAAGGTCTGCAGTAAGAACTCTTAACTATAGAGGTATTTAACCTTAAGAGGCAGGCTTATTAGGTATATATAGTTAGCTAGGATAGAATCTAGGATTATCTTATTAACTATACCTATAACCTACTAAACCTATAGTTTAGATAAATTATCCTAAAACCTACTAAAGTAACTAAATTAAATCCTCCTTTCTAATCTTATTAAGTCTAATCTTATTAACTTCTTATCCTACTTAGTTATACCTACGCTTAACCTAAATAACCCCTTTAAACTAGGCACCCCTCTTAATTATAACCCCTTAGAGGTTATAAAACAGTTTATAACAGCTTAGATAAACTCTATTATTAAGTAGTATAGAGGGAACTCTCTATATAACATTATTACTATTAATAGCAGAATAGATAACTATATAGTAATTAATATTACTAACGTTAGATTAGTAATCTTACTTCTTAACAGCCTAGCAGCTAATATAAGCCTAATTATTAGGGTAAGGCAGGCCCTACAGCAGCAGCTCTACTCTTTTGTCAGTAGGATAGCCTAGAAGTAAGATAATATATCTAAAATTATAATAATAAAGGAGCACTTAGGCTAGCTGCAGGTAGTAATCTGTGCTATTTAGTAGGTGTAGTATAATTAAGGGATAGAAGTCTAAAGGTTAGAGAAAAGAGATTTTACTAGAAGCTCTAAGGATACTATTAGTTAGAAACTTAATGTAATAGTTATACTTAATATATATAACTATACCTATAACCTACTAAACCTATAGTTTAGATAAATTATTCTAAAACCTACCTACTAAAGTAACTAAATTAAATTATTTTTTTTAATCTTATTAAGTCTAATCTTATTAACTCCTTATCCTACTTAGTTATACCTACACTTAACCTATATAACCCCTTTAAACTAGGCACCCCTTTTAATTATAACCCCTTAGAGGTTATAAAACAGTTTATAATAGCTTAAATAAGCTCTATTATTAAGTAGTATAGAGAGAACTCTATATAATATTATTACTACTAATAGCAGAATAAATAACTATATAGTAATTAATATTACTAGCGTTAGAATAGTAATCTTACTTCTTAATAACCTAGCAGCTAATATAGGCCTAATTATTAAGGTAAGGTAGGCCCTACAGCAGTAGCTTTACTCTTTTGTTAGTAGGATAGCCTAGAAGCAGGATAATGTATCTAAAATTATAATAATAAAGGAGCACTTAGGCTAGCTGCAGGTAGTAATCTGTGCTATTTAGTAGGTGTAGTATAATTAAGGGATAGAAGTCTAAAGGTTAGAGAAAAGAGATTTTACTAGAAGCTCTAAGGATACTATTAGTTAGAAACTTAATGTAATAGTTATACTTAATATATATTACTAGACCCCTAGAAAATAAAACATGTTTATATAATGTATAGCCTAGAAGGGTATTAGGGCTTATTAATAGCTTCTTTTCTTTAATTAGGTCTTTACTTAAGGTAGGTATCTAAATATACTGCTAAATACTTAGGTTAGCCTTAGTTAAGTAATAGGTAAAGGACTAATTAGCTACCTAGCTAGTAATTAGTTATTAATACGTATAATAGCCTAAGTAGTTACTTAGAAGGTAATCTAAAGGTATGCTGCTAATAAGAAGCTTCCTAGTTATAAGACTGAAATAGATAGAAAGTAGTATGCTTATTGTAGTAGAACTAGTAAGCTAGTAGTTATAGGTTTCTAAGAGGACTCTCTAACAGCTACTTAGTTTATATACTGTCTATAATACTTTAATTAAATTATTAAGGGTAGTACTATTTTACTTAATTATAATTACTACTAAGAACTAATAGCAGTAGTAAGATACTTTCTGCTATTAGGAGTATAGAAATTAAACTAGTATCTTAAGGGTGCTTAATAGTAATTAAAAGTAATTCTGTATCCTAATAGAGCACTATAGGAAGACAGATACATCTATGTTAACTAAGAGAATAGATTACTATAAACCTAGGTTTATATTAAATATATCTAAATATATTAAAAGAACTTTAATTACCTAGCGTTATAACATAATCTTTTCTTTATTATTAAGAGTGCTTTAAGCTTTTTTGCTAAGAAGCTTTACCTAAGTAAGTATTATCCTTCTTATATTACTTAAGTACTTTAAGCACTATTACTCTATATCTAAAGATTAAGTAAAAGAGAGTAATTAATAAGTTAGAGATATAAAAGTAGAGAGAGCTATTAAAGACTACTAGTTCTCTTTAAACTAATAGGTAGTATTATAGATATCTTTAAGCAGCCTATATATAAAATACATATCCTTATAGATACTATACCCTTCTAGGCTATACATTATGTAAACGTGTTATATTCTCTAGAGGTCTAGTAATATGTATTAAGTATAACTATTACATTAAGTTTCTAACTAACAGTATCTTTAGAGCTTCTAACCGCAGGTTTAGCAGGTTACAGGTATAGTTAATAGGAGAATCCTAGATTCTATCCTAGCTAACTATATATACCTAACAAGCCTACCTCTTAAGGTTAAATACCTCTATAGTTAAGAGTTCTTAACCTTAGTAGTATAGACCTTAAGAGTAAAGCTATCTCTAGTAAGTTAATCTAGCATTAAGACTATACTAACCCCTATAGTACTATATATTCTTAAATAAGCTACCTTACTAAGTTAATAGTATAAGAATAGGGTATAGTGCTTATATTAGGCTAACTACTGTTGTTTTTTTTGCAATATGTAACTAATCTTAACTGTAGAATCTAATTAGTTCTACGCTAGTTTAATTAGCATTCTTAAATAGATACTATAAGCGCTTCTTACTACTAAGTTACTTACTAGTCCTATTTAGTAAATATATTAAAGTATAATTAATCCTATATCCTACTTCTTAAAGTCTATTATTAGTAAAAAGAGCTAGATAAGAATATTCTACGCCCTTCTAGGCTATACATTATGTAAACATGTTTTATTTTCTAGGGGTCTAGTAATATATATTAAGTATAACTATTACATTAAGTTTCTAACTAACAGTATGTAAGTCTCCCCTCTAGAATAAGCACTATCTAGGTAGCTAACTGTTAGGAAGCCTTAGAGCTTCTAGTAAAATCTCTACTTCTATCTCTTAATTATACTACACCTACTAGATAGTGTAGATTACTACCTACAGCTAGCCTAAGTGCTCCTTTATTATTGTAATTTTAGATACATTATTCTACTTCTAGGCTATCCTACTGACAAAAGAGTAGAGCTGCTACTATAGGGCCTACCTTACCTTAATAATTAGGCCTATATTAGCTGCTAGGCTGTTAAGAAGTAAGATTACTAATCTAACGCTAGTAATATTAATTACTATATAGTTATCTATTCTACTATTAATAGTAATAATATTATATAGAGAGTTCCCTCTATACTGCTTAATAATAGAGCTTATTTAAGCTGTTATAAACTATTTTATAACCTCTAAGGGGTTATAATTAAGAGGGGTGCCTAGTTTAAAGGAGTTATCTAGGTTAAGTATAGGTATAACTAAGGATAAGAAGTTAATAAGATTAGACTTAATAAGATTAAAAAGGAGGATTTAATTTAGTTACTTTAGTAGGTAGGTTTTAGGATAATTTATCTAAACTGTAGGTTTAGCAGGTTGTAGGTATAGTTAATAGGAGAATCTTAGGAGATTCTATTCTAGCTAACTATATATACCTAACAAGCCTGCCTCTTAAGGTTAAATACCTCTATAGTTAAGAGTTCTTAACCTTAGTAGTATAGACCTTAAGAGCAAAGCTATCTCTAGTAAGTTAATCTAGCATTAAGTAGACTATACTAACCCCTATAGTACTATATGTTCTTAAATAAGCTACCTTACTAAGTTAACAGCATAAGAATAGGGTATAGTGCTTATATTAGGCTAACTGCTGTTGTTTTTTTTTGTATTATGTAACTAATCTTAACTGTAGGATCTAATTAGGTCTACGCTAGTTTAATTAGCGTTCTTAAATAAAGAATGTTCTACTACTAGATTCTATACCTAAGTAGGATTTATACTAATACCTTATACTTATCTAGCGCTATACTATCTAGGTATATATTCTAAGTAGCTATTACTGTGTTTAGTAATAGGCTATTTAGGCTTAACGCTAGCTAGAAAAGGAATATCTATAAAGTATTTAATAACTTAGAAAGCTTAACGTACCTATATAGTAAGTTACAGATTATAGTAAGTTACACACGTCTACTTCCTTTCTACCTCTTTAACCTTTATATATCTTTCCCTTTATGTATAAATATATAATCTACCTTAATTAAAAGTTATATTATCCTTACTATCTAGGCTCTTAAAAAAGACCTAAAAATACCTATATAAAGAGCTACCTCTACCTTTAAGGTCCCTAAATTAACCCTTTATAACTAATACGCTAGGCGCGTTATATAAGGTAAAAGATAACTAAATTTAATGAAGATAATAATAACTAGTTAAAGAGAAGGTAATTCTTAAATAAGTTATTAACCTAATTAATTAAGGGTTCCCTCTATAATAAGAAGATATATAAGAAATAGCTAACTAACTTCTAAATATATATAACAGAATATATATAGGACCTTAATAGGTAGAGAACTTTATATAATATATCTATAAATTCAAAATGTAATTTTAATATTAAATTAACTATTAAAGAGCCTTAGCTAAAGATTCTATAATTATATAAGGCTAGTTTACACTTATATAAAACATAATTATAAAGTATAGAATATAGGATTATAATATCTATAATTTTAATAAGACTAGTTTCCTAATAGGAATACTATTTATATAAAGGTTATTATAACTTCTAACTATAAAGGAAGGCCTTATATAAAGCTGTTAAATAAGAGGGTCCTATAGAGGGCACTTTAGGCGCGCTAAAAGGGTGCATAAAGATAGAAGTTATTAGCCTAATTCAGCCTAGTTACTTAGCAAATATTAGAGGGACTGCTGCAGGCTTTATCCTAAGCAGTAGGCTTTATAGAGGCCTTAGGCACCTAGAAAAGGGGTTACTAAAGGCCTAGTTAGGTAGTAAGGCTAAAGCGTAAGAGTAACATAATAGTTATAGTAACATATATAGAAATATATATATATAACATATAATATATATAATATTAACCTATTACTATTACCCCTATTAATTTAATAATTAAGAGTCTTATATACTTAGAAATCAATAGTAATAAGCTTAGTAATATAATTCCTATAAGAAAAAAGTATATAATAATAACTAATAACATAAAGATTACTTTAAAATCCTCCTCTAACTAGACTATCTAGTTTAAGCAGCTCTAAGTAAAAGCTAAAGCCTATAACCTATAGGAAGTAATTAACCTATTAGTAAGTAATTCTTATATATCTAGTAAGACTATTATAGTACTTACAAAGCGCCTAATACGCCTTTAGCCTTATAACTATCTAAGATACTAAGCTCTACGCCTAGGATTAAGCTCCCTAAGCGCTTAAGGGGTAATAGCAACCCTAATCCTAATAGCTAGTTAGGGATTACTCCTTAAGCCTATAGTAGTAACTAACTTATAGGCTAAAGAGGTCTATAAGCTCTTACTAAGTAACCTCCTGTTATATAAGAAGCAGTAAAGTAAATATATTAATATATTAAAGGAGTATAAAATATATATATAAAAATACACCCTACTATAAAACTAATTTAGAGATACTATAAGTATTAAGCTTTTAGAACACTATTATAAGCTAGATAAGCACCTTAACTAATAGGTAAAGAAGCTTAAGAATTATATTACTAAGCACCTAAAGGAAAGGCGTAATAAGGTGTAAATAAAATATAAAAGAATTCTCTTTAAAAGCGCTTAGAATTATCTTAATAACATAAAGAAGCTTAAGAAATAGCTTTTTATATAGGAAAGTGCCTTTTATAATGTAAAGACTAATAAAGTCCCTAATATATAGCACTTAAAGTATTAGTTTTAGGATATTATAAAAGCCTTTTTAACTAATTACCTTACCTAATAGGTATTTACCTACCTATAGTAGAGTAAGAAGGATGCTAAGAAAGAGGATCTTATAATTTCTATAATAATAAGTAATATATAAAGGGTAATAAAGCTTCTTAGTAATATACCTATTAGGTAAAAGGCTATATATAGCGCCTTTAGCCTAACTAACATAAGTTATAAGAACTCTAAAGGTAACTATAGAAATTAAAATAATAGAAACTATAGCAGTAGGAATTATAGCTATACAGGCTGCTAGCAGATATAATCTTATAAGCTAAGTATACTTTATAAGCAGTCTTTATTATTATTAGGGCCCCTAGCGCTTTTATAAAAGTAAAGTATACTGCCTAAGTAAGAGAGGTTAAGTATAAGCGTAGTAGAGATACTACTTTTAAAATATATAAGCTACTAGCTTTACCTTACCTTAGGGCACTATATTAACTACTACTAGTACGCCCTTCCTTATATACGCCCTAAAAGAAAGTAGGAAAGTAAAGCAGTTAAGGCTATAATTAAAAAGTGTATATAATATAACCTAAAGCTTACTAAACGCTTATAAGAGGTAAGAGTAGTAACTATTAAGAATAACTAACTATATAGTAGGTGTAGGGAAAAGATTATACTAGCCTCCTTTTACACTATAAAAAGCCTTTATTACCTAGCTTACTTAGTAATATTAAACTTAGGCTTAATAGTATATATTTTTAATAAGTCTTTATAGTTTAAGATAATAAGGGCTACACTAGTAGGTAATTTCCTATAGGCTAGCTTATAGTAACTCCCTATTAAAGTATATAGGACTATATAAATTAGGATTAGGGGGTATATAGGCACTATTATAAGGCTTACCCTATATAATGTTACCCTTTATCCTAGCCTTATAGCTAACCTAGTGTCCTTTAAGAAGCTAAAGTAATAAGGTATTTAGTAGGATATAAGCTCTAGAAATAACTACCTATAAAAGGCAGATAGGTCCTTTATAGCCTACTTTAATAATATTTATAACTAATAGGTCCTTAACTATAGGCCCTTTAAGGTAGAGGCTACTTTAGCTGCTGCTATACCCTTACCTCCTATAGGCTTAGATAAAGCACCCTAATTACACTAACAAAATAAATACACTATGAAGATATATAAGAAGCTAATTCTTAGCAGCCTATTTACTTAGCACTACAGGCTAGGTTACCTAAGCCTTAAAGTAATTAAGAGGATTATTAATATAGCTTATAGAGTGTATCTTAAGGGCTCTAATAATTATAAGATTTACACTATTAACTATAATACCTATATAAAAGGTAAAGCCTACTGCTTAGCTAGGCGTAGCCTATATAAATCTATAATCTACATAAAGCCTAGTAACTGCTTAGTAATTAACTTTTATAACCTAGAGGTTAGTTATATAGGGTATATATTTTATATAATAATTTCTTACTGCAGTAGTAGTTATATATAGGATTTCTACCTACGCTAAAGGACTACTAAGATACTACTTACTATACTTATAGACTTCTTTACCCTATTAGAAGTGTAATATAACTGTTAGGTAAAGGTTATTAAGACTAATAATTAGCTCTTATACTACTTAGATATTATAGATGTAATAGAGGTATATAGTATACTATTAGATTATTAGGGGTTACAGTAATATATATTAAGATATATATATATAACTATAACTATTATGCCCTACTGCTAGCCCCTAACTTAGGCCTATAAGAACCCTATTCCTAGGCGCCTAAGGCTACAACTAGAGCCTACTGCTTAGGAAGAAGCCTACAGTAGTCCCTCTAGTATACAGCAAAGAGCTAGCTACGCTAGGCTTAAGCCTATCTCTAGGCCTACGCCCTATACGTATAGGTTACGCCCTATATATATACACCCTTTAATTTAATACACCCCCTTAGGGAAAGACTTCTCTACAGCCTCTACAGACTGTAGAAAAGGCGTTAATATTATGTAATCTTAGCATGTATAAGAAGGCTTTTTCTACTAGCTTATACGCTTATAAGACTGTTTCCTCTACTACCTATATATTAGGCTTAGTTACTTCTACCTATAGGTAGGCTTTATTAATTATAAGATCTCTTATATAGTTAGCCTTAATAACCTCCTTCTTATTAGTTATATTAAGCTAGAGGAGGAAGGTATTATACTTTACTAAATTAAGGGCCTTTATTAAGCTGTCTGCTATAAGCTTTACTAATAGGGTATATATAACGTCTATATAGCTGTTAGTAAATTCTTAGTGCAGCTAGTAGTTATTAATATTAATATTGTAGAGCTTAGTGTATAGCTATAAAATCTTACTTATAATAAGCTTTACTATCTACTAGTTATTACACTAAATTTATACTCTTATTAGTATTACCTTTATTAATATATATATAGATTAGTCTCTATGCTACGTAGGTAGTTAAATCTAAAGTTATAAGATTAATTAGCTTATAAAAAGCGCCTCCTTAGCGGCTTAGGTAAGCATAAGCAGCTCTGCTTTTATTATTAAGGTTATAACTATATCTTATCTATTAGCTTACTACATAATAAGGCCTCTAAAAAGCTTTATTATAAAGGCTTATAAGCTCTTTTAGGTTAAAGTATTATTACTAAAGCTTACATTAGAGGTAACTTTAAAGGCGTTATCTTTACTGCCTAGCTTAGCGCTAAAGTAAAAGTAAAGGTATTACGTTCTATAGAGGTATTAAAGGACTCTATTAACAGCTTTCTAGTATATATCTAATAGGTTTTAATTAAATCTTATAAGCCTACTTATAGTAAAGGTAATATCTAGGTGTATTATTATAGTAATATAAAGGATAGTACTAACTTTATGTTAATAATAGTAAATCTCTATAAGAGGTGTATTATCTTTATATAGTAGTAGCTCTTTCTTTATTATAGACGTATACTAGATAGTATTATTATCTATAACGTTAGTATATATAGGAAGCAGCTTCTTATACTTCTTAGCGTATACAGCCTATAAGAGCTATAGGTAATAGGTCTTTTAGTTATATATAATCTTAAGGCTAAGAAACTACTAAAGCTTCTTACTGCCTTTAAGGTAATATTTAGTCTATAGCGTATATAGCTTATCTATTACTATAAGCTTATAGGCCTTTAGGAAAGTAAGGATATAATTATTAATATAAAAGAAGAAGGTAGTCTCTTCTTTTTGCTAGTAGTAATCCTCTCTAGCTATACGTTTAAAGCCCTACGTAATAAGACCCTTCTTAAAGTGCTTTTACTAGAGTATAGGCAAACAGCACAGCCTATAGAGGGCTTTCTAAAGGCGTAGGATAATACCTTTCTTATAGTGTCTAAATAGTATCTCTATATATATTTCTTTATTAATATCTATATATATAAATATATTTACTACGTTATATTAGAGTAGCTTATATTTAAAGCAGGCAGCTATAGCTATTAGGATCTAAAAAGATATATCTATAAGCGTTATAGCGTATATATCTCTATTATCTTTTGCTTATTAGTTACCTTATATTATAAGCCTAGCTTTTACCTTACTAAGGCAGCTATACTTATTAAGCTTATAGGTGTAGACCTAATAGTAACTAAGAATCTAATTACTATATATAGACGCCTTAGATACCTCTTACTATAAGCATAAAGTTATATAGCTATTAAGGTGTAATATTTTAGCTTTATAGAAGGCGTCTTTAAGAGGATAGTATTAGAGTTAACTATAAGATATAGAGAGCAGTAGGAGTTCCTTCTAGTAGGTGCTACATAAGGTATTAGCTTTATAATAGGCTTCCTCTAGAGATACTATAAGTGCTAGCTCTAAACTATATAATCCTATTACATAAGGGCGTTCTAGGGATTAGTTAACATTTTATGTAAGGTTTTATAGGGGGCTAGCCTATAACCTAAGTATTTCTATACTATCTATTAGTTATTATTTATTTTTTATAGAGTTATATACATAAGAATACTTATTATATATACGCCTAGTAAGAAATACAGCCTTAAAAGACACTTATAACTACTAGCAGCATATTAGAAAGAGGGTTTTATTAGCTTATTAAGATCCTTCTTACCTCCCTATAAACGCTACTATAAGCGCAGCAAAAAACGCTAATCTTAAGGGTGTTAGCAGCAGCATTATAAGCTTAAACTAGGACTTAGTGTGTAGCGCTAGGGTAGAAGGCCTATTAGAAGGCGTTTCTACTACGCTTAGGGCGCTTAAGGCAGCGCCTAGAGGCGCCCCCTTAGCTTTATTATAGTCTTTATAGATCTTATTAGCCTCCTTATTAGCTATATAGGATGTAGTTACATTATACTAGCCTTTAAGAATAAGGTAGTTAATAGTATATTAAATATCTTAAAGGTCTAATTTATAAACATCCTTAGTAAAGGCCTTTAAGTTACTATTAAAGATAAGCTTTTTATTAAAGATAATATCTCTTATTATAAATACTTTACTATAAAGAGGATTCTAAATACAGTATAAGTTACTTAAAGTGTAGCTAATAAGATAACCTATCTATGTATATAGGGTAAGCCTTTTTAGGCGCTAGCAGTAAAGCTAAGCGTTTACTATAAGTATATATACTTTATAGCTATAGATTCTTAAGTGTAAAAGGTTAGGCTAAGTAAATTATATAGCGTCTTTACCTTAGAAGTGCTTATACTACAGCTAGTATAGAGTCTTCTAACTATAAGAGGCTTATAGTATGTAGTTATAAAGGTAGGTTATAGAGATATAAATCTTAGGCTATAGGATGTTAGAAAGCTTAGCGTAAATAGCTATACACCTAGCCTTACGCTTAATTACAGCTGTAATACGCTCTATAGCACTATTTTACGCTTAGGTACTTAGGGTGCTTACCTTAATATATATACTATATATATTAAGGCTTATAGAAACCTTATTATTATTAGCTAACTTATTATTAGTCTTAATTACCTTTAACTTATAGCTATAATGCACTTTAAGTATAGTAAGGAAGTCTATAATTATTATAAGCAGTACGTCTGTTTTATAGGTTTAAAGGTAAAAGTCTTAAGTTAGGCCTACTATATAGTCTAAAAAGAGTATATAGAAGTAGTAATCTATATAGCCTACTTTAAGGTTATAAAAGTTAACTATAAGGTAGTTACTAGGCTTTATATAGATAATTAACTCTTATAGGCTCCTTTAGACTATTTAATAGGCCTTACCTAAGGTGTAACCCTTATAGTTAACTATTATAATAGGCTTATTAAAACCTTAGATATACACCCTATAAGCAATATTAGAGATCCTCTTAAGCGCCTCTAGGCTAGAGTGTCTAAGGCGCTAATACTAAGTAAGAAGGTTGCTAAGGATAGGCTTCCTGTAGGTAGCTATTATAAAGGCGTTTCTTTTACGCTTTAGGTGTAGTATCTTATCTACGTAAATAGCTAGTAAGGGGACTACAGCTATAAGTGTAGCTTCTAACAAAAAGGGCTAATAGTTAAGCACTTACTAGCTGTAGATCTTATTAATATAGGTAATAAAGAACTTATCTGCTTTATATAGGTAATTATTACTTAGGCTTATATTCTACTAGATCCCTTACTACTATAGTTTTAAGAAAGATATAAGGTTAGTAGTAATACCCTTACAAAGAGTAATATTATATAAAGTAAGCTTAATAACGTAATTCCTACACGCTTAGAGTTTAATCTCTATAGTGCTATACGCCTTAATAAGTAGCTACTATATACCTACCTATATAAAGTTATCTATAAGCATACTGCAGAGGGTCTTAAACTATATAGTATTATTAAATATATAGATATTACTGCCTAAGTTAAGTATTACTAACTTAGCTAAGTAATATTAGCTCTTAGTAATATAAAAGGAGGCTGTAGAAATCTTACCTTAGCACCTACTATAGAGTTAATTAGAGCCTTTAGCTGTTATTCTTACTACTTAGAGCTTCTTAGTAAGAGCCTTATTAGTCTAGAGGCGTATTTTAATAAGCCTTTTAATACTTTTACTAAGCAGTCTGTTATTTCTCTTTAGGTAAGAGAAGGTATAAAAGCACTATATAATAGTATAATAAGAGCCTATATAGAGCTTATAGGTAACGTCTATAGTTATACGCTTTATAGGTAGCATTTCTACTGCACTTACGCTTATACTTAAGCGCTTACGCTTTATAGTTACGCTAGCCTCTTATAAAGGCAGAGGGGTATTTACCCTCTTAGCTAACAATACTTCCTTTCTCCTATACCCTCTGTAGTTACAGCCTCTTCTACTATAGTTATAATACTTATAGCTATCTTTCTTATTATTATTATTATCTGTTATTTTAGTATAGGTAGGACTAAAAGCCCCTTACCTAGCCTTCTTTATATACTTATTTTTATTTACTAACTATAGGAACTCTTAAATATTAGAGAGGATCTTTCCTAACGTTAGGAGGTTATTAAGTGTATTAGTAACCTTAGTGTAGTAATATATATAAACCTAGCTTATAAGATAGGTCTACTAGAAGGCTGCTATAAAAAGGTTAAACTAGTTACTTAAGAGCTAGGCTTTTAGGATACTACTAGTAGCAGCTTTATAGTAATAGGAGTCTTATATTATTTACTATCTAGGTAGGAACTAGTAAGGTATTCCCTTACACTATTC
The DNA here is from genome assembly GCA_003386485.1 of Colletotrichum lentis. Classification (NCBI taxonomy): domain Eukaryota; kingdom Fungi; phylum Ascomycota; class Sordariomycetes; order Glomerellales; family Glomerellaceae; genus Colletotrichum; species Colletotrichum lentis. The sequence continues at coordinate 5,118,718 of NWBT01000049.1, forward strand.
TATATATATAGTACTTATTAATCTATACAGGTAGAGAGAAAAACCTCCTATAATTTATATAAGAGGAAAACTACTCTATCTTATTAAACATTAGAAGGTTAGTTTATTTTTACTTAACATAATATAGGATTATTATAAAGGGAAAACATAATATATAGGTGTAGTATACTATTATTAGAGCCCTATTATGTATATAGGGCCTAAGGCTTTACTTTTGTAGGGCTCTAGTAGCTAATTAGACTTTTACAAAAGTAGCTTCCTATAGTTAGAATTAAACTAACTGTCTGCGCGTAGAGCGTATAGACGCTGCTAGACGTATGCTACTACGTTACGTAGGTACTAGTAGCAGCTTTATAGAGTGCTTTTTCCTACTTTATAAGCTAGGACTTAACTTCCTTCTTAGTTTCTAGGTGCTTTAAGGTCCCTTAGAGAGCCTTATTTAGTGTAATTTACATATTCTCTTTATATTTAGAAGTGTGTATTCCTATATAAGCCTAAAGTGAAATTACCTAGGTGTTAACCTTATTATTAGAGGTATAGTAATAGAGCTTAAGGTTAGTAGAAATAGTCTAGTATATCTATTCTTAGAGGTTACTATAGTGCTTAAGACGCTTCTCCTATTTAAGAACGCTAATTAAACTAGCGTAGAACTAATTAGATCCTATAGTTAAGATTAGTCACATAATATAAAAAAAAATTAACAGCAGTTAGCCTAATATAAGCACTATACCCTATTCTTATGCTGTTAACTTAGTAAGGTAGCGTATTTAAGAATATATAGTACTATAAGGGTTAGTATAGTCTACCTTAATACTAGATTAACTTACTAAAGATAGCTTTACTCTTAAGGTCTATACTACTAAGGTCTGCAGTAAGAACTCTTAACTATAGAGATATTTAACCTTAAGAGGTAGGCTTATTAGGTATATATAGTTAGCTAGGATAGAATCTAGGATTCTCCTATTAACTATACCTATAACCTACTAAACCTACAGTTTAGATAAATTATCTTAAAATACCTACTAAAGCAACTAAATTAAATCCTCTTTTCTAATCTTATTAAGTCTAATCTTATTAACTTCTTATCCTATATACCTTAGTTATACTTATGCTTAACCTAAATAACCCCTTTAAACTAGGCACCCCTCTTAATTATAACCCCTTAGAGGTTATAAAATAGTTTATAACAGCTTAAATAAGCTCTATTATTAAGCAGTATAGAGGGAACTCTCTATATAACATTATTACTATTAATAGCAGAATAGATAACTATATAGTAATTAATATTACTAGCGTTAGATTAGTAATCTTACTTCTTAACAGCCTAGCAGCTAATATAGGCCTAATTATTAGGGTAAGGTAGGCCCTATAGTAGCAGCTCTACTCTTTTATTAGCAGGATAGCCTAGAAGCAGGATAATATATTTAAAATTATAATAATAAAGAAGCACTTAGGCTAGCTGCAGGCAGTAATCTATACTATCTAGTAGGTATAGTATAATTAAGAGATAGAAGTAGAGATTTTGCTAGAAGCTTTAAGGCTTCCTAACAGTTAGCTACCTAGATAGTGCTTATTCTAGAGGGGAGACTTACATACTGTTAGTTAGAAACTTAATATAATAGTTATACTTAATATATATCACTAGACCCCTAGAAAATAAAACATATTTACATAATGTATAGCCTAGAAGGGCGATGCTTCTCCTATATATATAGGTTATTATTATACTATATGTAGCGCTCCTTATATAGAAGGAGGTTAGCTAGAGAGAGATCCTCTAGCTGTAATATACATTATAAGGCGTCTACTATACGTAGAAGTATATAACTAACGTCTAGGGCTAAAGTTATATCTTTAGGCTCCTTACGTAAGGGCTATAGCTTAGGTTGCAGCTGCAGCTGCAGCTGCTGTTAGAGGGCTGCAGTCTGTAAGTATGTCTTACGTGCTAAGACGCTTACAGCTCTTAAAGGGGTAGTATTTAAAGGAGTATTTACAGTAGTGCTTATAGAGGTTATTTTAACTATACCTACATATAGGTAATTACATATTAAGGGCTTTTCTAGCTTAGTAAGCAGCCTATTAAGCGTCTTAGACGTGTTATATATAGTAATTAATAGGTTAATTACGTCCTAAAGCTTATAGGTTTTTACCTTAGTTTTAAGCTAGTTAAACTAGAGAACCTAATTAGTAGGGCTGTTAAGAATAGCCTTAGTAGTATTAGTAGATATCTTATAAGCTTATAAATAGCTTTATAGTGTTTATTATTATTAGTTTTTAAGTGTATAAGACTCTTAATTATTAGATTATTAAGGGTTATAGTAATATATATTAAGATATATATATATAACTATAACTATTATGCCTTACTGCTAGCCTCTAACTTAGGCCTATAAGAACCCTATTCCTAGGCGCCTAAGGCTATAACTAGAGCCTACTGCTTAGGAAGAAGCCTACAGCAGTCCCTCTAGTATACAGCAAAGGGCTAGCTACGCTAGGCTTAAGCCTATCTCTAGGCCTACGCCCTATACGTATAGGTTACGCCCTATATACATACACCCTTTAATTCAATATATACACCTTAAGGTAAGCGCCTTAAATACCTAAATGTAAAATAGAGCTATAAAGCGTATTACTATAGTTATTAAGCAAAAGGTATATAGTATAGTAATTAATATATACTTACTAAACGTCCTTTAGCTAGAGGTCTATATAGCTACTACCTACCTTTATAACTACATACTATAAGTATCTTATAGTTAGAAAACCTTATACTAACTGTAGTATAAGCACTTCTAGAGTAAAGCTAACATAGTATATACTTAGCTAGACCTTTCTTACCTATATATATATAGTTATAAAGTGTATATACTTACTGCTAATACCTAACTTTACTGTAATTAACGCTAATAACTAGCCTTAAGGGCCTAGATTAGCTATCTTATAGGCTATAGCTTTAGTAACTTATATTAGATATAGAGCCCTACCTATAGTAAAGTAATTACTATATAGAATGTTATTTTTAATAAGAAGTTTACTTTTAATAGTAATATTATAAAGCTTACTAATAATATACATAAGAGTAATCTATAAGAAATAGCTGCTATAATTAAGCGTCTTATACACTAAGAGGTATAAGAAAGAAGCTTTATATATATAGTAGATAAAAAAGCTAATAAGATCTAAGAGTATACTAACTGCGCTAAGAGGGTAGAAGGCCCTAATAGCCTAACCCTTTATAGCTATAAAACTAAAAACCCTTTAAATTACAGCTATAAAGGGCTAGCCTCTTTATTACCTTATACTAAAGTAAGGTTTATATTAATAATGCTACTAATAATACTACCTCTAAGGGCTTTATTTATAACTACCTTTAGAGATATACTTAATATAAGGAGGTAAGAAGAAGGATCTTAAGAATAATAATTATAAGCACTTAAAGAAGCTACTAATAATATAACTCTTAAGTGTAAGCTGCTAAGATAATCTTTTAAGGCTATATTTCTAGTAGGTTACTTCTACTAGAAGTAATACTTATATATAAAAGCTAAGTAAAAATAACTAGATAGCACTTATATACTATAAGAGAGGGCTAATTACCCTATTTTGCTAGTAAGTGTAGGTCTACTAGGTGTATTTATAATAAAGCTAAAAGTGTAACTAGGTATACCTAGTGTATAGCCTAATGTAGGCTAGAAGCAGAAGGTAGCTAATAGGCTTACTATAAGGAGCAGTAAAGCAGCCTTTTTAATAAGTACCTACTAGAAACACTTACCTCCTCTTTCTATATTATATAGTTAGCTAGTAAACTACCTTTTTAAAGATACTTTTAAGGAGGCTAAAAGAAGCTATCTTTATAGCTATAAGATATTAAAGTTATAGAGAGAAGTTCCTAAAAGCTTTACTTATAGTAATTAGATTCTTAACTATATCTAGGTCTATATATATAAGCTTAATAAGTATAGCTGCCTTATAAAAGTAAAAGTAAGGCTTATTATATATAGTAACTAATAGGTAAAAGATTTATATAATATATATATAGCTATATTAGTAGGTATATCCTTCTAAATATTAAGAGCTCTAGCTGCCTGCTTTAACTTAGAGCTACTTTAATATAATGCTATTAATATATTTATCTATATAGATATTAATAAGGAGGTGTATATAGAGTTACTACTAGGTTACTATAAGAAAGGTATTATTATATACCTTTAGAAAGCCCTCTATAGCTTACACTAATTACCCCTCCTTTAGTAATAGCACTTTAAAGTAAGACTTATTATATAAGGTTTTTAATATATTATAAGTAAAGATTACTACTAGCAGAAAGGCTAGATTATATTCTTTTTTTATATTAATAACTATATATTAGCGTTTCTAAAGGCCTATAAGCATATAGTAATTAAGGAGCTAAAAGCCCTCTAAGTAAAGTATTACCTTAAAGGAGGCTAGAAGCTCTAGTAGTTCCTAGGCCTTAAAGTCCTATATAACTATATAAGCAGGAGACTTTAGCTCTTATAAGCAGTATATATAGAGAAGGCTATAAAACTACTCCCTATATAAACTAACGTTATAAATAATATATATAAATTTACCTCTATTACAAAAAAAGAGCTCCTACTATATACTAATAACGTAGTATATTATAAGATAAATAGATACTAACAGAAGGTTAGTATAATCCTTTACACTACTATTATAATACGCCTTAATATTGCTTTTACAGTAAGTAGGCTTATAAGGTTTAATTAGAACCTAAGTAAAGCCTACTAGAAGGCTGCTAACTATATATTATTATACCTTTATTATAAACGTTACCTCTACCTTTAATTTAGCGCTAAGCCTAGCAGCAATAAAGACGCCTTAGAGGTTACCTCTAACGTAAGCTTTATAGATAATTTAATGGATGGGAAACTTTGGTGTTTCTTAACAAAAACAATGCAAGGCTAAAGTTCATTTGCAAATGAGCCAAAGGGATATGGTTGAGTTCAGAGCCACGGAAACACCGTGGCGCGTTACGCTCTCAATCGAGCCGAATGTCTGCAGGAGGCCGTCGCACGTGGAGTCATCTTCAGGGTTGCTTTTGGGCGGAAGCGTGCGACGATCGCCAGCCAGTCATAAATGCAGATCGAATGTGAGTTCGCGTCAACGCTTCGGAAATCAACCAGTCTAGTACTTACGCAATGCCTAACCAGTGGATGTGTAATAGCTTCCTGTCACTGTATGCCGCAAAATCGATCTAGCACATGGCTAAGGTATCTCGTCGCTGTCGGTACAGGTAAGCAGCTAAGGCGAGCAAGTGAAGCAGGGATTTTGGTTCGCGCGTTGTCCGGCCCTGAAGAAGGTTCTTCTTCCGATAGGTCATTACCTAGTCCACGCGCATCTAACATATCTTAAAACCCACAAGCATTTGATCCACATGTGGGCCTTCTCATGGGGGGCTCCTCGGCCCTCAAGCAAAGCCGACTCGGTGCCGTCCTGTAGCCCCAGATTCAGCTCCCCGGCATAACAGTCACTCTTTCTCGTTTCCTCATTGTCAAGCTTTATTGAGTTCAAACACAACGGCCATAGACGGTGCCAAGCAGAATCAAACAAATTATGGTTCTATCAACCCAACACATCTTTCCCTCTCATGTAGAGCACATCCTACGCTTAGTGGGACTTTTACCACTTTTACTCTTGCAATTTCTACACTTCTTACGCTGTAAAGGCTTGTCCTCGCCAATTTCTGGAATAGCTGTGACAAGAGGAGAAGTCACAGAAGGGCTTGGGGGATGTCTTCGGTCGGATTGTGAAGAGTTCTCGTCCATAGTCATAGTGATATAATCCAAGTCATACTGCGTGTTGGTTGTTGGTGTGTCTGTCTCTGTTGATCAAAAACATCAATCTGGCATTTTGATGGAAGTCGTGCGGGTGCTTACCTTCAGGGGTAGACGAGGTTACGTTTAAGGACGTCGCTGATTTACATGCGTGGACTTGCTTGAACGTCTCAATCACAGTCTTTATGACGTTGTGTTCAGATTGAAAGTCTCTCGATCGACAGGTAGTGTTAGCAAAGCCATCGCCTGTACGACGAGGCCAATCTCCAAACGTCTCTAAGGCCTCTGAGATTTCAAACATAGATGGCAGTTTCGATAGAAGACAGTATTCAACAGCATACAGACTAAAACTGCTTATGAATCCTTGCAGATAAGCCTGCGTTACATCGCTAGAGTCAGGGATGTGGGCTGTCACTACCACTACAGCCATAGACAAATTGAGAACGTACCTCATAAATGGCCTCTGTGTAATCCAAGGCTAGTTCACAGGCTCGCCGGTGCAAGTCGGTCTCGTTGCAGGTCGTGAGTGGTTCAACATCATCTTCGATGCACATCGACGTCAACAGCCCGCCTTTTTGTCTACGTACGGCTTTCGCTTTGGCTTCGTCTCTGGCCTTCCGCCGGGCTTCTTGAGAGCGGCAGACACGCTCGATAACATTTGGATTATAAACGAGTCGATGTGTGGAACAATAAGGGCGCATCAATTCGTCCACCTTTTTGCGGAAATCATTGATGACGACATCTAGGACCGTTTCCACAACACATGAAACTTCCTCGATCCTTCCCGCTTCTAGAACGTAGCCAAGTACGGCTTTAACACATTTTCGAACATTGCAAATGATGTCCGTGGTTGTCTTCTGCACGATCGCGTTCCAAGGATGGCACCGCCGGATAAGTAGCTGGGAAACGACAGCCGGACTCAGAATACCAGGCAGTCCACTGCAGCAATCCAATCTCATAATGTCCTCGACTTCCTCGGCATCATTTACCTTCATGGCATTGCTTGGTCTGTGACTGCTCTTTTGCATCTTATCCGCCAGATGGCCCAAGACGCGGTCGATGTTCTCTCGAAGCCTTTTGTCGGAAGCTACTATGGAGAACTCGGCCTCTTGAAAGAAAGGATTAGAATAATCGCCGGTCGCGGCAGCCACCATCAGAAACGAGAAGTCTTTTCTCATCGCGACTACGCCGCAACAGTGTTTAGATGACTCACGTTGAGTCTGGCTGGAGTGTTGAAAGTTTCCGTCGCAAAACATCAGCTGGGCCTCGAGATTTCCAATAATGTTAGGCAGGTCAGCTAGGAACCGACTTAGTAGCAAACTCTCCAGGTATAACTTTAAAGTGTCGGCCCCAAGCTGAGTCGCGCTCAGTGTAGACCAGACCGGTTTTGTGAAGAACTCAGCGTCGGGTTCGCTGACGTTGCCTGCTGGAGTTTCTGTGCTGCAACATCCGAGAATGCGCCACCCGAGGCGAAGTTTGCATCTTCGTCGCCTAGCAACCTCGAGTCCGTGTGAAGCCGTGGGCAGTTCAATGGCCTGTGGACTGGATATCGTCACGATTCCGAATGTGCGACTGCCATCAGGATCAACCGTCTCGGCAAGGTCTATTCCTTCTTGACTGACGGTGTCGCCTTGTGCGACATCAATTGCAAGTATGATATTGTGAGGACTATCAATAGATGTAAATGCATGTTCGTATTCGAGTGAAGATATCTCTGAGGCGCCGAAAGACTCCAGGGAGGGTGGGTCCACCACTGTTATACCGTGTTGGTCCGGGCCGAAGACTTCGATTCTGATGGTGCTTATTGCGTTACTCATCATCGAGTTGTAGGTTCCATGGTGTCTTGTCTCGGCGTTTATGTCCCGTAGGATGTTGGTCAAGCCGTCCGTACTGTGCTCTTGTCTCGTCTCAAAGAGTTTCTCGCTCTTTGCAAATGGTTCTGCTCTCTGAGGCGGTAGTCGGATGCAAGCCCTAATTCCACTATTCACAGCGCGATAAAATACGAACTCGAGTGGAAATCGGTTGTAAGCATAACCGTCCGGAAACGACAGACCAGAAATAGCCTCCATGACGGCAACCCTGCCAGAGATCGGGCCATAAGCAATGAATTTAGGAATTCCGATGTCGTTTTCCATTTCCAGCGAGCGCAGCTCTTTAATGGCAGCAAACATTTGCTCTTGAAGCTGAATTTGACAGTCCATTGTGTAAGTAAACAAAGCCACATTGGCTGTAAATTCGATTTCAACGGCAAACGAACTTGGAAATGGTAAGGCTTGATATTTTTGATGTTAGTGGGAATATCAAACCAGAGCTCAAGATTTTTGAATCCCTACCCCCCTAACGGATTCAGCGAAGTCTGGATTGAATGATAGACGCGCCCTTTAGTTCGGCATGTGAAGCCGGTGAGCTTATCGCACTCTGGGGAAAGGTTGGTAGAACTTTCAAAGCCTAACCACTTTGTTGACAAAAAAGGGCTAATTCGGCATTATCTAGATCGATTAACGTTAAACCCTTGTCTTTAGCGAAGCGCAGGTGTTCCCGAGTCTAAACTGAGTTTCTCAGGACACTGATAAAAGGCAAAGAACAATTGGGTGTACGGACCACCTGAAGTAAGGTAATTACCAAGGGATTATGCGCAGTCTCTGATGGGACATCCTTAAGGCTGCAAATGTTTAATTGGTCTTTAGCATCTAAACCAGTTTTTCGCCGAGGTTCCAAATCAAGCGATGGATCTAAATTAAGGATCTTCGATCGCAAAGCATAATTGTTCACCCCGCAGAGTCTACACCCGAAGTACAACAGCTTACAGAATGTGACTTAGTTACAAGTATATACTTACAAGTATATACTTTTCTTGGTATGCTTATCATTTTACCTAATTCGACAAGGATTGAATCTTGTTTCTGTAACTATCAATGTGTGCTTCTCACATCTGCGTTCTCACGTATCGTCGCGACCAATCTCTCGATGGTTACAAAGTTCGTACGCGGTGACAAAAAGCAGACGGGTAGATCTTCCAGATTTGGTAACTACGGAAGGGTCTCTAGTGACAAATACACCTGAACACCCCCGGTCTTACATTTTATTCTGGTGACCGCGATCACTGAGTTTCCATAATGAATTCATGTAAGGTCTCTTTCAGCCTCGCTGACTCGACAGAGTCTCGATTAGATCTCTTCCATGTGTTCTATACGCTCGAAACAGATGCACCGTCCCTCTTCTGAGGTTAGAATGGAAATTTCTTTCCCGTCATGGAATCATATTCCTTCTAATCGTCTTCATACACCTAAAAAAGCACGCATGTCTTGTCGACGTTCATACAGTTCAGACTTCAGCATTCTTAACCATTCCGATCCATGTGACAACACTGAAGGGCATTTTCCATATAATCAAGATTCCTGAGGTATTCTTGGACGTCAGGAATGGTTCTGATGCTTTTTGTTGCCATTTCGATGTAAAGACTCCGCAGGGTTGAGGATGTACGGCTAATGAAGAGTACGACCCGATCGCAGTGTTACCGTTACTTATCGTGCGAGATGAACCAATTCAGAAGCTGGCTTGATTTAATTCTTTCTGGTGCAGAACACAAAACTCAATCAATCACGGCGCTTGTGCCGTTTTGTTTACTTGATGGATGAAATGAGCGAATAGAAGAAAAGGTGGGGATTAAGGACCAGGAATGATCTCCACGAAGGCTAAGCTGTCTCAGGACTGGAGCGTCTTTCTCTCCTCATGCACACACAGCGATCTACTGCTGATTGGAACGGTGTACTGGCTCAAAGTTTCCCTGAAGCAACACAACAACAGTGAAGGCTCAGTACAACATTAGTGTAACCATATTTTAAGCCGAGCATATCCACTCCACAGGGAGTGACATTTAGAGAGGAATTACTTGGATACAGGCCAAAATTCCAGCATTATCTGTTGAGTTCAAGAACATATCCTATGAAGATGCACCACTCTGGGAGTTTCGTCACATACCATTTGCCGCCAGGGTGTTCACACCAAGATTTGAGGTTTGAAACAGAAGAAAAGTATACGTTCAGTGTTGGGGATCAGGGAAGGTTCAATACGACGAGGGAAGTAATTAAGAAAACAGTAGAGGAAACCACTTAAGAACAAAAAAGCAACCATAAAAGTACATGTAAAGGCTATGCCTTAACCCATTGAGGCACCTTGTAGAGTGAATATATGCCTGTCTTGATCCTTTCCATTCCTACATGCTAGGCTGAAAAAAGCCTTCGCCTTCTTCAAATTGGCTACTCCTTCTGCTCATGCTCGGTACTACTGTTGTCCTGTCAAATTCTGGCGGCAGAACTTGTTTCAACGCGATGTCTTGTCCAGATCTGCCACAGAGACGCAGAAGCGATAGTTTACTTCTTATCGACGCGTTCGGAGATCTGTGTTTAGATGACGAGACGCAACATAGCCAAGTCGACTTTGCTGGCATTAGAGGCAATTATAAGAACGCTGTGAGTTCAAATCCATGCATAAGCTGACTATCTGACTGAGATATCAAACTGCGAAATAGCCTACTAGCCACCAGATAGCGAAGACAAACTCATTCAAAGACCTGATTATTTACAGAGTAGTAACTTGGTTAAACTCGCCAAAAGAGTTGAGTAGCATCCACCATTCGCGAATGTACCCAGCCCCAGCATTGGAGAGTCTTTCAATCTCCTCAATGAGCACACACATTGAGAACCACGCTTTTTCATATAATCGAATCCCTACGCCATTCATATCTGCTACTCCTGATCTGTTGCGTGCTCTCGCCCTATTTTTTCGCAAACAACAAGAAGAGCCTGCAGAGCTCATACTTATGTCTTCGTCACTGTTGCCTTACAGAAGTTACGCTGCGTGTAACGACGTCCGATGCGCGACCGGCCTCGTGCAGGAATGTATTTATAATACAGAAATCCTTATATGGGAAGAAATTCCCAAGAAGAGCATTATCCACCGGTGGTCGCAAAAGGACATTCTTGAAAGTGGCCTTATGCAAGCCCTCCTATCCCTAACCAGAATCGGCCTAAAGCCAAGAGTGGCTGAGCTCCGGCGTCTTCTTCGTGAAGATTCCTAGCGACTTTCCGCAGTGAAAATTGCAAAAGCGCTTGTCAGGTTGGGTATGGATCCCGAGCGGCTCTGGATTAAGCAGATCTTTGTCTTCCTGCTCGGTACAGCCATCGGTCACGAAGTGGAGAAGCAACCGAAAGAAGCCGAAGAACAGCTTGAAGCAACATTTTCGAAGGCAATCAATGACTTCGACAAGGCGCTCCACGACTTAGCAGTTCTATCTGGGAAGAAACTGATAACAAACTATTATAAAACTTGGTGTACAAGCCACAACACCTCCTCTGAGAGTTATTTGAGACAAGGTACTCGCGGCTGCGATCGAGATAGGACCGCCATCGCTTGTGAGAGGCGGAAGCAAGCCAAACTCCGGGCTTTGTGCCTCGAGGAGTGTTTTTGCCCGGACTTCGATTCTTGGAGGGCTAGACGAGATGAGCTTCATGATATTGAGGTGAACTTAGACCATGGGAGGGATAAGGATACGTCTGGGTTAAGGGGATGGATGGTTACTGCCGAAAAATCTACGTCTCAGTCCAAATCTTTTGTCAGATTACGGATCAGGACGTCCATGCGTTCCTGAGTCAACGTAATGAGTCTAGTTAAGACAACACAAAACTCAGTGCATGAGAACGCTCAATTGGTAGTTGATACTTGAATGTCAGACGCAGAGTTGAGATGGGTGGCGATGAGGGTATGAAAAATTCAGGTCTGGGTGATTGATTTCACCCTTTTCCGCGAGTTATCATATGCCTAATTCATGCCCAGGTCGATTGCTCTTCACTCCTTCAATCAAATTTTTCTTGCAGCTATAATCGCTCCATATTCTTCAAAGAATGCGTCCGAATGCCTGTTCACCCGCCCAGAACATCAACAAGCTCCCCCGATTTTGTATTTGCCGATGATACGGAGTCCTTTGCCCTGGAGCCTATGGTCAGCGACGTCCTGCGAACGCGGTCCTGAATTTCCGGCTCCAACTTTTCTGTGGAACACGTTGAGTCACTACCCGTGTTGCGGTCAAACCGTTGGAAGATGATAAGATTAACATTGGGTGATGGCCAGCTTTGCATACAAGCGCTAGTTCGTGGGGAAGTACGCGACAGATAGCATTCTTGGTCATCCATTACTTGTTCACAGTGGGATGCCACAGGGGTGTATCAGATCGTTTGCGTGCTTCAATACCTGAAGCGGTGGATCGAGGACACGTACTGGCCGTGGTTTAGGCAGGCCGTCCTAAGGTTCTCGTCTGAGAGTCATGCTGCTTTCACAAACCCCGATCCGATGTTAACGCAAGAGGCGCTGGTGCATACGGTTCGGGATGTCATGGCGGACAGCGCCTGGAACGATGTAGACGCAACACGGCTATCAGCTTCGAGGTCACAGAATTATGGGAAGTGAACGGAAACAGTAGATATCTAGAGCGATAAGCATGAGCACGTGCGGCGTCATCGCGCCAGCGGAATTGCACAGCAACCCGCTGAAACCCGCTGACCCTCTCCTAGGAGCAGAGTTGGTCCGTCGGCATCCTCGCTGTCCTGGCATCTTCCTGATACTAAATCATCCTATATGCCTTATGGGGAATTTTGAACGAAAGACAACTTGCTTCTGTAAAATTATTAAGTTAAAAGAGTGGTAGTTGAAATCCTTTTGGTTAGCTGATGGCTGTTGTGCTGCTGCAGTCGTTGTGGAGATGATACTTATTGCCTCAGTTTCTGTGCTTGCCGGAGGTTTGATGGCGCGTTCCGTCACATCAGGAAGACCCCTATATAATTACCAGTAGATGTTATCCATGAAACGGAAACGCAAAACAGGGGCACACATAAGCGAGACTAGCGGTAACTATCACACTAAGAGATGCTTCACGTGTTCCGAGGCCTTACTCGTTAGGCGCTGAATGATTTGGCTTCTTGGCTAAAACGACGATGGTTATCAATTTGAAGTATTACTCACAAAGCTTGTGATGGTGAGTGATATAACTGTATTCGGGGCGGGATCCCTGCACAACTTCCGCGCCTGAAGCGGTCCTCTGGTTTTTCTTTTCTTTTCTTAGTGTAAAATGCCAGTCAGGAGCTTGTTAATGGATATCGAAGCATCTGGCTAACCTAAATGTGCTTTATAAAAGGCAAATACTGGGGTGGAAGCTTGGTCTTGGGATGTTCTAGCTGGCTGTGCATGGTCGTGAGATGCTGCGAGGCACGGCTGGTTGTATGGCTTGATTTTGAAACTGAGAAGCTATCAAATCATACGCAGATTGTCGACGGCTATTGCACAGATCGTGTTTAAGCCGGCGAAAGATTAGTTGGCTAGGTATTATGTGTTAGAAATCTATCTATGGCGGCTGAAGCGGTGCGCGCTTCCGTCACTTGCAGCATTTTGTGCCATAAATGCACTACAGGCCAGCGGCGCAGTCGACAACATAGCATAAGTCTCTCAAAGGCGCAGCCAGTTCACAGTGGCAAGGCCTCAACCTTCTGGTGCCAAACACCCATCAAAATCAGATCATGATTGCTCGGGGCTAATGACAGAGACTGAGGGCTTAGGCATATGAAGGAGGGACGATAATTCTAGGTCTAATTCAGCAAGGGGGAGCCCTGGAAGTTTGGACAATATTGTGTGACCACCACAAAGGGACATGATAGGGCGCCATCCTGCGTCCATTGTTTGCTTGTGGTGCATCAGCATTGAACCAACCGCACGGAGACCTGATTCGTGTTTCCCTGGGACGCCCAACGAGGCAAACATGGATCCTAACCAGCCCGCCTATATCGCCGGATACCTTGATTTGAAGGTCAGTCATCCGATACGTCACCACTTGTAATCATTTAATTCCTAGGTAAACGTCTTCACACTGCACTGGCCATGATTCCATGAGAACCAGCGGCGACCTTGCGTGTCCCTATATACGCTGCCGTAGAGCTGTAAAATTGGATACCGCTTATTGGTCTGCGGCCTTAGCACACAGTCCGTAGAGTTGAGGTACCTCCTGACAGATCACCCAAAGCGATCACCACACCGTCGGCGTCGTCACTATTTAGACCAAGACCTAGAGATGGCCAGGGTATAATCTAACAATGAGCTGTGTCAACCTATGGCCGCACAGAGGCCGTTAAAGGCTACATTCAAAGCAATAAGTCATGGGAAAACAATATTAAACCTACACCGAGCGTGATGCCTCGAATATTTGTAGTATTGAGAGACAGCGATCCGTGCAATCTGCAGTTAATAGTTGAGTGAAACTAGCGGGCGCCGCTGAGTTTGATGTGGTTTACTGACCTCTAGGATTATGTTAGATATGAACAGCAACGCGAGACTTTAGCATAATAGCTTGTTATCTCCAGCCTAATGACGTTGTTGAACAGCATTCGATGGGCAAACACAACAGATTAATCACGCGGCCACTGCTATGCTCGGATTCCGCAGGGAAGTTTGTCACCCCAGTTGCTGTGGTTCCATATATAACAAGGGGATGATGAAAATGGTAGAAAAGAGAGATCCATCCCACTTTGCCCCGTATGCCCGAGAAAAAACACTTCGTCAAAGACGGTATCCACTGCGACCCGACTATACCGTAAAAAGCGTAACGGGTTTCGCGAAATAATCCAGATAACATCTTTAGTAGGGTGGTGTAGGTAATGCACGATCACCACTTGGCTGATTGGTCTGTTCGACAACTGAGCCGGCTTCTTCGACGGTTGAGCTGGGTTTAACAGCGGCCGGTCCGTCTCTGGAACTGTCGGAAGTCGACAAGTCGTGGGTTTAGCACAATCCTCGTGGGGCCAGTCAAAGTAAAGGCTTTTCTTGGTGGCGTGCCTTGTTAATTGACCTAGGTTGAGGTAGGATCATTACCATATGGCACCGTTGTTTATCGGTAGCTACAGGAAAAGCAACGCGGCCCCTTTGGAGGAGTTTCCATAGACTTCCACGGGCTTCTGCGGGTCCCTAGGCTGGTTGATGGGATCCTGGCCATAAGGCCATTCGATGCGCCGCCACGAGCCATACCCTTGTACACTCTATGAAACCAAGCTTAATCTGATCGTCAGAAACCCGATGGGATGAACGGGACGGCCCAGTGAAGCGCTGTGGAGGTGCGACATCGAGGCACAGGGTAAAAGCTCACCCGACCGCAAATCTGTCTTTTCAACCCCGCCATTCTCAAGGACAGTGTTATCTGATCTAGGTATGCGATTTCTGGATGCACATCACTCGCTTCGAACCCACTTCAGCCCCTTTCCAATCGCTCTTCACCCTTCACTCACCAATCACCAACCTCGCCAGACGCTGCACCGCTTCCAGAGAGATCTGGGGTAGGGGAGGTCATAAAATGGCACATTAATTCGGTGCTCGATGCCAGAATTGGCAACTTCCCGTGGTTCTATGGGCCCTGTTCCGACGCTATCTACTTGCAAGTGACGTTTCTACAGGATATAAAAACACGATGCGACTCGAGGAGTGTACCTGATGTGTGATAGGTACCAAGATAACAACATGTAAAAATGGACTTGAAAGGTCCGTTCTGGACCATCAAGATCTCTTCAAAGCATGGTCAATGTGAAGGTGTATCCCAAACAAACTCAACTTCAATAATCCTGATGGCACTGAGTGAGATGCCAAACGCTACCTTCCGTGAGGCTTGAGAGCCTCAGACAGAGAAATCCAAGTCTACAGGGATGTCAAGTACTTTCAAGATCTTACTCTCATCAAGAGGGCCATGTTGCTAAGGACAGATTGAAAGCAGCCTGGTCGCTGTTAACGCAAACTTGATGTGAAGAGAGAGTGGTGTATCGATCTGCATATGCAATAGCCCTTGTCCCGCCTGCGTATACCAGTGCCATAGTAGGTCCACCTCTGTGATCTTAATGAAAGGTGGCAGTACAACAGGCCACGAATAACGTCTAGGTAGCAGGGCGCCTACAGCATCGATGTGTTGCGTTTAGTGTACTTCCTCCTCAACCTCCTTGCCTTACCCAGCCAGGCTCAAGTTGGCGCCACTCGATAAAGGCAGACATGCCTAACTTTCAAGAGGATAACTAGAAATGATTTATCCCCTGCCTTTGAGGTTTTGGATTGCCTCTTGCATTTTCCTGACTATATTCTAGACTACAGATTAATACCTATCCGTCTGTGCAGCAGTTATCTACTTAACATTAGGCAGTATCTATTTCTTATA
Source organism: Colletotrichum lentis (assembly GCA_003386485.1). Taxonomy (NCBI): domain Eukaryota; kingdom Fungi; phylum Ascomycota; class Sordariomycetes; order Glomerellales; family Glomerellaceae; genus Colletotrichum; species Colletotrichum lentis. Next base: position 5,134,768 of record NWBT01000049.1, read on the forward strand.
GATCTAACTATAGGTATAAGACACTACATAACTGCTATACATATAAATAAACAGATTACATAGATAGCAGGCAGACTTACTGTATCTAATTACTTATAGCGCTAGCATATATAGCTGCTATTCTAAATAAAAGATTTATTAAATCTCTACATACATAAAGCAATATTAAGCACTACCTAGATAAGTAAGGCCTAAGGGTAATTACAAAGCTATAATCTTAATATATCTAAACAAACGCTAATAGGTTAGTTTCCTTATAATTTAAGCTAGATCTCTATATACAAAAAAGTATCTAGCTAATTTATTAACCTAGCATATCTCTAGGCTCTCTATAAGCTATGTTTAAACGCCTAAAGATTTTAGATGCTCCTTAACTAAATTTATGCTGCCTAAGCGTGTAACTTTTACGCAGTTTATAACAATTATCTTAAGAGCGTGCCATAAGGCATTAGTTTCTATAGGATGCTTAATAAGATTTAAAGTGCCTACTAAGCCCTCCAGCCGTTTAAGGATTAGTTTAGTTTATGCAGAAAAACGCAAAGGGTCCCTAATTGTAAGTATGCAGCTCCATAACCTGTCTTACAAAGGAGACTGCAGTACTCTATAATGCTAAGGCTGTGCTATCTAGGATAGGCGCAACCAGCTAAGAACGCAGTTATTACTAAACCAGAGCACTATATCCAGTAGGTCCTCTTAAACTGCACACTTTAGACTGTCTGCAAGCACATCAGCCCCTAATTGTAGAAAATCTCTAAGAAGCTATACCTTCTTTATTAAGCTTGCTTAGGCATGCTGTAAGTTTTGTAAGCTCTCTACAGACGTTTAGTAATAGTGTAGTGTTACTAGCAAGTATAAGCTATAGGCGTTTAGGGTATTTACGTAGAGTCACTATAGACACAAACTTACCCCCCTTTTTATAATAAGTAAGGAACGTAATAGCGCTAGCTATTTAAATCTTATCTTTAATAGAAAGAGTGTAAGTGTAAGATTCTAGTTCTACTTCCTTATAGTAAGCTTGTGGTTTGGATGGGGTCTCGGTCAACTGTTGCAGGGACGCAATGGTTCGATGAAACTCTGCCTTCAGCCGCGCGGCCCAAAAGTTGGATGAGCTGTCCATGATCGCGTACGAGCACTGGTCCGAAATAAGTTACTGCACACCGGGCCTGACAACAGTCCTCATCGAAGGTGTCTTGCGAGATATTAGCTCACTTCATAGATCTATTCTTTTTTTATTTTAACCTGTCATGTTTGCGTGTTGGTGCCCAACGTTGGCTGTTCCTGCTTTCTTGATCGGCCAGTTTGGTTTGCTACTACCTCGGGGGCCAGTTTCTCCAACCGCCGCCAAAACATCTGGGTTGTGGATACGCCCCACCAGCGTTGGACGGGAACTCAGCGGCATGCTGTCGGGTGGTTAGAGGGTGAGACTGGGGGAGGCGTGGATCTTGCCGACGAGGGTCAAGTGTCAATGGGGAATTGCGCCTCATCCGGGGATATGGTCAGATGACCGTCTGTCAAGCAGCGGTATCCTGTCGCTATCGGATACCACTTCCGCCGTACTAAGGCAGCAGGGGGGAAAGCCCCAAACGACCAGTGTGATAAGCACGACGTTTGCCCCTCGTTGTGGTTCACAGCCTACAGAAACTCTGCATCCCCTGACACGGCGTACCGCCCGTTGTGGCAAGCACGGGCGGCTAGTTGGCAGTGTATTGCACTGAACTGCCTCTGCACCATTGGCATGCTTGTCGAAACGACGACCCCACTGCTTCAGCGACCAGGACTGTCAGCGACTTGGTTCTCACGACGAGCATCAACAGGACCGGGCTATCGAAGGGGACCGAACCGACTGCTGCGCGACAATCGTGAGCAAGGTCGCCCAGCTGAGCATGGTTTTGCACACGGTAGCATCTCAGACGAGGGCGGTATTGATCGGCGTGTCGCGTAACAAGGACCATGCAGCCAGTCCGCTTGACGTTTGGTGTTTGGCTTTGACTCCCTGCTGACGTTTGCGTGTTGGGCATCCACCCGTTTAGACGGTGGATTGACGTTTTAGGGTATCCGAAACATACGAGGGAACTCTCAGCGCTTAGCTGAAGTACTATACACATTTCAGCAACACAGAAACGAAAACGGCTCCTCTGCGTTTGCTCGTCAGGGTGGAACTATTGCAGAGGCGCCAAGCCGGGCAAGGGGTAACGTTGTGTCTGGCGGTTGGAAGAAGATTAATGCCTGGCCAAGGAACAGCCATTTATACCATGTAAGAGCTGTTCCGCGTAATTTTGGGTGCCACGTCTGTTCCCATACAATGAGAAAGACTTGGCCCCTGTCGAGAAGCTTGTTGGCTGTTGGAAAGGCCATAGGCTGCAATACAAGTCGCTTTCCATTTCGGTTTGTATTAGGGGATGCGGTTTACTCCTGGTAATTGCACCGCCTGCGGCCACAACCAAGCTCTACATCGCTTCACTCGGGGTTGGACGAGCCAACGACGTAGATAACTATCTCGCGAGTATTTGAGTGCGTAAATACGCGTCGCTGGATCATTGGAGGTTAATGGTTTGAAGCCACAATTACACGAGATTCGTGACATGTATAATTGTGCAGTCAGTCCCACGATCCCAACTGTCAAAATGGTTCAAGTTTGGGGAAACCCCAATCAACAAATAGTGTGACTTTGGCATTATGACTTCATATTGTATCGTTTACGATCGTACTGTCACAGCCATGACCTATACGATCGCCTATGATCACGCACCGAACCTGGGAAGTCTGCTTGATCCCAACTGCCGCTATCCTTTGTGAAACCGGTTTTATACCATCTGAACATGTCGAATATACTCATGCTGGTCTGAAAAGCCTTCCGCCAGCGTCTCGAGTGTCTGCGGATAACTCTCTTCAATCTGAACTCACACCTGAAAGGTTTTGTTCTTAAACCAGATCAGTTTCACTAACATATGTAAGATTGTGACGCTATAATCTCGTGCGGATTTGCACTCAACTTCTTTGTCCGTAGATGTCTGCAGGCACTATATTTGGACATACTTGTCCGAAGCGGACAGAAGGCAGAAAAGCTTCATACAGTGTATTCATTCCCCTTCACAGGCAGAGTCGAAGCTTACTCTTGGCCTCAGATACACAGCACCGTTTCACTTCAAAATGTAAAGCGCAAAACGACAATCCGCCTTATTCAAACGGCATCATTTCCTCTCAGGACCATTCTAAGAACTTCTCTTATAACTAAAGACCTTAACTTATACTCTGCGACAAGGCATACTAGCTCTTTCCAGCCCTAACTATACAGAAGCATGTCTTTTATCTGTTAAGAGACTTGGATAATGAAAGTGGGCGCAGGCTAGCCAAGTATTCGCACCTATTATGGACCAACCGTGGTTTTATATGGCCGGACTGGTCAACTGAGGGCTTGAGAGGTCTGGGTCATCGACGTGTAGGCGACAAGTTGTCACTAGTTGTACGTCTTCAAGAGAGCAGCGGTACGTCGTCTTCGACACCTTACCCCATTATCAAGCATTCCCAGTACGAGATCACGCATGTGCCTCGATTTATTAGGTTTGGGATGGCAGACAACTATGTCCTTACGCTGAAGGCGAAGACAATTACTTCGTACTCTCTGCGTCTCCTATCCACGGTGGGGATATCTGTTGGTTGGGAAAGTTTCGTTACATAACGCCTCAAGAGATGGACTCTCCATGAGCTTTTCAAGATGGAACCTAAATTCTTCCGACTGGTTTTCGATCCTGGCGACTCTCCGATCACATTTGACGAAAGAAGCTTGGAAATTTTCACGCAACCACCCACGTAGAACTACTCAGATGACCAACTTCCACGATGGTTTGCGGAATGGGAACAAAATTATATTTATTTTAGATAAGAATTGGATTTTTAAAAAATAGTTGAAAAAGTGCTGTTTAAGGTACGATAAGGGAGTGGCCGACTCGCTATGTTAGCCGACTCACTATGCAGGTACGTTAGTTGAAAAGTAGTCATATATAAGAATGATAACTAACTAGTTATAGTTACTAAGTTTAATTTAGATTAGTTATTTTACCTCTTTGATATAGTAAACAGTATGTTAAATGACTAGAAAAGGCCGCGCCGTTACATTAATTAAACAGGTAAACTTTGACGTTCTTATCGAGATGCTCATCAACAGGTTCAAAGCTGCACAGCCAGAGTATGGCCTCCTGCATGATTCCTATACTTTTCTAAGACCGCCGGGGTCCTATGGAATATCCTAGTTCTTGGAAAAGTATGCTGACACAAAATGTATGGCGATTTACTTTGCGACAAGATCTGTACTTATCAGATGAAGCATTTGTTGCGATCTGGACCTATTGAATGTCGAAACAAGAAGAAGGAAAGGTCATATCTCTCAGCTTCTCGGGCACTTTTGCCGGGCTCGTGATCATCAGAGCGGCGAAAATCCATGGGGTGAACCTGGGAACGCGTCTCAAGGAGTAACGGCAGGTTATCGCCCTCGGACAGGCCGGCATGATGGAGTGCTGGACAATAGTACGGGCCTGGGGCGCGTCACGGTCGGCAAGCAGCCGATTGGCATTTTCTCAATACCACTGAGCCGGGGAGGAAAAGATTGGGCGTCTAGATCAAGAATGTACATAACTAGCCTCTCCTCTTCAAGAACCGTCAAATTCCGTGAGTTTGGCATGGCGTCGTGTCGTGATGGTGTGCCCTTTGAACGCGTGCCGAGAGTGGCGCGGAGGACTAAATAGATCTTACCAGCCGCTCGGATAGTAAGATTTGGGGTGTTTTGAATAGCCCGAACCGCTAGGATCAATTAAGCTTCACTGTTTGATGATTGCATTGTTTTTGGTGGACAGACGCGTGTTGCAAGTAGGAACTTTAGGTGGTCGCGGTTGGGTGGCCAGCTCACTTATCATGCAGGTTACGTTATATCTACATTGCTTTACTAGGACTATAGGCTAGTTATTCTATTTAACAGCTGTTACTTAATCTGTAAACTTAGGACTTATCTTTGATTGTTATTTCTGCCTCGGAGACTCTAGATTATCTTAGGTGCTAAGGTACCTAGGTACAGACTTAAAAATGATTTATAGGCTTAGTAATTTAGAGAACCGGTGAGCCACGCCGCGCAACACTACGCCTCAGCCACTGACCTTAGTTCACGCGCACGGCACACACGGTACTCCCAGGTGAGCATGGGGGGGGGCATTGTCAGCTTGTGTGTAGACTCCACACTAAGGTTACCCCGCGCAACCAAATCCCTGCGCGCGCGCGTGTTGTCCATCATTATCTTTTAACATGACTGCAACGCAACCAGTCGTCAACATCTCACCTGTCGCCTGATCGGCCTCCGCAAACCTAACCACGACAACCCGCTCAGCTGATTTGCTCGAGAGATGATATGTGAAAGCTCACACCATTCGATTCTGTCACCTCTGCCCTCAACGAATACCAATGACGCATGTCTTCCGACCAAGTAAATACGTGCTGAGCTGGCTGGCCTCAATCGAAGACCACCACCCCAACGACTTCTCCTCAGCCCATTCAACCCGTCTCTTCGCCACGTCTAGCAACAAACGCCCTAACAAGCGCAGGCGAATTTCTCACAACTTGGTGTCGCAACCCTCGGTCGATGACGACAATCCCTTACCGTCTCCTCCTGCATCCGCAGCCTGCCGCCAACACCGAAAGGAAGACGCCGCTTCCGCAGATCAAAGATCGAAGCTCCACCCAAGCCGCCTCTTGCCTCCAATCATGGCATCACTGGGGAAGCGCCCGCTATCAGCTGAAGATATGGACGACAGCGTTGACCCTCACCGGCACGGAGACACGCAGCCAGACGACCGTACACCCAAGGCCCCTCGCTCATACGCCTCATTTGCCGCCTCAGACGATTGGCAGGTGGCGCCGTCCTTGCCTTCGCGCGCATCGTCCCTCTCGAGTGTGAACCGCAAGTCGTCTCCGACGAAACAATTTAGGCACGCAGAGCTGTGGGAGGATGGGTTCACCGTCAGGAAGATCAATCAGTCGCACAACAAATCCGCCGACAAGATACAGCCGCTGCCGAGATCGCTCCGCGACCTCAAGGCCCGCTTGAACCAGGTTAGCCTGGGCGTACATCTGTTGCCGGAGCTGTGCCGAAACGAGGTTAAAGCCGCCCACCCTCAGCCCTCTTCCCACCGGGGGCTGGTGTAATCACGAGTATCGACCGCTAACGCTCGCTTGCAATGACCAGTTTTCCCATCTCTCCTACCCCGCCGAAGACGCATCGATCCCCCCGTCCGCCTACATACCCCCAGAGGCAGAAGCGGTGCAGCAATGGCGCATCCCCCCGCTTTCCCTCATCAAGAAGACTATCTCCAAGGCCACGGATTGCGACGTCCGGCGCAAGGACGAGTACGCCTGGAACGCCGACGTACACCACGGCCTATTTGCTTTTGTTTTTGATGACGAGGGCCTTGTGGACGCAGAAACCTGGTATGTCCTCTCCCTCTCTCCATCCGTTGTTGGTGGAAGCCGTTGGGAGCCATTGCTCACCTCAACCTACAGCCCCACGGCCAATATCCTCTCTCGCTTCAGGCCCAAGGGGGCACCGTCCAAGAGCATCGACTTCTGCATCGTAGTGCGGCCTGAGAATCTAGCCGAAGAAAGCGAGGAGCGGGAGAAGATGGAGCGGCTCTGCAAGTATCGATTCGGCAACTCGATCAACCACTCGGTGCAGGGGAACTTATGCTGCTGCCCAATCGCCGTCTCCATCGAGACTAAGCGTCCCGGCGGGCAATGGGATGACGCACTGCTTCAGATGGGAACCTGGCAGGCGGCCCAATGGCGCAGCTACACGCAACACGGCCTCCCGCCATCCCCGGCCATCGAGTTCTTGCCCGGCATCATCGTCCACGGTCACCAGTGGCGATTTGTGGCCACAGTCCGGCAAGGGTCCAAGGCCGTGTTGCTAACTGAGATCGACATTGGGACAACGTCGACCGAGTTCGGCGTCATACAGATCGTCATTGCACTGGAGATCCTCAAGCGGTGGTCTGCCGAGGTCTTCTGGCCGGCTTTCAAGTGCGATGTGGTACATCACGGGCTTTCTGTTATAGAGGAATAACTCGGCGTTAACTCGGAGTCACACAGGGAAGGTTGGTCTCTGCTGACGTCGCATCCCCATCCCCGTGTAAAACTCAGACGTATAAGTCAAAAAGGACAGAATCAGCGATTTGCGCGGTTGGAGTAAGGCTAGCATGGGCTAAGCTGTCAAGTTTGGAAAAAGGTTACTATCGGCGGTGCATTACATTAGGCGTCTGGTATCATGTCTAGATACATTTCAAGTTAGCCACTTTAAATATACCGTGGATCTTATTTGGAAATCCACCTATCCGGTCAACCCACCAAAGGGGACAGTGTGACAGACACAGGCCGTATCTGTACTTTGAGTCTGATTCCGTATTTTATCAACTGAATCTACCCACTGTCGGATTCTATCCCCTGTTACTCCATCGGCCACTTGGCAACCCGCCCTGCTGACGCCTCTTGCCAGTGTCAGAAATGCATTTTGACGATTAAGGAGAGTAACAATTGTTACAGAGCATAATCTTCAAACTTCAGCACATTGCCGGCGCAGAGGCAGCGTATGCCTGATCCATAGTGATGTACTTAGTAATAAGACTGTCACGAGCTAGAGCGCACAGCTAGGTATAGGTCTAAAGGTTTATAAAGTGCTTAAATTAAGAAAAGGAGGATTATAAGCTAAGCTTATAGAAATACAATCCCTACTAGTAGTTACATAATATAGCTCCTAGTAAGGCTATACAGCTAAGCTATAATACAGCTATATAAGGCTATAGCTTATAAATATCTTATAATACACCCCCTAATTAACTCTTTATAAAGAGATAATTAATTCTTATATACCTTTATATAAATAATATAGTAAAAAAAGCTTAAAATATATATTCTTATATATTATAAAAAATAAAATAAAGAAAATAAATAAAGGGAAATATTAAGGTTATTTTTAAACCTTATTTTACTATAAATTATTTAAATATTATTATCTAAATAAGGGAGTTATTATTACTCTTAAAAGTAAGAAGTTGCTACTGCTGCTGCTAAATACAGTAGGAAGTGCTGCTGTTTTTAGTAGCATTAGCAGTAAGGGGAGACAAGCTTTAGATAATAAAGCTAAGTACTAAGTACTTTACTGCACTTAGAGAGCGCTGCGCAACCTGTTTATAAAGGTAGGCCTACGCTGCTGCTATTTAGCTCCTAGCGTCTCCCCCTTACCTATTAGTCTGTTAACTGCTTTAGGTTAGTAATCCTACTTTATGTTATTTCCTTTTACTAACTACCTAGGCTCTGCTATACGTAGAGCTAGTTCTTACTCTATAGAATAATTAAGACTTTTTTTGCTAGAAAGACAAATACCTACTATAAAGCGTAGCTTTACGTCTAGGTCTTTCTATTATACTGCAGCAAACTATATTCTATACTCCTCTAACAGTTTTTTTAACAAACCTCTAAATAATATTAAGACTAAGGCTTTTAGATTACTACCCTATATAAGATAACGCTAGCACAGACTTTATTAAGCAGTTTACTAACTAGGAGACAGAGGAATAATAAAAAAAGCATATAGTGTTGTTTACTACTAAGAAGCATAATGCTCTCTACAAAAAGTTTAAGACTGTCTACTATATTAGTCTAAATTTTATAAATAAGACTAAGACTAACATATTTATTATTTACAGGAAGTAGAAACAGTTTAACTTTTATAGCCTATACTTAATTATCTTATTACTAATATATTAAATAGCTACTACAAAAAGTAATATAAGTTAGAATATAAGAAGCAGAAAAGAGGTAAGTATAATAAGCTACTGTAAGGTAACTAGTAAGTAGTATTAAAAAATATAACTAAAGAGATAATAATAGACTTTTTCTTATAACTTTATAAGTAGTTAAAAGGTAGAATTAAGTCTTAGGGCACTATATAGGTATATATCTATTATTTTTAATAACTATACACCTATGTAGTTAGTTATTATATAGACTAAAAAGATATTAAAAAGCTTTATATTATAAATACCTTATCTGCTAGAGTTAAATTTCTATATTACTCTACTAATATAAGCTATACTAGTTTTATTACTAAGTTCTAGTTCCCTATTTTAACTTATAAGCACCTAATATTAACAGAAAGCTAGTTATTACTACAGACAGTCTATAAGCCCTTTTAGTATTTAATATTATGTATAATTTTAGTGTTTTTTAGTTAGAAGGGCAGTATATCTAGCTAGCTAGTTACTATTAGTTCCTTTATTACACTAGTATATAACCTATAGAGCTAGTTTATTCTAAAAGAAAGATATTATAAAAAGATAAAGATTTTACTAACTGTAATAAGGCTGTAAAGGATAATAGGTCTCTCTTACTTAACAAACTGTTACTATAGGAAACTATTAGGTAAAGGCGTCCTAAAGCCTTATGCTATAAGGATATACAGATAATAATTATTTACTATCTAGTAACTAGATAGGCTATACTAGCTATAGCAGTTAAATTTATCTATTATAAGGGAGCTAATAGGAAGCCTAAGCTGTAAGTAATTATAATATACTGCATCTTCTACTAGCGCTACGTCCTATTACCCTAATTCCCTCTCCTTTTAATTTAGTTTGCTCTTTAATAAATATATATAGGCTAATTATATTAAGAACTATATTCTACTTTACGCTAGCAAAAAAGATTATATTTTATGCTATAAGCACTATTATTACCCTAGCACTTTGCAATTAGGCTTTTAAGGCAGTAAGCCTAATAGATGCAGCAGTAGTTCTAGAGGTAAGGGTCCTAGATTAGATAGAGTCTATAGCTCTAAGATAGAAGGACTTAATACTAAAAATCCTACTTTTCTAAACATTTTATAGTAGTAATCTATCTATAAATAAGGCTATAACCTATACTAAGCTAAGAGATAATATATATAGATAAAGCCTTAATACTAGTTTTAAGGAAGCGTAGACGCCTAGGTTTACTTAGAGAGAAGCAGTAAACGTAGCTAATAGTAAGTAAGATAAGATAAGTAGCTATTACTACAGATAGATACTAACAGCTTAGACTCTAAGTAATACCCCTAATTCTATCTATAACTAAATAATATATTATAATCCTAAGTTTGCTACCTTTTATAGCGCTTACCTTAATAAAAAGGTTAATTTTGATCTATAGAACACTTTCCTTAAAGAAAACACTAAGGGGTAGCTCTATAAATTATTCTTATATATTAGTCTTATATATAATCCTTATGTAATAAGAGATATAGTACCTAAAGAAGTTTAGAAGAACTTACTAGCTAATCTAGAAATTATAGACTTAGAGTAATAGTAATAAGAGTTAAAGGGAGGTTAATATTACGTTTAAGGAATAGAGAATAAGGCTAAAATCTAATAATTAACTAAGAAAATTAATACTAAGTAAGACTAGCATAATAAGAAAGTTATTAAAGTATACTGCAGTTATTATTTCTATAATTACTTAACTTAGGATATTAAGAGGTAGGTATATAGCATTAAAGATAAGAAGTATATTAAACTAGCTATTAGTCTAATAATCCCTAAGTAGGCTAGACTAGCTAAGATCTTATACTATTAACCTACTAATTATAGTTATAATAAAGTAATAAAGTTTTAGGTTAAGGTAATTAACCTAATAGTAATACTTTTTAATAAAAGAGAGACAGTTAGATATAATTATATTTACACTAAATATTAGCCTTAGCCTTACACTAAATAACAACCTTAACCTAAGCCCTTCCCTATTATTCTTAATTATAATTAGTGTCTTAATTATATTAGTAATAAGAGGCTTACTATAGAGGAATAAACATTTAAGTACTACTAACTAACAGTTAGGAATAACTATTTTAATAACTAACATCTTATAGAGTAAAAGTGCGCTATCTAGCGTAGTAATATTATATAGTGTAATTACCCTTAGTGCTAAGATAATCTGTAATTACAGAGAATAGAGACGCTAGACGCATTTAGAAATTATATACTAATTAAACATAGCGTCTTACTAAGGACTTTAGATTAGGTTATACAGAGGAGGACTAAAAAAGGCTAGTAGAGAATAATAGTTAGAGAAGTGTCTGCCTAAGGGTAGTGTTAATAGATTATACATTATAGACTAAAAAAAACTTACAAACCGTTCTAAATCTATAAATCCTAGTAAGATAAGTTAGGTAATAGTAATAGTAGTATACCTTATAAGGTAATAAACACAGCTTAGGTCTCTTATTTAGCAAGCGTTATCCTCTTTTAATCTCTTCTACCTATACTCCTATTAAAGATACTAGCCTTAACTTTAAGGGGCCTTATAAGGTTATACTTAGCTTATCAGCCCACACATTTAGGAACACTAAGCTATTAACATAATAACGCTTAATCCTCTGTTAGGTAAAAATCTTTCTAGGAACAATAATTCGCTAGGCTGTTATTTACAAAGGATAGCTCCTACGCCTTAAGTGCTGCACTATTTCTGCTAGGTCTATATTAATAATAAATTAACAATATATATTATACTAACTTTACTACTTTCTGCTAACCTATCTTATTTATTCTACTAATAGTGCTTTCTGCTGTTTCCACTCTTGTTTTTACTGTTCCTATTCTTTAGGTTCTGCTAAGTCTCCTCTCTACCTTTCTAAGACAAGCTTTCTGCTACCCTACTCTCTAGTTTCTACTGTCCTGCTTCACTCTATTTTCTGTTAAGCCTCTAACTTACTAAAATAAGTTTTCTGCTGCTTCCACTATTTCGCTTCTGCTATCCCTACTCTTTAGTTTCTACTGTTCCTATTCTCTAGGTTTTCTGCTGTCCCTACTCTGTTTTCTGCTGTTCCCATTCTTTAGGTTTTCTGCCGCCTCACACATCAATTCCCTCTTCACCACTCTTTTCCTGCTAGGCTTTTCTGCTAGTTTTTTTTTCTACTACCCTACTACAAAATCTATCTAAACCTTCTTTCCCTTTTTCTCTTACTATCTACACTTTTCCTTATTATCTCTACCTGTTCTTTTTCTGCTATTTCTACTTCCCTTTCTGCTGTCCCTTAGCACACTGTACTACTATAGTGTAATAGGTAAGTCTTTTACCTACAAAACGTAGTTCTTAGTTTTAACTTTAGCTAGTAAGGAATTATAACCTAACTAGCTAGATACTTACTAAAGCGTGCAAAGTACTAGTACTTAGATCTGCCTGCTTATAAGCTATAAGATACCTAACAGGGGTAAAAAAAACTTTAGCCTAGTACTATAGTAGATACATAAGCGTAATATTCCTTCTAACCGCTAATACCTTAGTCTTTATAGTAGAAGATACTATAGAAATTCTATTTAGGCTGTTTTATAGCAGCAGATTTTATTAGGTTTGCATTATATATTAAGCCTAGTATGCGTTTAACACTTAGATTGTTAAGTTTGTCTAGGTAAAGTAATATAGTAGCTGTATTTAATAATTTCTATAAACTAGTAATAATATTAAGGGTATTATAAGTTATAGCTTTACTATAACCCCTTTTCTTATAGTAATGCGTTGCTTGCATAGTGTAATCTCTCTTTCCTCTTCTTTACGTTACGTCTTATACCTAGACCTAACCCTATAGGTTATTAAATCTATCTACTGCTTTAAATCTGCTCTCTAGAGTAATAACCCTTATAGATAACAACTAGATAGAAAAAGAAACAGCACTCTTCTTAGGGAAATATATATACGTTCTTCTATATTCTATATCTTTGTAATACCTTCACTAAAACTAACTAAGAAAAGAAGTTAGTAAGGGTTAGTCTAGGCGTTATTAGGTTAGTTAGTATCCTTTAGCATAGGAAATAACTCTAGACTAGTATCCTTTTCTAAGACCCCTTTATAGCTTAGCTAGGGCGTAATACACTCTGTTATATACTTTTCCTACATAAGAACCCTATTAAAACAAGCAGATAACGTGCTGTAACTTAGGCTTTTTGCTAGCAAACTTAATAGAAGCTTATATTAGTCCTCTATATTGCTTTGCTAAAAGAATTAAGGGGAAACTTAATTATAATTTATTTACAGCATTTTCTATTAACCTAGGGCATGTTATGCCTACTACGTAGCGTAAGCTAGACATAGATGTATAAGGATACTACCCCTAAACCTTCGTTAGTCTTCTCTAGACTGCTGTTTAAATCTTTACTTTTAGCTCTGTAGATCTAGTTCCGTTGCAGTCTGCTTTAAGCACCTAGGGAACATTATAAACAACTACTTTTTAAAGGTTACCTTAAAATCTATACAGAGGAACTTAAAATTAGATTCTATATTCTTAAAGTAGGACGATAGGTTTCGGCTTATATAGCACTTATTACTGCTGTTTATGTATCTTAAATTACACTAGCGCTCCTATTAAAGCAATTAATTAAATTTAACCTTAATTCTAATTAGCTAGTAGAAGGGCAGCTTTAATTTTAATTAGCTAGATTAGTTAAATTAATTAATTAAACTGCTTAAATAGGAGCGCTAGATTACACTATATAGGGTTTAAACTATAAACATAATATAAAAGCAATTTCTGCCTTTTCTGTAAGGTTATCAGGAAAGTGCTTTCTAGGTCTTATTATGTATCCTGTTAGTAAGTAGATATATAAATATCTACGCAGAAGAATTTATATTATAAGAATATAGAATCTAATTCTAAATTCCTCTGTATAACAACTAGGATCTAAGTTAGAACCTACTCCTACAGAAGCTAGACATATATTATGTAGATAGAACACATAGTAAAGCAAGAAAGCTCCTTATTATATAGCTAGGAAGACTCTAGACTAAAAGCTAGAAATAACTTCTGCATTATTATTATAGGTGTGCTACACCTAGCTTTCTAGGGTATAGCTTTCTACTAGTTATATTAATAGGAGCTAGAAATAGGTCTTTATAGGGACTATACACAGCACAGTAAGGTGCTTACTATATAGCTTAGATAACTTATTTTAGGATCTTAGGGTCTAATAGGCTCTTAGTATATTCTAAACTTTATAATATAGTAACTAGAAGCTAGATATAGATCTTATAGTTACTATAAGTAGTAGAGAAAGAACGCTCCTTATTATGTAGCTAGGAAGACTAGCTAGAACTAGCTCCTAGTAAGAGTTAGATACAGAGTGTGTAGATAGGGGAGGCAGTAGGATAAGGAGGACCCTTATTACGTAGCTAGGGATGTAGCTAAGGATATCCTCTATTAAAGGCTAGAACTAGCACCTACCTTATTATTACAGTAACGTTAGAACTAGATCTCTAAGTCTTAGTATCTATTTCTATATAATAGGGTAAGAGCCTAGTTACATAGCTAGGGAGATTATCTCCTAAAGCTCCTAAAGTTAGAACTAAAAGGTAGGAAATAGCTTTCTAAAAGCGCTAGGTTTAGATCTTACAAACAGAGGATATAACTTAGTAAGTAAGATCCTTATTATGTAGCTAGAGATAATCTTACTTTAGACTTAGGTAGTTAAAAGGAACTAGAAATAGATTTTAAGGACATTCTAAATAGTATCTAATAAGAGCTAAGTCTAACTTTTTTAATATAGGAAATAGAGTGTTTAATAAGGTCCTTAGAGTGTAGCTAAAAGGATAGGCTATAACTAGCTTCTAGTAAGAGCTAGATACTAATTCTTAAAATAGGGGATCTAGGTAAGTAAGTAAGATCCTAACTAGGAGGGCCCTACCTTAGTTACTAAAAGTAACTACTAATAACGTAGATATAGCAGCACTAAATACTAACTCCTAAATTGTAACTCTCTAGTATAGTAGATAAAGCTAGATATAGATCTTAAGAAAGAGGTATATATTGCAGTAAGCAGCATCCTTCTTACTAGCTTAAGAATACCTACCCCTAAGGGTTAAAGCTAGCTCCTAGAAGGAGCTTAGTATAGGTTTTGCAGATAGGTAATATACAGATAGGTAATATACAGATATATACAGGCTTCCTATTACAGGTTTAGAGTGCCTAATCCTAAAAACTAAGTAATTACTCTAGCGTCAAAAGTTGCTTTCATAGCTCCCAGCCTTAGAATCCGCAGGGAGAACCAGTAATAGATCCTACAGACAGGTTATATAGTAGAAGGAATAAGTAGCTCTAAATAAGAGCTAGATCTAGACTTTACTAACAGGAGAAATAAGGTAGTAGGTAAGGATCTTAGCGTAAGGTAAGAATAAGGGAGACTAGCTAGGCTTAGTTCTAGGCAAAAGTTAAAGACAGATCTTATAAGGGAAAGCAGGGAGCAAGTAGGACCCTTATTACATAGCTAGGAAGGCCTTACCCTAACAGCTAAAAGCAGCTAGAAGCGCGTAGTTCTAACAGCAACAAATGCTAGCTTCTAGACCTTATCTTCCTAATATATATATTAAAAGGAGTTAGATACAGACTCTACAGCAGGCTACTACACTTAACGTTTAGTTTTCTAATAGAACCCTAAATTAATATATAGCTAACCTAGGACAGCAGGAGCGCTAAAATTGTAATATTAGTCTAGAAAGCTATAGAATAGGTCTTGTAGCGTAGCTAAGAATATTTACTATCTTTTTAGAATTAGCTCTTTAAAGTAACAAACCCCTAATAGTATAAAGGCAATTAGGATTAGATACTAACCTTACAGACAGTGCACACAGCTAAGTAAGGCTCTTATTACTTAGCTAGAAAGGCTTCCCTAAAAGCTAAAACTAGCTAGTTATAGGTCTAATAGACAGGTAATATCTTACCTAATAGCTATAGAGATCCTTCCCTATAAAGCTAATTCCCCTAGATGTTATATAGTATATCTTTAACTATAGCAAACCCTACGTCTAGTCCTATTTTGCATAATGCTTACATGCTTAGTATTTATTCTTTAACCCTAAGCTATACTAGCATAATATTAAGAACAGTTAGTATTCTACTATCTTTAAGACTATTACCTATTATATAGATATATATATAGCCCTTACTACACTTAAACATACCTACTAAGCTAGCGCTAACTATAACAAACTAGTAACTATATATATAGCTAAAGCCTAACAGCCTAGCCTTTTTCTTATTACAGCCTTATATCTAGCTGCTTTAAAAGGCTATCCTAAGATTATGTTATTTCTCCTTAATTACAGCGTAGATATTAATAGGGTCCCTAACTGCTAGCTATATACTTCTGTTTTCTTATCTCTTCTTAGCTAGGATATAGAAACATCTATAGTCCTACTTTAGCGTAGTGTAAGCCTTAAGTCTTCTAAGTTTAGGATTAATACGCTTTATTAAGCAGCTGCTATAGGACTAACTAAAGTTATTACCTATCTAATTAATAAGAGAGGACTAAAAGTAAACTAGGTTAATAGTAATAGAGACATACTACTAATTTACTTACTATTATTACTATTACTAAAAACAGTTATAGATTACCTTATATAATTTAAAGTAAGTATAAACTAGCTAATAATAATTAATATATAGTGTATAACGCCCCTAAGTATAGTATATAAAGATAGTATGTTCTCTATAGCCCTTACGCTTTTAGAAGCTAGAGTAGATACTACTAGTAAGTTAGATAGCTTAGTAGAGGGGGCTAACCTTACGCTCTATATCTATAACTAAAAGCTACTTAAATTAGCACTATTAGCTTAGCCTAAAGAAAGAAACAGAAGAACAGCAGAAGTAAAAAAACAGCTTATTACCTATCTTATTAAGTTAGGCGCTAACCTAGACGTAATAGTCTGTATTTTAGCGTGCTATAACTAGATAGAGCCTCTCCTGCTAAAGCTTATCTATATAAGGCGTTATTAGGAGGCTAAGATGTTACTTTCCTTAGGCTACTTAAATATTAATTAATATAACTTATATAGTGTAATAAGCCTTACCTAAACACTCTCTATATATTATAAGGACTCTTTTATAGTGTTAACTTTATTACAGCGTAGTGCTAAGATAGATAAGGAGGTGCTAAGCACTATTATTAGTAAGCTAGTGCAGCTAGTAGATATATAAGATAATTAGGGTGTAATTAGCCTCCTAACATAAGAGCCTAAGCTATTAAGAATATTCTATATATTATACTTACACTACTTTTAAGAAGCATTAAGAAGCAGTAATACAGTAGTAACTTAGTTTCTATAGGATTTACCTAGATTAATTATACGTATAGTTATAGAGATATTAAAGTATAGGATTAGTCTAACTAAAACAGAAGTTATTAACGTATTGTAATTTAATAAGAATAAGGAGAGAATACTAAGACCTATTATTATAGGGATGTTTTTATAAGGTTACCTTAAGGTAGGTAGAGAATGCATAACACAGTAGTTTATAGGAAAGAAGCATTATATAGACATTATTCCTAGTAGTAAAACCTATCTAATAATAGCTATATTTACAGTAGAACTAATAGATTTATAAGAATAGCTAAATAATATCTATTTAAACAGAGGGATAATTACGTAAAATATAAATATATATCCCTAATAGTAAGTAATAGACATTCTGCTCTTTACATAGTAGGCTATTATTCTATATAATATTCTTAGATAGGTAAGACTAAGGGGTCTGCAGCTACAAAAGGTTACAAATTATAATATTCTACACCTATAACTAAAGTTTAGGGTTATGTCTTCCTTATAAACTTCTTAAGTATGTTACCATAGGTTTCCTAAGTAACTTTAAAGATATAGAATCACCCCTTAATTAAAGCTCTCTAACCTTAGGTAACTTAGCTATATAGCTCTTTAACACGTTGTTTATTAACAAAAACAAGCTTAATAAGCTAGAAGCTATCTAAATTAAGTAAGGATGTCTATAAAAAGAGGCCTATATTAATAGTTATAAGTAATTCTACTATCCTTTATTACTAGCATTTACTAACATAATAAAGGCAATAGTAACCCTACTACACCTAATAATAGCTTTATAGCGCTAGACACGCTAGATATACATATAAGGTGTATAGACGTTTAGCTAGAAGTAGATATAGTAATTAGAGTAACTATGTAAGTTAATACTGTATCTAGTCTTACGTAGGAAGTTATATAGGAGGTTATAAAAAATTAGTAGCCTATTACTATTTCTATAAAGTTTAACAGCAGTGTTAAAGCAGTGTTTAGTGTGTATATCTTACCTTAAAATAGGTATACTACCTAGGAGATAATAAAGTTACTTAAGAGATTCTACTGTAACACTAAGAGGGCATAAAGACAGTATATAAATACTAGCTGTCTTTAAAGTTATACATATAAGAGGACACGCATAATAGTAGCAAAACGTAGTTAAATTTTCAATATAGCTATTAGAAGGCTTAACTTTAAAGCGCTTTTATGTTATAACGTATAATATAGTAATTATATTCTTACAGTTTTATAGCTAGAGTGCAGCATTAGTAAGATCCTACAGTAGTAACTACTTAAAGGCTAGTTAGAGTTAAGATCTAAAATAAACAATCTGTTAACAAAAGAGCTAATCTATACGTTTAACTTATAAAATAATAGGATTAAAAAGTAGCTATATTATATAAGTCTAGGCGAATCTACTTACACGTTTGTATATTAAACTTAGGTAGCCTACTAGGAGCTAATAACCCTTCTTCCTATTATTAGTCTTCTTTCTAAAGCTTTACTTATCCCTATAAGAAGTCCTTAACTATACTCTTAAAAACCTATACCCCTATAAGTCAACATAACAGTGCAAAAAGGCATAGCAGTTAATACAGCATAGTTATTACATCTTAAAGTAACTAAGGTTATCTACACCTTTACAAATAATAATTAAGTGTTCTATAGCGTAGTTATAAAGATTCTTAATCCCTTTATGTAGGACTAGCTAGATAATTATTATATACTATAGGTTGTTAATAACAGCATCTCTATTAAAGTATAGTAAGAATATATTAAGCAACCTTAGCTGGGTAATCCTATATAGGCGTTATGTCTTTAGTCTATTATTAGCTGCTATAAAAACAATAGCAGTAATGTTTTATACGCTATTAGGTAGAATAGATATATATATCCTATATAGGAAGCAGAGGAGGATATATTAAACTACAGCCACCTACTAGCAGAGCATAATTAGGCTTATAAGTGCAGAGGAAGGTTGTAAGTAGTATAGCTAGATTAGATAACAAATAATAGGGGTAAGGTAAGCAAAAAGTAGACTAAATAACGTAGCATAATAATTTATAGTGTAGATATATATATATATATAGAACAGTCTATTATAAATATATATAGTTACTTAAATTAAGAGAGTAAGCCTGTTTTATTTCTTAAGGTAAATAATATATATTAATTAGCTGCAGATTAAGGTAACCTCTACAGCTGCTTACAGTTTCTATATAGTTACACCCCTATAACTACATCTTATTAAACTAATATTAAGCAAAATAGCTTCCTTATTATAAAATACAGATTACAGCTGTCTAACATTTACTCTTAGGTTAAGCTTTTAAAATAGCTTATTACCTGCTGCAGCTCTAGGCTTACTAATGTAGCCCCCTGCTTAGCGGTCTAGAAAGAGCGTTCTATTATACGCAGTATACACCTTAGATTAAGGTGCCTCTTTTAGAGTAAAGAGAGATCTACTAACTAAGCAACAGCTTTATTATAAGCGCTTAACAGGAGTACATACAGTAACTACTAACTATAGCCTAGGGATTTACTATTTAGGATTTGGAGGTTACATAATATCTAAAAATAGGAGCCTTACTTCCTTCTAGTTACTAGCTAATTAAAATGTTATATTAATATTTAACTTCTTCTAACGTTATTAGCAACTAGGTTTCTTCTATATTACCTTATACTAAAAGCCCTTAACGTTTAGTAGTACTATTAGAAGGGGCATACACTATTCGCAATTAGTAATACAAAACAGCCCTATTTATGCCTAGCCTTACTAGGACACCTTACCCCGCTAGGACACCTTGTCTTATGCTTTCCTCTAAGGGATATATAAATTAAATACAACCCTATATTACTAACAGCAACTAGTATTTATAGTCTTCTACTAGGGCCTATTAGACTACACACGTCGCGTTTTATAATAAGAAACATTAACTAAGGCGTCTAGTAAGAATATTAAGAGCAGAAATTAAATATAGTACTTCTAATTATAACTATAATAAATACGTTATTAGCAATACAGATAAAATAATAGAGTAGGAAGACTCTATTAAAGCTAGTAAGGCTGTTATAGAATATTTTTAGTTTGTCTATTATATAGATTTAGATAGTACAGTAGCTAGTTATTCTTTAATTATAATTATGTTAGAGCAGTCCAGACTTTACACTAAGAATAAAGATGCAGCTATAGGCGCAGCATAGGTAGAAAGGTTCTTAAAGTAATTATATATAATACTATACCTATTTAAGTTAGATTAAGCCTTAAAATAATTATTTTATTAGTATTTACGTTATTAATATAGTTAATTAGTCCTTTAGATATAATTCTATTTAAGAACGCTAATTAAACTAGCGTAGAACTAATTAGATCCTATAGTTAAGATTAGTTACATAATACAAAAAAAAACAACAACAGCAGTTAGCCTAATATAAGCACTATACCCTATTCTTATACTGTTAACTTAGTAAGGTAGCTTATTTAAGAACATATAGTACTATAGGGGTTAGTATAGTCTTAATACTAGATTAACTTACTAGAGATAGCTTTACTCTTAAGGTCTATACTACTAAGGTCTGCAGTAAGAACTCTTAACTATAGAGGTATTTAACCTTAAGAGGCAGGCTTATTAGGTATATATAGTTAGCTAGGATAGAATCTCCTAGGATTCTCCTATTAACTATACCTACAACCTACTAAACCTATAGTTTAGATAAATTATCCTAAAACCTACTAAAGTAACTAAATTAAATCCTCCTTTTTAATCTTATTAAGTCTAATCTTATTAACTCCTTATTCTTAGTTATACCTACACTTAACCTAAATAACCCTTTTAAACTAAACACCCCTCTTAATTATAACCTCTTAGAGGTTATAAAATAGTTTATAACAGCTTAGATAAGCTCTATTATTAAGTAGTATAGAGGGAACTCTTTATATAACATTATTACTATTAATAGCAGAATAGATAACTATATAGTAATTAATATTACTAGCGTTAGATTAGTAATCTTACTTCTTAACAGCCTAGCAGCTAATATAGGCCTAATTATTAGGGTAAGGCAGGCCCTACAGCAGCAGCTCTGCTCTTTTGTTAGCAGGATAGCCTAGAAGCAGAATAATGTATCTAAAATTATAATAATAAAGGAGCACTTAGGCTAGCTGCAGGCAGTAATCTGCGCTATCTAGTAGGTATAGTACAATTAAGGCTAGATAGAAGTCTAAAGGTTAGAGAAAAGAGATTTTGCTAGAAGCTCTAAGGTGTTAGTTAGAAACTTAATGTGATAGTTATACTTAATATATGTCACTAGACCCCTAGAAAATAAAACACGTTTACATAATGTATAGCCTAGAAGGCCAGATATAATTCTATACAGATAGACTTTATCTTACTTAAAAGGGAATACTTTTGTATATACGCGCTTATGCATATAAGGCTTTAGTTTTAATTCTCTCCTACGCTAGAACCTAAAAACAGTTACTATAATTTATAGTATTAGCCTATACGTAATTAAACTAAAGTAAGGAAAAGGAAACAAGCTCTTAAGAGCCTAATAAGGTTATCTAACAGTAAAGAATAGTAGAGAAACTATATTAACTTTAGTTTTCTCCCTAGTAACATCCTAGGCTATTTTTAAGCATAAAGATCTATTATAGGACAGGCTGACTGTCTAAGCTGTAGGTCTACAGTTAAATCAGTTCGACTAGCGTATTATAGACTAAGACAACACTGCCTAGGCACGCACCAGTTAAGTAGGCTTTAGGGAGCAGAGTCTCTATAAAGTAGCAACTTAACGCACTGTTTTCTAGTAGATTATATACCCTACTTACATAATTAGAATGCTATCCACTATAGTAGTTACAGGTAGGGGATAGAAAGGCTAGGTTGTAGTTACCTAGGCTAGAAATATTAAGAAGCTACTAATCACATAAGGATTTAAAAAACAGAAACCTTAAACTAATTAGCAGTAATTCTTTAACTCCTAAAAGGGTGTATTTCTCTCTTACTTAATAAATAAGTTATAACAACAAGTAGGTAACATTTAAACTAAGTATCTAGAGGGGCCTAGACTGCTGTAACTATTAAACATCTGTTGCTAAAGAGCTAGACTTAAAGACGTTATTATAGAAAGTTACAGCATTTACACTAAGAACATATCCTTTAATGTAGGTTCCCTAGAGGAAGTCAGCTTTACAGGCAATAGTAATAAGTAAACTACTGTAGTATAGCTTATTATAATAGAGCACAGCTTAACGTCTATTTAATAGCGCGTATTATTTGTTAATAACAATATGTCTTTCTGTAGCAGGGTTTGTAGTCTAGACGTATTATTAGAACAAACTTCAGCCTCAGCTAGGACTATATGTATAGTCAGATTAGGCGTTAAGACGTCTGTTTAATAACATATACTGTTTGTTAACAATAAGATATCTTACTGTAGTAAGGTTTATAGTCTATAGGCATTATTAGTATAAACTTTAGCCTTAGCTAGGACTATATATATAGCTAGATTAGGCGTTAGTAAGTTTAGTATTAAGATTTAAGAAGCTATTTTCAGCAGGAGGGGTTGCTAAGTATATTATTAAATCTTTAGTTATAGTGAAGCAGTATGTAAAGTATATAACTAAGGGGATTATTATGTTATATAGATTAATTAATTAAGTAGGATATCTAGTAATCTTTAGTATATTACATAGCTGCTGGTAGCGCAGGCAGTGCTAAGTCTTAGTTACAATAATAATAGAGGTGCTTAAGGTCTTAGGTATTAGCCTACAGAAGCCTAGTTTTCTAATAAACATTTAAGTTAGCAAAGTAGAAGGTAATAACAGCTAACAAACAGTCTGCATATTTCGCCACTATATAAACGTAAAGATAAGTATAAGGGTTAGAGGTTAATTAAGACTTACATATAAAACTACGCTAATTATTACCTAAGGTGCAGTTAGTTTAAAATTAGCTATAGGGCTTAATGTCTGTATTACTTTATTACAGCTACTTATAAATTAGCAGGCTAATTAAACAGGATAACTTCTATGTAGTGTAACCTAGCCTAATACAAAACAGCTTTTAGTAACTTAAGCTAATATACCTCTTACTGCAGCTGTTATTAGATCCTCTTTGTAATAAGAGACATTTAAGAACCTATAAAGTATCTACTGTATTACTAACAGCATGCTTCCTAAGAGCTAAAATTAGCTTTTAGCACCCCTATATCACTAGTTTGTGAATTTGCTAATAAAGTTGTAATATAGGGCTAAACGTTAGTTCTTAGTTATTTAATCTAAATAGCTTATTGCTAAGCTTAAAGCAGCAAATAGGCTCTAGGTCCTAGTTGTAACTGCAGGGGGTTAGAGCTGTTTATAGCTTTAAAGAACATAGGTTCTTAGCTTTAAGCAAGGCGTAGTTATATAATTAGCATCTATTAATAAACAACTAAATAAAGTTACGCTTTATTATACTACACTATCTATTCGCCTATAACACCCTTAAGTACTATTATACTGCTAAAGTAACCTAATATATATACTTAGTCGCCTATTTACAGAGACTTATACTAATTAGTCCTATAAAGGTATATCTTAATATTAAGGTTTAAAATCTATACTTACATCCTGCCTTACCGCCTATTTAAGCAGCTTTAGGTCACATATAGACAGAGAGTACTATAGAGGAATACACTAAAGTTTTTCCTACAGCAGTTAGTAGCCTAAAATATAAGACTCCTCTAGATACCTTAGGCCCTTATTATAGTAGAGGACATAAGTAGTTAGTTTATAGCCTTCCTAATTAAATAGGCTACATAAATATTAAACCCTTATATAGTTATCCCTTTTATTATTGTTTCCTTAGATTTTTAAGTAAACTGTAAATCTGCGCCCTAAATCCACGCCTAAATCTACAAAAGGACTTTACTTACAAACCTTAGACGTTTTAGTAATTTAGCTACTTTAGCCTTACACTAGAGATCCCTACTTTAGTCTATTAAAGTAGCTGTAAGGTAAAGCTTTTAACAGTCTTTACTATTAGTAAGTCGCTTAGGGGTAGACCTAAAGAAAATAGGATTATACTATTTGTTATTATTAAAAACTAGGTTTATAACGTAATTTAGAGCTTCTTCTAAAGACTTAGTTATCTAGGGAGAAGCAACAAATACAGTTAATTATAGCAGCAAAAGCAAATACTAGACTATTAGCTACTAGCCTTTCTTATATACTGCATAGATTTTTTACGCCTATTTCTAGCCTTACTTTAAAGTAACTAAGGAATTAGAGAGCTAATTTTAGCTGCTGCTTAGTATAAAACACTTTAGCTACATTTAGAATTAGCAGTAAGATTACACTATTTAGACCTCTATCTATAGACACTAGGTGTCTTTAGGCTTTCTTTCTGCTTAGTTATCTTCTGCTTATAACTAGTAGATAGTACTTTCTAGAGTAGGATAAGTAAAGAATTAATCCTAATACTAGATAACAAAGCAAATAAATAATAATCTCTATAATACTATATGCTTTACTCTAGAACTAGCCTCTAGGATTGTTTAGTGCCTGCTTTAGACTCCCTTTTAAATTAACAACCTTAAAGTTATACCCCCCTTAACCCTATCTAATAGGAGCTAGAAGTATATTAAGCTTAGCTTTTATTAACAGTAAGTCTTATCTACAGCTAGTCTCTCTCCCTACATTACTATCTAGGTTAGACTCTAAAGGATTACTACAAGCTATACTATTCTCTGCTACTAGAAAGTTTATCTTATTAATAACACTCCTAAATCTACTAATAATGTCAGCAAGCTGCGCTACAGCTTTATTAATGTTAGCTATAAAGGTAGACCCCTTTAGGGCAACGCCTTTCTAGTAGTTAAGTTCTTATCTAAGACAGCTAGAGTCTCTTATAAGTTCCTCTAGACGTTTTTCCCTACTAATAGGTGCTTTTTAAGATTATATAGTAGACTCTATAAGGTTAATTACATAGGTTATTCTGCCTAAAGCTACAACCTTATTATCTATATTAGTTAGTTAACTTAGCTAACTAGTTAATTAGTAAAGGCGTTTTAAGGGTCTAGTTACTATACTACTATGCTTTACAGATAGGCTTTACTGCTATTAAGATATAAAACCTAACGTAAAAGAGTATTATATAGAATTTGTAAGAGACTTATAATTATTAGGTTTAAGAAAGAAGAGAAAGCTAGAAAATAATCTAAAGAGCTTTATATAAAGCTGAAACACTAGCAGTAAAGCAGATTAGGCTGCTGTTATTACTGTTTTTTTAATACAGACATCTACAACCTAAGAGGCAATCCAGTCTTAGCAATTAGAATGCATTACAAATAGTTATACACCTATATCTCACTCTATAATTATATCTAAGCTTATAAGACTATTATAAAAACTCCTATTAGAATAAATTACTTAGCTAATTATAGCTTCTATAATGCCTAGTAGGCAGGAAACTTAGGGGTTTCTTTTTTTTCTTCTTTTTTTTAGTAAATAATGTCAGACATAAACATAAGTCTACACATATAAGAAGCAGAATTTACTTTCTCTCTAATAATACACTAGTCTACAGCTATATTATAGACACTATAAAAGTCGTTATTAGCGTAATATAAATAGAAATAATTAAGCAGCTATAGACATACTTATCTAGATTATAGACTCTATATAGTAAGCTATACATTATTATTCTATTATAGTAGATAGCCTACTAATAAAATTAGGACTAACCTACTTAGATAAGATAAGTAGTGCTACCTTACTATCTATCTAGCTGTTAACTATCCCTATACTAGATTAACTAACAATATATAGTATTTACTATTTAATAAAGTAAAAAAGAATATTAATAGTACTATAGGAGACTAGTTTGTTACCTATATTATAAGCTGTCTCTATAAGCTGCTCTAAGGTAAAAAGTTTATTATTAAGGTAGCTACGCTTCTAGCATACCTAAAACTCTATAACATATATAAGCAACTAGATAATAGCCTACCTAACAATAGAATTAATCTCCTGTTTAAGTTTAATAAGATATTAAACTTTAACTTTAGTAACATACCTATTATTATTAAGGTGCTAGAGTAGGTTCTAATGTTCTCTATACAGATATTAGAGATCTATACGCTAGAAGACGCTATCTAGCTAGGGCTGCTGCCTATAACTCTCTATATCTGTAACAACTTAGTATTAAGGAAGATACTTTATATATACTACTACATATAGATCTTATTCCTTAACACCTATAAGTTATTAATATATTAGATAAGAGCTGTCTTTTAGCTAAACACTACAGACGTATCTAAGTTATTTCTTAACACGCTTAGTAACAGAGAGCTAGAGTTAGCAGGTTATTTAATATACAGTATAGATAAGAACTTATCTAATAAAGAGTATGTTAGCATATCTAATACTAATTCTAGCTTTACTAGAGGCGTAAATATATTAGAGGATAGCTTAGAGTCTAGTATAGATAATAATAAGGATAATATAGACTAGTTAAGTAGCTAGTTCTAAAAGCATAAGAGATATTATTATATGCTGTTTGCTTACGTTACTAGTTCTCTACAAAACATTACTTTCTAAATAAATACTAGATCCCTTACTTAATGTCTACGCCTTTTAAGTAAGCTAGCTTATGCTAGGTTTTACTAAACCCTCTAAAATCCCTAGCGTAACTATAACATACTAAAGGGTTTATTACTAGAACAACCTATATTAAAAAGCTATAATAGTCTGCTTGCTAATAACTACGTATAATAATATATATAACTGTTACTAATAAGGGCTTATAGACAGTCTAAAAGCATTCTAAGCCTTGTCTTTTAAGGCCTTTTAAGCCTAGCTGTAAGTTATAGAACATTAACTATAGAACAGGCTGTTATTATAAGACTTATTATAGATAAGTAGATACATAAGATAAGGTATTAGTTAGTAGGCTAGCTACTAGCGCTATAAGTAGCTCTACTCTTCCTATATATAACTACATACTATCCTCCCTATATAAAAAGTATAGGAAGTATATTTTAGCTATAATAGTTAACACTAAAAATATCTCTCCTAGCGCCTTATATAGCTTATCTATTATAATAGTGTAGAGTACGCTAAGGTGTGCTCCCTAATATACAGTATACTACTTCTGTTAGTGCTGAAACTGTAATAGCATCGCTATTATCTATACGTCTTAGCATCCTTACGCTTTCTGATTAGTATACCCTTAATAACGCCTTATTAGTTACTAGCTCCTATACTTCTAGCTCTCTAGCTTACTGTTACTATTATAAAGGTAACATTAGCTATTAAGGTTCTTTTGTAGGTTCTGTTATATACTGTAAGTCTTTACGTTATTATCTAGGTCTCTATTATGCTAATATATTATCTATTAAGTCTAAATATATTAGCAGTATATTCCTTATATCTGCCTGCAACCTAAAAGACGTAATAACTTATATCTGTTCTAACATCGCTATTTAAGTAGAATTATTAGTATATATGTAAACACACTGTCTGTTTAGTAATTAACTAAGTTAGCTCTGCTATCCCTATTTACAGTACTATCCTACTAACTACCTTAGTAAAGCTATAGTAACAGTAAAGGGAGTCCTATACAAAGCGTGACCTAAGGAATTATAGAGGCAGAAAGTCTAATATACGCTTATTATTAGCTGCAGTCTCATGTTCCTTATTATAGCGCTTTGTCTTTTTACGCAGATAAAGTACGCTAGTAGCCTATAGGGGGATAACTACATAACTATCTTTATAGCAGTAATTAGGCCTAACTCCCCTTAGCAAATTCTTCTAATATTACCTAATAGGTCCTCCTTATTACTCTAACTACAGTCTACCTACATATTACATATATTAGTTTTAGTATATACTATTAGATAATACTAGTAGGGAATAGCATTATTATCTATAAGGTTTAGGAACCTAGGCCTGCTAGTTAATTATAATGCCTTACACTAAACGTTAAGTTAGATACTTTACGTTAGAAACTTAGTCTACACTATTCTCTAAGCTGCTATAAAACTATTAATTATTCTTTTCCTCTACTGCATCTTCCTATTATAAACCTTCTAGAGGATTACCTAGGCTATTAAGATTATCCTCCTGCTTTATAGTATGCTTTTTACTATCCTATTTGTAGTGTAATACATACCTATATAATTAATCTAGGACTGCACTATTACTAACTGTTAGTGTCTAAACTTATAAGCAGTAAGATATAGCAGCAGCAGGCTTACTAGAGCAGAAGATATTACTATCTTACTCCTACTAATCCCTTACGTTTAGCAGCTAAAGATTTCCCTCCTGCAGCACCTAGCAGTTATTACACTATTTAGCGTTAGTTCCTTATAAGTTAGATAGCTGCTTTATAGCAGAAGGGAAGTAGAAGAAGGCTAATACAGCTAGCAGCGCCTATATAATATTAGCTATCTAGATTAAATATCTAGTAGAGTATAGCACTATATTTAATAAGATGTAGGACTATATTAATATTATAGTATAGTTATTTATTAAACAGTCTGTAGTAATACTCTATGTAAGTTTACCTACGCTACGTTTACTACTTATTAGTATTACCTCCTAACGTTACCCTATATTATTAGGAAGCTTTTTCTATAAAGAGAGTTTAAAATAAATATAGAGTTAGTCTCTTAATAAAATAAGATAAAACTATATGTAGATACAAAAAAACAGCAACCCTACACCCTAGCAAACAGGTAAGGGTGTTCTTATAATAATAACAGTAGAGGTTAACTACTACTTATATATAGCTATAGACCTACTACCCTTTCTACTGCCTGCCTACTCTAGGCTAAGGAATAATACATAACATTAAAGTCCTAGCAGAGGAGATTATTAATAAGGATAAAGTAGGTAGAAAACTTAAAACTAAGAGATGCTTATATTATAACAGACTTAAAGACTTAATAAGGCAGCATAATAAGTTATAATACGTAATAGGAGGTTATTACTCTAAGAATAACAAATATAGGGGGCTTCCCTACTAGGATATTATTAAAGGTGCGCAGTACGCTAGCTATATCCTAAATATAGTTAAATACTAGCCTTATTATCTAAGATTATATTACTTAGACAGCCTTAAAACATAACTTAACTATTTACTAACTACAACATAATTTAGTTAATCTAGCCTATAATAGTTAGCATTATGTTAATATCCTAGTATAAGCAGGATAGGTAGTTTTAATTATCTGTTCCTATTAAGTAGAGTTACCCTCTCTAATTTAGGGCTTTGTAAAGCTGTTATCTGTCTACGGTAGGAGAGAAATAACCTATAGCCTCCTCTCCTAGGAGGCCTTATAATTTCCTATATATATGTTCTACGCTGCGTCACAATTAAGTGCTTAGACACTTTATATACACTTAGTTAGGGAGTTTTATAGAGTGCGTTTAGCTAAGCAACAGAAGTCTTATTTAAGAATAGAGTGTAGGTAAGGGTATATACATAATTACAGCAATACATATTACCTAAAAGTAGTTATTATAAGAGAGATGCTTATTAGGTATTATTAACAGTAAAGTAGGTAAGGTTTAAGATATAGCTATAGGTAGGCTAGGATCTAAAAACACCTACACTTAGACAGAGGATAACTCTAGCCTAGCGCCGCTGTTTCTTATAAGTAAGTCGTCTAAGTACTAACAAGCAGTATCACTAAGGTTGTTATAACTAAGACTAGACCTTAGATATTAAGCTCTAAAGAATCTATATAGTGCCTCTAGGTACTATAGGATGTTACCCTATCTATCTTATTAGTTTACTTAATAACTATTATATCTATAGTCTATACTAATATACTTAGCTATGTTAGTAACTGCTAGGGCGACCGCGCTGCTACCTACTACAAGAACCTTAACAGGATAACTAGATCCTAGACTTACAGTCGCGTTTTGCTGTATACATAAGGCAGCCTTATATAAGACCGTAGGGTAAGGGGCTAAAGAAAGAGCTATAGTTATACTTATATAGGGAAAGGGGTTAAACCTTAGGATGCTGCAGTCTATGTTTAACTAAAGATAGTAAGATAGTAATTTCTTTAGAGTTAAGATAGTATGTATAGTAAAGTATACTAGCAGTTATGCAGTTAAAGAGAAAAGTGCCCTTACTTATCTATAGGACTAACTATAGATATACAGCATTCAGATAGCTAACTAGAGCTAGAATGGCTAATAGATTAGCAGTAAACTAAAAGCTATAATAGACCTACTTAACTCCTCTTATTCCTATTACGTTATAAGCTACCTAGCCCTTACTACAATAATAGTAATAACTCCTAGTTTAGCTAAATATAGCTTACTGCAATTTTAAGGTTCTTTACGCCTAAAACTATATATAAGAGCCTACCTATATCGTTAAGAAACTTACCTAAGCAGTTACTTATACCTCTACACTAAAACATCCCTATCCCCCTCTAGCTTTAACATCTTAAACTAATTATTAATCTTTTATTATTACCTTAAACTAGTTCTAGATCTACCTAACTTGTTTAGCTACCTATTTAGCATACTACACCTAATACTAAGACTAATAGACCTATAAGCGCTTAAAGATTCTACCTAGATTAATAAATAGAAGAAGGCTAAAGACTAGGATGCCTTAGTTAACTTAAATACTAAGTTTATTAAACTAAGCGCAGCTAGTATCTAAGACGTTTACACACCTTATCACCTTTACCCCCTTAATCTAGAGTCTAAGGAACTAGTGCCTACGCTGCTCTACCTCTATAAGTATAGTATGTTAATAACAAACAGCTAGCTAGCCTCTATAAGCTCTTGCTTCTCTAATAAAGATAAAGAGTAGATTAATATCTGTTAGATTCCTTTTGTAGAATTCTTTTTGCAGCTTAATAGAATAAGGCCTATGCATTTTCTTAAGCGTCTTTCTAGAGATTATAATCTTATAATTACTATAGTTATACATACGTATAGCGTAGTTATAACGCCCCTACTAGATAGTGTTACTACTATACTATTATTATTTAAATAGGTGTAACTACAAATACTGCAGACTAATAAGTTAGCAGAATAGTATGTAATTACAGCTACGCCTAATAAGCCTCTCTCTCTTAATAAGTTTAGGTTTAAAGATATCCTAGCTGTCTACAATAACTTAGTTATCTCTTATATAGTAATACCTATACATAACTGTAATTTATATAAAGAGGAGGAAGACGCTATGTTCCTATAAAAGCTAGAAGTAGTAGATATTCTAGCATCTATTACTAACTATGCTTAAGAAGCAGGGCTGGAATTAACTTAGAAAAGCTCTCTTACGGAATTAGGAAGCTAGGCTACAACTTACTAGGATAAAGACAAGCATTTATTCTTACTGTAGCTGTTATTAACGTTAACTAGCAGCAACTAGATCTTAGTTATTAATAAGGATAGAGCATCTATAAGGATAAAGCAGATAGAAAACTTAGGACTTAGAGACGCTAGAGCTGTAATAGAGTAAAAGGTTGCATAAGGCATTATAATAAGCTATAGTGCGCAACTAAACACTATAGCCTTTAAGGAATAATAGATGTAGGGGGTTTCCTTATAAGGATGTTATTAAGCCTATATAGTATATCCTAAAAATAGTTAGATATACTAGCCTCCTTATCTAAGATTATATTACTTAAAAGGCTTTAATACGTAACGTAACTATTCACTAACTACAGTGTTATTTAGTTAGCATAGTATATAACAGTTAATATATAGTTAGCAAACTAGGTGTAAGCAGTATTAGCAGCGTTAGCTATTAATTCCTATTAAGTAGAGTTACAGTCTCTTACGTAGGGCTTTATAAAGCTATCTTCTGTCTATAATAGCAAAGAAATAGCTAATAGCCTACTCTCCTAGGAGGCCTCTCTATAGTCTACAATATGCTCTATATTGCGTTGCAATTAAGAGCCTTAACGCTATATGTATATACACTTAGTAAGTAAGTTTTATAGAGTATAACTAGCTAAGTAATATTAAGAACATAACTTTGCTCTACGTTAAGCCTAGTTCTGCAGCCTGCTGCGCTAAATAGATTTTAGTATTAATTTAGTAAAAGATAGAGGGACTGTTACATAAAAAGTTTAGTAATTAGGCTAGAGAGTAGGAAGTAAATACCTTAGAGAAAATATATTAATAAGCCTAAAAAGAGACCTTATTAGAGATAGTTTATGCTTTTTTTAGTGTTATAGTGCTAATCTTATTAGCGCTTAAGATTAGAAGCACTTATTAGATATAATGTAATAAAATAAGTAGTAATTAATAAATCCTACTATATAGATTTTTTAGCTATATTTCCTCTGTAGTGTAGGGTAAGAAAAGGTAATAGCTCCCTAAGGCAGTTAGCTATTCTCTAATACTCCTCTTTACCTAGTGCGCAAATATGCACTTAGCTTTTCCTAGTAATTATATATATAGTTACCTACCTTAAAGAGTTACTTCTAGTTATTACATATAGTAGCTAGAATACTCTTTTTAGGTTCCTACTAGCGCATACAGTGTTATAAAAGTATTATTAACTAGGAAGGTAGGAAGGGCCTATCTAGCTTAGTAAAGGCAGGCCTACTTAGGTATAATCCTAGCTAAGGATTCCTTAATGCTAGGTGCTATAACTAGATAAGGCTACAAATAGCTGCTGCTACGCCTTAAATAAAGACATCTAGTTTTAGCCTTTAAGGCTTTACTTTACATAAGTAGTTTCTAGTTCTTATTATTTAACATAAGATTCTTAATTATAAGAGACATTTTTACACCTAGCTATATAAGAGCTAAAATATACCCCCTGTATTATATACTATACCTAGCACTTAGCACCTAACACCTAGCACCTAGCAGCCTAGGCTCCTATTACGCTACTTTTAGCTGTTACTCTTAATACCCTAGTAATAGCCTTAGCAGGAGGAGGGTATTACTAACAGCAGCTAGTTTTTAACCTAAGTACTATTATACGCTATAGCTACTTTTAGATCTTTATTCTAGCGTTAAACACCTTATTGCTAACTACTCTATATTATATATTCCTAGGTACTATATAGTGTAATAGGTATAGTAACAGCCTAAAAATAAAAGCGTTAGTTAGAGAAGGACACCCCTAAAGAATTAATACAGCTTTTATAACTTTATATATTATTAGCAAACACTTTGTTTTCTATACAGTATAGTACTATACATTTATATACCAACGCAGCAAACTAGTTTAATCCAATAGATCCTACCTACATACTACCTACTTCTTCTAATCTTAATCCCCCTATATTTCCTTAATAACTACGTCTCCTATCTTGTTATTATAATATAGATACTAACTAGTAAGTTAATCTATACTGTATACTAGCATAGACTTATATGCTGTAGCATGCCTTTAGTAGGGAGCTAATCTCCCTATAGCTAGCTAAGGTAGCTAGCAAATTATTGCTAAGTACTAACACTAAGATATATAAAAGCAGACAGAAGATAATATATATAAAGCTTATCTAAACAGCGCTTCTTAGTAGGGAGACGCAGCAGATAGAGCTTAGCAAACTCTATAATTAGTTTAAAAAAAACACTAGTAGAGCTAATAAGGGAAATAAAGGATAGCAAAATAGCGTCTACTTAAACCTTAGCCTAAATAAGGTTTATTAACGTCTGCTAGACTAGCATTCTAGAGTTACATCCTGCTAACTTATGTAAAATAGGCCTTTTAATAACTAGATAGGAGAGGCTTATATTAGCATCTTATAGGGGTAGGCTTAATAGCGCGCTAGCTAATATATAAACCTTAAGTAAATTATAGAAAAAAAGTTAAGGTGCTTCCTACAGAGAGAAACAGCGTAGTATTACTTACGTCCTTATATGTATCTAAATTAGGTAACGTTCTGCAGGAGAATGTATCTAAAGTTTGCTACAGCTACAGTAGCCCCTAAAGCCTTAATAATTCTACGTCTCCTAAGAAGAGCTAGCTTAAGGATAACCCCTCTTCTATTTATTTAATGCTAAGTCTAGTTATTTTAATGTAAGATAACTTAAAGTATATATATAATCTACTATAGGCTTAAAACCTAGACAGCAGACGCTATATAAACTAGCTATACTGCAGCTGCTTCTGTAGCTAACACTAGCTTAGCTAGATAGACATAAGCAGCATATTGTAGTTACATACTAGCACCCCTAGGTTTCCTCCTACATTAGTAACTACTAGTGTAGGTTTAAGTCCTTACTTAGAAATATCTATTTATTAGGTAACATAATAGATAGTTAAATATCTTACGTCTTAGCGTTATATAGTATTATATTACAGTATAGATAAGCTGCTGCTAAAAGGCTTATAAGGAGAAACATAAACTATATATAGACTTATGTTATTAAAAGCATA
This sequence comes from Colletotrichum lentis, assembly GCA_003386485.1. NCBI lineage: Eukaryota > Fungi > Ascomycota > Sordariomycetes > Glomerellales > Glomerellaceae > Colletotrichum > Colletotrichum lentis. The sequence goes on from NWBT01000049.1 coordinate 5,169,270, forward strand.
CAGTAAATTTATCTAAAAAGAAAGGGAAAAAACAATATATAATATAGTATATAAAAAACTAATAGCTATACTGCTTCTAAAAGTGCATTAGATTCGCTATGTTATATTAGGTTTAGTAAGGGGACTATTCTACATCTACGTTATATATAATTAGTAATTAGCTAGCTAACCTAACTTTGTCTTTAACTACTATTAGCTAAGAGTAATACTGCTTATAGTGTTCTAACTAGTGTACACCCTAAATGCAGGCACCTATGTAACTGTAAACAGCTATTAGCTGCTCTAAGTTTAACTAGACTATCCAGCTAGAAGTGTCTTTATAGTGCTAGCTAAGGGGTTAAAGACAGTTTTAGATCTCCCTAAAAACATTAGGCTTTAGATCTATCTACCTACAGCTTGTTTTAGCTTCTAAATTACCTTTATACTACTATAAGACAGTCGCCTTATCTCCTTTATAGTAGATAGGTAACTATAACCCTATAGCTATAATAACCTATTATAAATACACTAGCTAGCTGCGCATATTAACTAAAGACTAAGCCTATATTATTAAAAGCTTAGACTGTACCTAGAGACTGCTAGACAGTCTGCTGCATCTAGACAGCTAATACCTAAGTACACTTATGTTAGTAGGAAATATAACTAAGTAGGTTACTATATAAAGACTTAGAGTAGATATCACCCTACCTAACATAACCTAAAGACATAGTAAGATCTATCTTTCCCTAGCCCTAGTTAGTGCGTCTAGTAGGAGGCCTACCCTAATTACTAACGCTAACATCCCCCCCTATAAACAGCTTAGGAGGCTAAGGAAATCTACACTCTATTATAAACTTATAATAAGGTTAATATTAACTGCATACAGCATAACTATCCTATTTATAGCAGTAGCATTAGGTAACTATATCTATAACTGTATGCTTTTCCTGTTTATAGATATAGTCTGCCTTTTTACTAATAATGTTAGTAGTGTAGAGGTTATTATATAGTAGCTTACATTATAGCTAACCTTAGAAACGCTGTCTACATTATTAGTGCGTCCCTAGCTAGTTATTATTATAAACAGCAGTAAAGAGAGCTCTATATATAACTAGCTATTACAGGCTGTCTATAAGAGGATAAACATCTATATATCTAAACGTTTCTATAGCGTCTATATTATTAGCCTAGCTAATATATCTCTTAAGTCTCTATAATACTATCTCTATTCCCTACGTTAGGACATACTAAGTAATAAGCTTTCTTATATAGCTAAGACTAAATAAGTTAAGTATATCCTTACTAGTTACCTTTTCTTAGCTACCTATCTTATTAGTCTCCTACGCTACACTACAGTATAACTTAGTAATACTAACGCCTTACCCCTTAACTTTCTTACCCTCTCTTAACTAGATAGCCTAGTAGCAGTAGATCTATAAGCACACCTTATGTAGTTTCTTATATATTATAACTTTATTAACATACTAAAACAGTTTGCTATACCTATTATTACCTCTAGCTTCCTACTAGACTATTACCCCCTAGGTATACACTATATATCCTATAGGCTTTAGCTAACCCTAACTATTACTAACTATCCTACAGTCTTTAATCTATAAGATGTCTTTTAGATGTTTTATAAAGATATATACTATAATGTATATAGTGCTACTGTTCTAGCGTATAAAAGGTCTACTAACTTTATTTTGCTGTCTTAGTTCTCTAAGATAATTAAGGCCTAGATAACCTATATGTTCTAGCAGCTAACAATAGGCTAGTCTGTAGTATTACTCTACTAACAGCTTATTACTGCCTTTATAGAGGACTAAAGACAGCTTTAGTCTAACAGTATATATTTTTATTACCTATAACATTATCTGTAGTTCTTCTCTAAGTGTAGCTATAGCTAGTGTATAGATTACATTAAGATCTTTAGTGTTATAAGTGTAGCTAATCTATAGCTAATTAACGTTAATAAGTGTCTCCTTTATAGATATAATATTAGTATGTAGATATAAGTAAAGCTAGACACTACATCGCCCTAAGTGCTATATATTAATAGCAGTAGAATAAAGGGAAAATACCTACTTAAGTTTTTAAAGCAGTTTAAAGATAATATTAGCCTACTAGGCCACCCTATACAGAAGAACTTTAATATTATCTTTAGAACTAACTTAGGTTTATTATAGAACGTTACTATTATATATATAATTTACTTTATAGCTAACACCTTATAGTAGGCGTAATTAGCGCTAGTGCTCTCTGTATTAACAGCTAGACAGTAGATAAGTATATTACCTGCTTTAAGTCCCTATTAAACTAGGTATTTACACCCTATAGCGTCCTATCTATTCCTATTATAGGTTCTTTTATATAACTAATAATATAGGTTCCTTTTATTACTATAGTTATTTATACTGCAGCCTTACTTCTTTTTAATAGTAGGTATCTATTACAACATATTAAGTAGGTATTATAAGATATATTTAGCTTAGAAAGAAGTATTACTAACTACTTAGCTGCTAACATAATAGGTGCTATAGTTAGGATAATAGTTACTACTATGTAAGATATAAGTGCCTACATCTTTACTAACTACAACAAAGTAGGCCACTAAGGTAAAAATTATAGTAGTCTTCCTATTCTGCTAATATAGTCTACTAATACAATCTAATAACGTAATCTAACACTACAACCTAATACTAATAGGCTTTATAGAGTATAAGGTGTTAATAATAAGTAACAGCAGTAGGTATATATCTTTATAGGAGATATACATACTTACTTAGTGTCTATATATTACGCTTACATCTTACTTATATTATAGCTAATCTAACCTATAGTATCTAATATGTAACTACTGCTCTATAGTTAGTACTAGCTATCTTATTACAGCGCTGCTATTAATTAATTACTATATAATTAGTTATTACTAATAGAGTTATATAGCTATTTTACGCCTTAGTCTATTAACAGCCTTAGCATATTCTAAGACAGCAGCCTAGTAGCTAACAACCCCTCTGTAATCGCTTTATAAGAGGTAGCTTTACTTTTCCTTAAAACCCCTAACCTAAGCCTCCTAGCCTTAGTAGGGATAGGCTCCTCTTAGGAGGAAAAACAGCTAGCGTGTAAGCCTAATAGGGGATAGTAGGACTACTTCCCCTTCTGCCTAGTGTAGGCCTTTTAGACCCTTTATAGTAATAAGAACGCTTAGCAGCAGCTTATAGCGTATAAAAAGGTTAGTTAATTAGGTAAGTTCTTCTGCTTTAACATTAAATTTAACAGCCCTAAACTGCTATTAGACAGCCTATTTAGCTTTAATAATCCTAAATGTAATAATAAATATACTTTTAAAGGCCTACTAGCACCTGCGTGACGTAGTAGTATACGTCTAGCAGCGTCTGTGCGCTCTACGCGCAGACAGTCAGTTCAATTCTAACTGCAGGAAGCCACTTTTACAGAAGTCTAATTAGCCACTAGAGCCCTACAAAAGTAGAGCCCTAGGCCCTACATGCATAATAGGGCTCTAACAACAGTGTACTACACCTACGTATTATGTTTTCCCTTTATAATAATCCTATATTATGTTAGGTAAAAACAAGCTAACCTTCTAATGTTTAATAATAGGGTTATTTTCCTCTTATATAAATTACAGGAGGTTTTTCTCTCTATATATAGATTAACTGTATTATGTATATAGTATTAGTGTAAAGGAATACCTTACTTATTCCTACTTAGATAGTAAATAATGTAAGACTCCTCTTGCTAAAAAAAAAGGCCTACTAGCATTAAAGCAGTTAGCATTTTACATAAGGGTAGAGCTATTTATCTTTAAGCTGCATGCTTTACAGCTATATCTGTTTTCTAATAGAGGGTATAAGTGCTATAGATATATCTATTATTAGCTAGGTGCCTACTTTAAAAGCTTAAAAGAGTTTATATTACAACTTACTAGGAGTAAGGCTTACTTCTGTATTAGCAGCTATAAAGTAGTATATAACTTTTTTGCCTGTTATTACTACTATTATTACTATTTTAATTAATACTATAATGTCTTCTAATTATAGTAATAATAAGTAATAAAGGGGTAGCTCTCTTACTTAAACAGCCTTACTAGCAATCTAGATAAGCTTATATCTGCAGTGTGTATAATTTAGTAGAGGAACTTTAAAAGGATAAGAATACTATTACAGTATAGTAGGTAGCAGTAAGTAAGGGAGATAAACTGCTTAAGTAAGTAAAGAAATAAGCACGTAAAGTAACTAAAGACAGCGCTATCCTATAAGTATAGTTCCCTATAATAAAGTTAATAACGCTTAATGTAGTATAAGCAAAAGTGTCCTAAGGACGTATACTGCCTAAAAAGGTTAGATAATTCTCTAAAAGAGTTAACAAACTGCTGCTAGGGAAGCATACCTACTAACTTTATAATAAGCTTACTTAGAAAAAAGTAACTACACTTACATAACTTAGAAACAGAATAGTAAGACTAAACTATTATCTTTATTAGATTAATGTAGCGTCTTTATATATCTGTAGATACAGACAGGCAGCTAAAACAGTTAAGCATTTTCTCTTCTAATATATATAATAGATAACACACTATAGAGAGATACTTAAATATATAGAAACACAGAAAAGTAATATATCTTTCTACCTAGGAGGTAAAAGCCTATTAGATAACAACAAATTAACGCTAAACATACAAGTAGTTTAAACAGTAATTTAATTTACGCTAGCAACAGGCTAACTAGACGTAAGGTAATAAGAGACAGAAGTAAAGGTTAACCCCTCCTAACATATTAAACCTTACATAACCCTAACTACATAATAACCTATGTTATAGAGAGCACACACTGCTTAAGCTGCTGCAGATAGGACGTTAAACACTTAGAGAAGTATATAACTTTAAGATAGTATATAAATAATATAACTAAAGCCATAGGAATTCGCAGTAAGAAGGCAGATATAGAGAAGTAAGCAGGAAGTAGAGACATTACATATAGGCTTTAAGGATACAGACATATAAGCTAAGCAATATATATATAGTTAGCTTTAATAGTCCTTTTAGCTTTACTGCTAGGTATAATAAATTATATATATGTATATATATATATATCTATATATATGTATATATCTATATGTGTGTCTATATATATAAAGGGGTAGCTCTAGTTTCTAGCAGGAATGCAGTGTAAGTTAACCTTTACAGACTATTTAAGTAAGAGTAGCTATAAATAGCTACGCTTAAAAAAAAAAGGTTCTATATTAAGAGCTAGAAATTAATCTTAATTATAAGTGTTAAAACTTACCCTTTCCTAAGAGTATGTTTATACTATTATTAAAGAGTAGAAAATAGCGTAAGAGTCTTATAGTTATAGTAACAGTTAGAGCTACATATATATTAGCAAAAAAAAGCAAATATAGATAGCCTACCTTAAACAACAGGATGTTAGTGCTAGATCTAGCTGCAGGAGCTAATTTTATCTCCTACTTCTAACTAATAAGTTAAGCCCTAACACCCTAGTCATCCTACAAACTTATTACCTAGTCTAGATTAGGTCTATCTAAAGCTAAATATTTACCTAAGGACTAAAAATAGCTTAGTAACGTTAGTTTTATAAAGGACTAATTAGCCTCTCCTTATTAATGTTTTTATAAGCAGGTAGAAAAAGAGGAGCTTAATAAACATATAAATAGAGTTATGTTATCTAGCTTAGATTAAGGAAGTTTCTTATTAGGCTAAGCCTCTAGCCTCTATCTGCTTAGATGCTGTTAACGCTTTTCTAATAATACCTATAGTAATACTATTAATACTTTTCTAATAATGCTGCCTAGTAATGTTATTTTTGCTTTCTTATTAACGTTTTTTTAATAATGCTATTAATGCTTTTCTAACAATACTACCTAGTAATATTATTTTTACTTTCCTATTAACGCTTTTCTAACAATACTATTAATGTTTTTCTAACAATAAGGGTAGCAAAATTAGACTTTATAACCTCTACGTAGTGCTGCCTAGGAACCTATCTTTTTAAAAGGTAGAGCTAGTGCAGAGACGTTACGTTATGTAACTACTAACAGTAGTAAGCGCTATGCATAACGTTTTTTAGGTGTATAAGTAGCCTTAGACTTAAAGTGTAGGGTTTGTTAGGTTAGACAAATATCTATATATACACTACCTACTACTAAAACACTAGCGAGATTAGTGCGTTAGTGAACTAAGAGGTCAAACTTGAAATGTAACAGCGAAGCTGCACGTCTTCAGAAATACCCTGCTAACGTCACAGTCGTTATGAGTTGTGGTCCACAAGAGCTGAGGGCTTATTGCCCTTGATGTCGGGTAGTGACGAATAGTGAGTTGGGGAAGGTGTCTCGTGCGTCGGGGTTACAGACAAAGTTGACCCATTCGAGAGTAGGGGGGAGTCAATACGATCGTCATGCACGTGATTATGACTTGGTGAAGAGTCGGGACGCACACGTTTTCGTCCCCTGTCTTCTTCCCCAACCTCGGCATACCACTCGTCCGCATCTGCGAGGCTGCTGTGGTCCTCCTCACGCGGCCGACTTCGCTTTTTGGGACTGGCAGTCCGCGAACCCCCGCCACCGTAAGAACGCGACAGATTGGCGCCAGACAACTCTTCGGCTCCCCACTCGAAGCCAACTCCCTTGCCGATCCGACATCGAATAACAGACCGCTGTGAGCCTGCCAGCACGAAAGGCTTAATGAGCATCAAAACGGTCCAGGCGAGACGGGAGAACAAGAATTCACGGCTGGTGTTGTCGATGTATTGAAAGCGCGTGTTATGGTACAGGCCGGAGAACTCTTCTACGTTGGCCCCGAAGACGTGCAGCACATACGCTGGGGCTGCAGTGGTGGATGACGTGTCTGAGATGGCCGAAGCGAACTCGGGCTTCGGGACGATGGAAAACAAGCGGGTGTCGAAGCATCGGTGTATGTCGGCCCTCAGGCGGATGAGGTTCTGGGAATCGTTGACATCGCGCATATCCACTCCATACCGCGACATGCCATTCTGCATGAACCATTCGCTTTCTTCCCTTGGTATTATATGAGCACTCGTGAGGCCAGAGCTGTGATTTGTCAGCGCGCAGCGTCGACCAGTGTCGGTTGCAGGAGCTGGTTTTGGGGAGGGCCAGGCGTCAGGAATATGGCCGTGGGGAAATCGCCAGTCGCGGAAGCTTGGTACGACAGGGTACCGGTACGAAGCTAGCAGTTGGTTGCAATGTTAGCACACGCATTGGGTGAAGTATGAGAAGGACGGGGCGGACTTGCGATCAGAGTTCACGACAAAGAAGTATTCCCCAGGCATTAGGAGCCCATGTGTCGGAATTTGGTCCAAGACGGGCTGTGCGCCTTGGCGGTCGAAGTAGAGTCGTCCCGTGTCAAAGGCATTGTTGGCAATGATCTGGCAAGCGAGGAGCGCGGTGTGATGGTGCAAGCCCTTGAGTTGCCCGGTCGCGCCCGCGTTGCCTTCATCGACAGGATCAACACATGGTAAGGCGAATAGGAAGTCGAGTGGCGGAGGGTAGCCTGGGTGGAAGAAGTTGATGGTTTGATTGTCGTTGTTGTTGTACGTTGGAGGAATCGCGGGGGGGGGACGGTGAAGGCAGATGGGCACGGAATTCATATCGGTCGCGTGTTATAGTGTTGGATGTGACGTGGTTGAAGTTGGTGATGTGCCTCTTACGAGTGCGCGCGCAGAATGTTGTGACCCACCGGTAAAGGTACGGTTAAACCATTGTGTGGCTTAACTGATTATGTGCATCGTACAACGACGTGGTAATGATCTGGTTGCGAAGGTGGACCCACCAGGGAGCACTCGGGCCTACATCAGCCAAATCGCCAACACTTGTTGCTGGTGCTCGCGAGGGGGATTTGGCGGTCTTCTGTAGGTATGTATCCCTTCGGGTGCCAATGGCCTCATTTTCGCCAAGGTGTTGAGATATCCGCCTTACTCCAAAAGTACTATTCTAATGGGCAGTGATTTTCCTGCGGGTTCTCCGTTTGAGCAGCTATGGCGCTTGATCCGGAACTGTAACTGGTCAGCCATTCGTGATGTGGGCTGAAGACATGCCGAATCGGAAGGCAGCCAATCAGTAACCGTCCAAGTTGTGGCAACTCGATGGGCAAGCGGCTATAATCATTCTCCGACAGTAGGAGAGTCGATACACTTTATGGCTCGAGGTTGCTCAGAACAGATGTCAGACGCGCATCCCGATAGCATGGTTGATCAGCGTAGCTAGGTATTGCCAAATCGGTGGATCAGCTCCCCCGAGCGGTCGACGGAAGCCCAGATGGTTCCTCTGTTAGCTCATTTCACAAGTGCTTCAGCACGTGACTCGTGCGATCAATCGGATGGACGAGAAAGACGATCCGTCGTATCGCACAACAACGGGACGACGACTTTCGCGACCACTACCTACGCCCCCACCAACAGGTTCAACGTCGATTAGCGTTGTCACTTCTCCATCAATGCATATCAATACAGAGTAGTGTTACAAGCCATTGTGAGCTCCATAGTCCACAAGTCCTGACGCGTGAGATTAAACGTGTCCACAGAGTATTTAGCCGGTCTCCACTAGAGAAAGGTTAACGAGTAATAATTACCTACACTAAACTTGACCTATCTTTGCTTGTCTCACTGCGTATTGTTTTAAGTTGGCTACATCAGGTTATGGAACGGAGCTTTTGTTGTGGAATATACTAAGAGGCCTGCCGCAAAAGCAAGTGATGATCGCCGACACGGCGGCTCAGCACCCATTGAAAACCAAATGGTCTGATTGTCGGTAGCTCACAGACCAACTGACCGTGACAGTTCGCCTCAATTACCCCAGAGATTCAGTTCATCTGCCGCACTTTTTGCCACGGGGTAGCACTCAGGGCCGAGATGGAAAATGCTACCTTGGGCGCGACCTTCCGCATTCGATTTGCCGCATCGATCGTATTTTGTTTTCGTGTTCACGTGCTTTGGGTCCTTCGCACAACGCTGTAAAATACTTTGGTCTCGAAGTAGTAGCACATTATTTCAAAAGGGATGATTATAGTATGATGGTTCAGCTGAGAGGTCCAAATTTACTAGAAAGTGTGGTGGGAGGTAAATAATATCAGCAACCTTCCAATGTACAGTAGTGCATCTAATTGTCAGGCAGGTTTCTCATCTAGTTCCCCCGCTTCTTATCAGTCAGGGAGCAGAACTTCAGAGTCCTTAAGAAATTCATCAAGAGAAAATAGTACGAAAATAAGGATTTTATTGCAAGAGAGTTCAAGATGTTTCTAGAGTGGTGCGTTAATGTGGTTAGAGATAAAGCTAATATAGCTAAGCGTCACTTTTATCACGTAGGAATACATATTACACAGGCACCTAAATAACTTCTATAATAAGAAAAGCAGTACAGTAAAACATAATATAGTACTTAATTCTTTAATCCTTCTTTATTTCCTTTTGGAACTTATTAATATTACTTACAAACTGCAGCGCAATCCCTAGCTTTACTCCGCCCTTCACCACCTTTAAGTGCTTTAGGATAGAGTTTAGTTTAAGAGACTAATCCTTTACAAACTAATTTACTGCCTGCAGAGCCTGTCTCCACTTATTGCTCTTAACTTATTTTAAGGACTAGTTACAGTACTCCTTAAGTCTGTCTATCCTATTACCCTTAACCTCTATAGTGTCTTTAATAATAATTATCTTAGCTAAATTATAAAGCCTATTATAAGATAAAGTATAAACTTTATAGCTATAATAATCTACTAAGTCCTTAGTCTTTTGCTTCTAGCTATTATTTAGTACGTCTCTAAGGATTTTAGATAGTATCTTAATGTTAATATTAACCTCCTCCTTATTCTTACCTTCCTTTATGTTCCCTTTAATATGCTAGAAAATCTCTTCTAAGTATCTTAATAGCAGCCTGTAGTAGTTTCCTTATTTATTAAGCTAGTAATATAGTCCTTACTTATAGTGTTTGCCTCTATAGTAATAATACTTATACACCTAGGTCTAAAGACTAGTATTAGCAGCTCTCTAAAGCTTTTAAGCCTTAGTAGCGCTCTGCCCTTTCTTTTTGCCCTTAGCTACTATAGGGTTAGCTGTAACTTCCTTATATATAAACTTAATACTAAAGGTTATCTTCCTCCTCTTACTAAATAAGACGCTAAGGCCTTCTATATAGCTGTCTAAGGTATCCTAATTAATCTTTAGGCCTACAAATTGTTTCTTTAGGCTACACTAATAGCTTTATTTAATAGATATATTAATAATTATTTCTTTATATATATATATATCTCCTAGGAACTTATTCTTACCTTTTAATAAGGTTATAAGCTATAGCTTAAAGTTAATTTTCTAGAAATTACTTAGAGCTAAGACTAAATTAAGATCTATATTTAAACAAACTTACCTTACTTAAATTTTCTTACGTTAAGAGACCTTCTATTAAAAATTATAGTAAATACACTTAAGGTTATTCTTATTATACTGTTTAGTGCTATTCTAGTTACTTAGTTAGAGCAGAGGTAATACACTATTACTACTTAGCTAATTAGTCTATTCTAGAACTAATCTAGCGCGTTTAACAGTTAAGCTAGGCTGTTTAGCAGCTAGTCTATCACTAGTACTATTAGAAGTAGGAAAATTAGGGGTCTTATAACTAATAGGATAGTCCTTATTAAGCTAGTTATAAGTTAAGCTTTCTATAATAGTGTGCCTTATAGATAAATTAAGCTAGGTTAAGATAGGATAATTACTACATTACATTGTCGCTTGTTAGTAGCCGCAAAAGAACACACATGGCCCCTTCTAAAGTAATTCCACAGGATTCCACAGGGTTCTGCAGGTCTCCATGCTCGCTAATAGGAACTACTCACTAAAGATTATTTAACACGCCTCCACAAGCCACGCCCTTCCACGCTCTATTAAATAAGCTTAACCTAATTGTTAGAAAATTAATAGGATAAATGGAATGGCCTAGTGAAACACTGCAGAGGTGTATTGCATAAGGCAAAAGATAATCTACCCTTAATTTTATCTTTTCAGTATTGCTGCTCTTATAGGATAGAAGCGTCTAATCTATAAGATAGATACACTACACCTGATTTAAACCTGCTTTAAACCTACATCTATCTCCATCCAGCCTTCACTCACTAATTAACAACCGCGTCATGCACTGCGCCGACATGCACTGCTGTTGGCCTACATATAAAAGGAGTGCCCTGGTTGGTTCCTGCGATTTGTTTAAGAGGCAGTGACTAAGCGATTGTCAGCTTGTTGCTAATCGCCTGGTTCGACCAGCTGTATAGCCTAAAGACCTTATTTGCATATAGGCGTGACTAGCGCCAGCCTGATCTTGTGTTTAATAGACAGAAACAGGAAATCATCCGCTGCGCCTATCCGTCTAGCTTACCTTAACCCTGATTCTTCTACTTATCTTTATTACCTTTCTTTTAAGTGTCTACGTATTCTAACCCCTTAAACTAAATTAGGCTATATCTAACCCCTAGGTCTATACTGTTGGCTGGATCTGCGCTATTACAATAGAGTTTGTTGCAGCCTAGGCTTTCCTAGACAAGGAACACGCAGGCCTGCAACAAGTTACCTAACATAATAATAACAGCTACGTCCTAGGTAAGATCAGCAGCTATAACGTTATTATTACTGCCTTACCTAATAGTAAATACAGCACGACTTTAGCAGCGATAGTAGCTAAAGATATACTCTATAGCTTCCTAAATATGCGTATTAGGCTGATAGTTAGTATTAGAGGCAGCGCGCCTAGCTAGAAATATAATATCTAACTTAGTGATGTTGTTATTAGCAGCCTACGTGACAGAAAGGGCAGCGTCTTCTAGTATAACTTCAGCAAAACTATCTAGAATTGTAAGTTCCAAGAGACTAAGTTCTTAAACCAGCCACTAGTGCTATTACAAACAGCTCTTACTAATCTTAGGGCCACATATAAAATAAAGGGCTACTAGCTTATTAAAGCTGTAAATACAAAGTTAGAGAAGATTAAGAAGCAGAAGAAGTATATATAACTTAGCCTAGTAAGTAATAGATTATATAAGAGTTATATTATATATCCTTTAAGTTTATCTAATAGCTATAACGTTATGTGTAGCGATAATGCTGCCTATCTTATAGCCTAGGATAAACATAACAAAGAAGATAACGACCCTGCTATCTACTACAGCTTAATTGCTAGCAGAAATCAGCTAATAAAGGACGCATATATATAGGATAAACTAACTACAGAAAGGGGTGTTCTCTGCTTTAAGATAGAGGCTGCTAGCTTAATAAACTACTTCCTGTGACTAGTTATTTAGGGAGTCTGTAACTACTCTAACTTACATAAAAATAAGACGTAGTAAGCTTTTATAGCTATAATAGCAGTAGTATATATAAAGGATCTTTTGCTTTAAATTCTACTAAATAATGTTAAGGAGGAGAAGCTAATCCTTAATATACTTAATACTAGTTAGTATTACAAATTTAGTTTATCTAAATATATCTAATCTTTAATAGTTAAGAAAGGGCTATATAGGTTAAGGTAGATAGCAGATAAAACAAAGATTGTAGTTAAGGCTATACATTCTTATTATTTATATAAATACCCCCTACTGTTTAGTAAGGCTATTATCTCTAACTCCTCTAGGACTCTTCTTATTAGCCTATAATAAGGCATTTAGAACTTAAAGCTTAGTAAAGCTAAGGACTTATCTGTTACCTGCAAACCCTATTTTATTATACTATTCCCTATTAATCCTAATTTTATAGATTAACCTAATATCTACATATAGATTAAAAAACAGTTTGCTAGGCTAAGGAGCTGCTTTACTCTTATAGGCTTAGGCAGATTTAGGTATATACTATTAACTCTTATTAGCTACCTACACTAATAAAGCCACAGAAAGTCCTAGATAGCTATCTAATTTACCTATAAAATCCACACTAACTTACCTAACATAAGTATCCTTTAGGTTTGTAGTAGCACTAAGGCAACATTTAAAGAATCCTACTGCTCTATAGCAGATATTATAGCGCTCCCTTGTTGCTATAACCTAGACGTTAATATCCTAGCACTAGTCTAAGACTAGCTGCAGAGAAAGAACGTAAGCCTATAGCTAATAATTATTAATAACGCAGATAACGTTAAGATATTATTCCCTAAGTTAAACAAACAGAACAATACGTAAACACTAGTAGTATTATACCTACCTAAATTAGCTAATAGTAAAATCCTATTTACCTTATGCAGCTAGGACGCAGCAGAAAAGCTAATAGGTAACAGTAAAATAATCTTTAGAATACTAACAATAGAGAAAGGTTAGGCACTACTCCTCCTATAAAGGAAGCTAGGTTAAGATATTAATAAAGCTGTTATATTACACCTAATTTACGCCCTTAACTACATCCTGCTTGCTATTAATTAAGCAGCAGCATATATCTACAGAAGAACCCTATAAGTGACTGTTTAGTCCTATCTAAACAAATTTAAGAAAAGTAAAAGAAGAAAAGGCACTCTGCTTTATAGCAATAGAGGGGATATCTAACAATATAACAGGGTGTCTAACTCTGTTATTTTAATATAGTAGATAACGTTTAAGCAGATTAAGTAGGAGTAGCTACAGGCAGCTAATCTTCTTTTGCTAATAAGCTACTTTTATATATAAAACATCCCTAAGTATATACTACTTAGCTATAATAGCAGTTTTTTAACTACTAAAGAGAGTAATAATAATAATAATATTAATAATAATAACACTAATAATAATAAAATAGGCAATAATAAGGATTTTAAAGATAACTTAGATATACTTAGAGGCTACTTACTTATTATAATAACAACTATATTACAACTCTAGGAAATACATTTATTAGTATAATTTTACATAAAAGTTTAGATTTAGGAGTTTAGTTATCTAAAGTAATAGCAGAGACTCTTCCTTTAGTCTGCCTTATAACACTTTCTATTAGGCGTCTTTAAAACGTAGGAACAGTATTAAACGTTAATACCCTATATAGAGCTACTATTACATATAGAGCTATTAGAGTAAGAGAGTTAATTAGACTAAAGCAAATTACTAACAAATCTATCTTAGTACTTATTTATAATAGGCAAATATTCTAGAGCTAAGGCAGTTATACAAAAGGCTGTAAGACTTTATATAGGAAGTCTAGGCTAGGAGCATCCTAACATGCTTACTAGTATAAACTACCTAGCATTAATATATAGGAGCTAAGGGAGATAGAAGGAGGCAGAAGAGTTATAGGTGTAGGTAATAGAGATAATAAAAAGGGTGCTTAGGGATAAGTATCCTAACATACTTAGTAGTATAGGCAACCTAGTATTAACATACTGGAGCTAAAGGCAGTAGAAGGAGGCAGAAGAGCTATAGGTGTAGGTGATGGAGGCAAGAAAAAGGGGGCTTAGGGATGAACATCCTGATATGCTTACTAGCATAAATAACCTGGCATTGATATACTGGAACTAAGAGCGGTGGAAGCAGGCGGAAGAGCTACAGGTGCAGGTGATTAAGACAATGAAAAGGGTGCTTGGGGATGAACATCCTGACACGCTTGGCAGCATGCGCAACCTAGTATTGCTATACTGGAACCAAGGGCGGCGGAAGGAGGCAAAAGAGTTATAGGTGTAGGTGATGGAGATGATGAAAAGGGTGCTTAGGGATGAACATCCCGACACGCTTGGCAGTATGGGCAACCTAGCATTGACAGATGGGAACTAAGGGTGGTGAAAGGAGGCTGAAAAACTACAGGTGTGGGTGATGGAGACGATGAAAGGTTGCTTGGTAATGAACATCCCTATACCCTTACCAGCATGGTCAACCTGGCTTATACTTTGAACAGCCAGGAAGAGTACGTTGATGCAATAGGGTTGATGCATGACTGCCATGGACTTCGGTAGCGCTTCCTCGGAGTCGACCGTCCTGATACCAAGTCTTCCCTTTTAACCCTCACAGAGTGGCAGAAGGTTTACACACAAAATACTAGGTAGATTCTAGTTGCGAAGGAACGAACCAGCTTTAAACGTGATTTTTATAGACAATGAGAACTTAGCTAGGAGACTAGCAGTTAATCACGAGAAATTGCAGTTAAACTCTTAATAACCTAAAGACACTAAACTGTGAATCCCATAAGAATTAAGATGAGGTGAGAGAAATAGTGGTTGGACGAAGGAGAGCATAAATAAGTACAATTTGCCGTTTGGTTAAGGTGGGGCCTTTAATTAATTACTAGGGTGGCAGCCAGTTCTAGCTCTGTTAGTAACTGCTTCCTGCATATATGCTTACTACAAGCGTAATCTGCCAAGCCAGGTAAGCTACGGCTCCACACCACCACTACTAAAGATGTTAACTAGAATATTTTGCGACACCCATTACGCCTTTTACAATGCTCTAGTGTACCAAGACGCACAGAAGCAACATCTTCTTTTACCTAGGAGGCAAGAGCACCTCAGACGATGAAAAATAGAAGCCAAACATGCAAGCGGTTCGAGCGACAATACGATTTGCGCTGGCAACAGGCCGTCTGGACGCAAGGCGTTAAGAGACAGGATCGAAGGACACCCCTAACACATCAAAGCCGACATAACCTTAGCCATCTAACAACCCATGCCATAAACAGCAGGCACCGCTTCAGCCGCCGTAGATAGGACGTTAAACACTTAGGGAATAGGCTTTAAGATGGCATGCTAAAAATACAACTAAACCACGGGAATCCGAAGCAAGACAGCAGACATAGAGTAAGCAGGAAACAGAGACATCACTTATAGGCTTCAAGGAGACAAGGACACAAGCTCAGCAATGTATATGTAACCAGTTTAGGTGCCCTTTCGGCTTCGCCGCCAGGCGTAATAAAATGTGTGTGTGTGTGTGTAGCCTCCTACGGCTTATCATGTACCCTTTCTTAGCCGGAATTCTTTTCTGCTGCTGCTTCTACTTCTGCTGCAGACGATCTTCGCAGGTACGTATATGTTTACTACTATAATTGTACCTAACTAATCCAAATACAGATGCCATCAGATCACACAGTGGGATTCCTCTTCTGATGACTCGAGCTCAGGGGAGACTATCCTTAGCCTAAAGCGTAGCTTAAAGGATAGCACTCCTTCTTTGAAAAGGAGGAAGATATCCCATGTAACCAAAGCAAAGGTGGCTACAGTCAAGGATCTTTGCCTCTCAATCATCATCACTAATGATCTACCATTCGACCACCTTCGAGACGACTTTGTTCAACAGCTTCTATGACTTCACAACCCGTCCCTGACTGAACAGGTGCCGTGGGGCAGGGCTGCGATGATGGAGCATCTTCCTATTCTTTTCGCTAGGGGGCAGTCCTGCGTGAAGGCTGAACTTCAAGATGCCCTCACCAAAATCCATATTAGGTTCGATCTGTGGACATCACCCAACAACTACGCCTACTTTGCAATCACTGCCCACTTTATCAACAGTATGGGCTGCCACCAGTCTCGCCTCATCGCCTCCAACCATATAAGTGGCGATCACAGTGGTCTCAACATATCAAACAACATCTACAAAACTCTTCAACAGTGGGGAATCACTAGCCAAGTGGGTGTGGTTGTCTGTGACAACGCCAGCAATAATGATACCTGCATCTCTGCCTTCTTCAGGAGACTCAACAGTACGATAGGTTAGGATAACTGTTAGGCACAAAGAATGCAATGCTACAGCCACATCCTTAACCTAGTGGCATAAGCTCTTCTCTTTGGAGCTAATCGAGAAGTCTTCAAGGCTAAGTCACTCTTCTACCAGACTGTCCATCATAAGGAGGAAGATCTGAAACTCTAAAGGAAGACTAGGGCTGTTAGAAAGCTTTGCAACATTATAAAGTTCATTAGGGCTTCCTCTTAGCAATCTAAGCGATTCAGGAAAGCAGCTCAGGAAGTTAATGCTAGGTCAGACTTCAAGCTATTCACCTAGGGATCTCAAGAGTCACATCTGCTTCTCAACAACAAGACAAGATGGAACTCTACATACCTCATGATCCATCGAGCTCTTCAGAAGAGGGCAGAGATCGAGACCTACGTCAACTGGGTCCCAGCGCTGCCGTCAATTCCAATCTATCAAGTGGCGAACCAAACAAATCCCCCAAATCGAGGCTGACCCTACTATCAATTAAGCAAGTCCTCGCCCTCTCTCAACTTGATATAATTGATTTGTTTGCTTCAGATGATTATATAAGTAGCTGCAGCCAACGAGACGCCAGAGATTGACCTCATCTGCCTCACATTGCTTTTTTGTCTGCATCTACGCGATTTTTCGTGACTTCAAGGCCTTTTTTTTAAATTATACTCCATTGAAAGCTACCAGATTGTCACAAGCAGGTCAGGACAACCAACTGCGCCACAAAGCAAAAGCTTCGGTAATGATGCACCTGCATCATTATTCCCTATTCTGCAATATATAGTCACGTAACCGATCAGGTCGTAACACAGATCTAGCAACCATCTGGAGTGATCTGTGAATATCCCTAGCCCTCAGTTTACCCTATAAATAGGCTGCAATCACCCTCTTTCAATGCCTTCTTCATTCATCGTCATGCGACAGCAGCATTGCTTCCACCACTCTCCAACATCACCACTTTCTTCTGCATTGTCCCTCCTGGGGCGTTCAGCCGCTGATTGTCATACTTGTTTCAGATGCCCTCCCCTACTCCCTTAACTGTCAATGCTCTTCGACGACTTCAATCCCCCATACAACTAGGCATCCAGGCCAAAACAAGCCTTGCTGCTACAATTCCTATCAACCCAACCATTGCTGATTTCCCTAAAGTTGTGTGGGAGAATCGACGCTTTGTCTTAGAGGAGCAGGTGTCACGCAAGGGCAGCCGAGGCAGAAAGACCTGGATTAGAGATCATGGTACATTCCTTATTGAGCTAGACTCCCAGGGACAAGCAGCATCTTCGTACTGGTCCTGCTCTCGCTGTGATGCTAAAGCCAGGCCAGAATTCTTCTCTGCTGCTGCCTCAAGCTCTCCCGCCGACCATCTTCGAAGGTATGTGATATTAACAGCAAGGCTGAGGGTAAGGCTAATTATCACTAGATGCCACAACATCACCTTCTTTAATTAGAACGCTGATGACTCTGGGTCTGATGAGACTCTTTTGGGCAGTTAGTCCTCTCCCGGGCCATCTGCTAAGAGGAGGAAGACTTCCAACATCCCCAAGGCTGAGGTTGCAACAATCCAAGACCTATGCCTTAGCATCATAATCACCAACGACCTTCCATTCAACCACTTCGAAGGAGACTTTATGCAGTATCTTCCGCAGTACCACGATAACTATTGCTCAACAAGTGCCGTGGGGGAGGTCTTCTATGCTCAAGCACCTTGAGATTCTTTTTTCAAGGGGCAAGGACGCTGTGATGCATGATCTTTTGACTGCCATCTCCAAAATACACCTTGGATTCGACCTCTGGGCCTCGCCAAACAATAATGCCTACCTTGCAGTCACTTGTTACGGCCCAAACAGTTGGGGTGCTGGCCGGCGTAACTATATAGTGCAGAACAGGGGATAATGATGCAGGCGCATCATTACTGAAGCTTTTGCTTTGTGGTGCAGTTGGTTGCCCTGACCTGCTCGTAACATCACTGCCTACTTCATCAACAATACTGGGCAGCACCGAAATCACCTTATCGACTTCAGCCACATGCAGGGTGATCACTCTGGTGTTAATATCGCCAATCACATCTTCTAGAGCTTAGATAGTTAGGGTATCTAGTCCCTGGTTGGTGTGGTAGTCTCTAATGATGCCACCAACAACGACACTTATACAGACTATCTGTTCAAGAAGCTAAGCCCTTCTATGTCAAAACCTAATCAACTAGTAAGGAGGATGAGATGCTATAGGTATAACCTCAACCTTATCGCTAGAGCCCTGATCTTTGGCAACAATCGTGAGGTCTTTAAGGCAGAGTCTGACTTCTACTAGTCTATCTACAACAAGGCTGAAGATCTCAAACTATAGCGCAAGGCTAGTCCTATTAGTAAGCTTTAGAACATCATTATCTTTATTAGGTTATCACCCTAGAGGTCAGAAAGGTTCCAGAAGGCTTTAAGAGAGGTTAATAATAGTTCTAACTTTAAGCTTTTCTCTTAAGGCCACAGAGAGATCTAGCTTATCCTTAATAACAACACTTAATAGAACCCTACCTACCTTATAATCCAGAGAGCTCTAGAGAAGAAGGCAGAGATAGAGACCTACATTAACTTCATCTAGAGTGACAAGAGTGTTACAAAGAGGATACCTAATAATAATCTTTTGGGACCAGAGGATTGGAAGGTCCTAGCTGAGATGAAGGCTATCCTATAGCCCTTCTAACTTCAGACCAAGAGGACTGAGGGCTAGGGTAAGGGGGATGGGTATAGTCGTCTCTAGGAGGTTATGACTGGCATGGAGTACATCCTTGAGCACCTGGAGGAGTGGAAGAACTTCTATAACTCGGTGATTCATCCAGTCACCCCAGAGATTGATTTGGCTGCTGTTAATGGCTCTCAGCAATCCCAGACACGATTGGGGCGACCTATCAGATCATCTAAAGCCATACAAGCATCTCCTGCTCTGTCTCAGCATCTTACAGAAGAATGGGCTCTTCATGCTTCACGTTTTGGAAGTCTCTCTTCGATATACCAGGAGCATCTTGGTACTTCTGTTGAGCTAGCCTGGAAGAAGATGGCCTCATACTACGAGAAGCTGGGTGACACCCCTCTCTTTGCTGCTTCTATCATTCTGCATCCAGGTGTTGGGATCTCATACCTTGAGGCGATTTGGGATAAGAGTAAGCAGCTTAGCTGGCTTCGTGATGCAAAGAAGGGAATTCGTGACCACTTTGATCGCTGATATAAACCAGCAGATAATCCGGGTGATGGGTCTGAAGTGAGTGAGATCAGCCTTCTTCCTCATGAAGACAGTCACTTCAGACAATGGGTTAATAGCAGAATAGGGAGGGAGAGTACCAGAAGGAGGACTCAGACTGATGATGACCTTTCAGTGTATCTCAGGCAGCCTCCTCAGCGTGCCAATGACCCTGTGAAATGGTGGGAGGATCACCAAGCTGATTATCCACAGCTCAGTAAACTGGCTTTGAATATTCTAGCCATCCCTCCAATGGCTTCTGACTGTGAGCGAGCGTTCAGCTCTGCAAAGTTAACGATCACTTCGCAGAGGCAGGCTCTGCAGCCGCAAGTGGTGGAGAAGCTACAGCTATTGAAGAACTGGATGAACAGAGGGGCAGTGCCACTGGGCGCTGGCGCAGCATTGCTGAGACCTGGGATGACGACGTACTGAGGCATGGTGATAGCTTCATTTATCTCCTATTTGGGTAAGTCAACGCACCCACTTTTCGCCCACCCACCTTTTTCGCCCACCCAAAAATCCCTCATCCCCATCACCAACCTCCCACTTCCAACTCCCATAACATCTTCAACCCTTATCCAAATCACTTCTTTTTTCCTCTATATCTTCTTGATGGCCTAATGGTTCAATACACTGAAGCCGAGGTTAATAAGGCATTAGCCGATATAAGCAACGGCCAGTCTACCCGCGAGGCATCCTTGAAATAGGGTGTACCACAATCAACACTTCGAAGCCGGCTCAAAGGCACCCAACCTAGGGCAGCAGCCTTTGCTGACCTCCAGAGGCTCTCTGTTAGTCAGGAAGCTAAGCTAGCTAGCTAGGTGTAAATCCAGGCTGACCTTAGGCTTACGCTAACACATTAACAAGTTAAGGAATTTACTTAGCGTATCCTAAATGCTATAGGAGATACCTAGCCTCTAGGAAAGAGATAGATAGAGTCCTTTATACAAAGAAACCTATCTATTAAGGTCTAGAGAAGTTAATCTATTAATTCTAGACGCGTTAATAGGGCATCTACTAAGGTTATTAGGAACTAGTTCAGATATCTTATAATCCCAGTAATAGTAGCCATCTAACCAGCCAACAGATACAACATAGATAAGACAGGTATCCTTAAGGGTTAAGAAGCAAATAGGCTAGTGCTAGGCAGGGCAGAGACTAAGTCTGTACAGAAAAAACAGCCTGGATTGCAAGCCTAGGTATCTATTATTAAGTGTATCTTAGCTAAGGGCCTGGTATTACATCCTCTTGTGATATATAAGGGCAAGACAGTCTAGCAGCAGTAGTTTCCTCTAGATCTTAGCCCTTATGATGGATAGGAGTTCACAGCAACAGAGAATGGATAGACAACTAATAAGACTGCTGTTAAGTGGTTGCTAAAGGTCTTCTTGCCGCAGACTGCCCCCTCCCAGCCTGATCAGGCCAGACTGCTGGTCCTGGATAGGCATGGGAGCCATAAAACGACAGAATTCATTTAGGAGTGCTATACCAATAACGTCCATCTGTTATTCTTACCGCCACACACCTCCCATGTCCTCCAGCCACTAGATCAGTCAGTCTTCAGCCTAGTCAAAGCAGCTTATCGCAATGAGCTTCCTAACGTTACTCAATGGAACGATTCAACTATTATAGGCAAAAGGCACTTTTTATCTTGCTATCAGAGGGCACGCTTAGCTGGGCTGACAAAAAAGAACATTCTAAGTGGCTGGAAATACACTGGACTATGGCCTGTTACTATGGATAAACCTCTTATGAGCTCCTTGCTGCTGCCCAAGGCAACAGCACCAGCAACACCACTCAATAAGGCTACCCAAGGTGCCCAGAGTATCCAGGATGCCCAGGATATAGAGGTATGGGCATCTGCTTCATCTGCTGTTGCATGGTCTACGCCTAGGAAGATAAAAGACCTTAATAGTCAACTAGACTTATTCAGCAGGCTGGATCAAAGTATTGCCACACAACGCCAGCTCTTCAGAAAGGTCAAAAAAGGCTTCCAAGAGCAGTCCTTCCAGCTAGCTACTGCCCAGCACCAGATACAGCGTCTTCAGACCCAAGTCAACAACACTGCAGTAAGGAAGAGGAAGGCTGTCAAAATCGACCCTAATACTAAGTTCGCCAACATCAGCGATATCCGGCAAGCCCAGATTGACGCTGGCGAAGTTGAGGTTGATACAGATGAATCCAGCGCATCTGATTGCCCTAGTGAAGCAGAAAGCTGTATCATAGTTGCATCTGGCCCTCGTCGATAGTCAATTGAAATAGGTGGTTGTATTGCGATAGCCTCGTTTTTGGGTGGGCGAAAAAGGTGGGTGGGCGAAAAGTGGGTGCGTTGACTTATTCGTAGGGCTTCTTCTCATGTTACGTACTACACTGTTTGATTGACTGATTGGGTAAATATATCAATCAATCAATCAATATGGGCCAGTAGCAGAGTCAAGCAAGCAAGTATAGCGCGGATTTGATTTATTGGAATTGACGGCAGCGCTGAGTAATATGGGTATCATTGAGCTGAGGAAAATTCAAGGACTAGAATCGCGTCTCGGTTCGCACTTCGTTTTGGAAGCGAATGGAGATTTGAAACGTCTCCATTAGTAGTATAGTCAATCGAAACTATGATTGTCATTGATGACGAAGTTCTCTGTGCTTTCCTGTTTGACTGCGGTTTAACGACAGCATCTTTGAAGCTTGCTTGTGGAGTCGAAACCGCGGCTTGAGACGGCTGCCCTAGGACGGATAACAGAATTAGTCCGCCTGCCAAGACCTACGCCTGGCTATTCAACAGTATGAATACTGCGGTTATAACACTACATGAGCTTGTTTGTTGAGCTTAAGCCGGAAAACTTGTAAGCCTGTGTTAGGAACGTAACAGCTGATATCACTATAATAGACAACAGATGGTTACTAGGCGCATAAGTTATCTTGATTGCGTATACTAGCATACAGTGTAAAAAATAAAATCAAAACCACGAACCACTGCTCCCGCATCAAACCAAAGTCAATGACTGCCGTCCTCCTGACTTTTCCCATCCTCTCTAACGGCATTCTCAGAACGCTTCTTCTTGGCTGGTGGTCCGGTAAGGGAGTCATCGGCACTATGCTTGTAAGGCAAAGTGATCGAAACAGTGAATCCCAACTCGCTCGCACTTTCCGTGGGATCAGAATGCAGTTAAAATGAAACGTCGTTCATCTTCAAGCGCTGATGCAGGATACCAAGCTCGTTTCGCCATCTATTCAAGGCTAAGGTCTGGGAAAGGTTTTTGGCTGGTGACCCGCCACTTGTGGTTTCTAGGACGTGAGACGGGGTCTTGTTGCAAGTATTGAGATACCTCTCCAGCAATTCTGGAGGTTGCCTGACTGATGAGTGAAAATTTTGCTGTGGTTGTGAGGTCTCTATCGCTGCTTTCTTGGTGGCAGAACGCGTCCGGGTCGCAGGCCCCCCTTGTTGCCCGGCATTAATAGCTTCCCAGCGTGCCCTGCGTTTCTCTTTACTTCTCCGTTTCTCAGCAGCAATACGTTTCAGGCGATCATCACGTGACTCCATGCCTCCGGTGCTCGCGGCAGCGGTTGGGCGATGTCGAGGAGTCGATATGTGGATGCTCGTTGCTGGCTTGACTATGGTCTCATCAGTGCTGCGCTTGCTAGACGAAACTTGATGCTGCCTGTAATATGGTTAGTGAATTGTTTCAGGCCATTATTGAACGTACTCACATGACTGGATCGTGAATGTACTGGACTGAGAGGTGGTGGAAGATGATGGAGGAAGCAAGTCGGACGGTGTGCAATCTCCGGCCTGACTTTATAAGTTCTAGCATTGCCCGAACCAACTACTGCTGACTAACCTGGATGCATCTCTTGAGCCAAACCACAATGCAGGATTTGAGAGCAGCGGGCTATTCTTAGAAACCTGTACGATAGTTTGGCCGTTGCATCCGGCCTGCAAGTTGATCTTTGTAACAGGTCACTGGATCTCTACGGATGAGCCCTGTCAGCTGGAGAAGCGCTCGAGCAAGGATATCGCGTTTATAAACTGCAGCCTGTTGCCCTGGTTGGCCAATGACTATGATGGTCGCATGGCTGCTTCGTTGGCAATGCTTGAATATGGCAAGTTCACCCAAAGGCGAGCCCCTTTGTTGCGGACCCGCAGGGTAGTTCTGCTAACAGGTAGCTAAGTTTGATAATTTCAGCTGTAGTTGTCAGCTCGTAGAGCTTCACAGCAGAAGGATGATCTAAGAGTTGCTTAAAAAGAGTAAATCACGAAGTTGGTTGCCGAAGAGCTATGGAAGGTTTCTGACTAGTTCCTGGCGTTGGATCTCATATCCAGTCTTCGTCTTGGTCCGTTGTTAATGTGCGACATTCAGAATGTCGCATGTGACTATTAATCAGAGAATCGCGGCCGACATATAATTGTCGTATCAGTTATCCGTTCTTATCCTATCGGGTCATAACATCTTTTTGCTGTGGTGGCCTTAATGTTTGCTCTGCTGACGGGTGCGCTTGTTGGTCATGAATGGTGCCTTTTTACGACGTGATGATGGCGAAGGTTCGCGATCAACCACTGGAGCACGTTCAGCGGTGTATCCGGTTACTCTCGATGGCAACCGTTGCTTACCAACCACTCACCTTGCAAGAGCTTGGAGTTCTATCAAAAGTACGTCAAAACGCACCTTGCGAAGGTTGTGTCAAGTGGCTCGTCGATAGGTGCGCCGCTTTTCTCACAATTGACCAACATGGATCCGTATATCTTCTCCATCAGTCGGTCAAAGACTACTTTACAAACTCGCCTGATTCGATTCTGGGAGCCTCTCTCGCTGCCATTCATCGCAAGATGGCGTTACAGTCAATTAAGGAGATGCAATGTACACTACGACGGAACATCTACAAATTAGATTATCCTGGGGCACCCACACCATTATGTGGCCCAATACCCAATCCCCTAGCAACTATTCGGTACTCCTGCCTTAATTGGGTCAACCACCTTGTCGACGGGACTAATAACCCTCAAGACTTCACTGACAGTGGGGCCATTGATCGATTCTTGAGAAGCCATTTGCTTCACTGGCTAGAGGTTTTGAGTCTACTGAGAAGCCTGCCAAACGGGATTCTGATCCTATCAAAGCTTGCAACTCTACACAAAGTACGTCCCAACGATGACCTTTTTCTACCAATAAGACCTGACTGTTCAAAGTTGAATCAAGAATTTTTTCAGTTAGTGAAACTTGTCCGGGATACGTTACGCTTCCTAAGATACCACATAGCCGGTATTCAAGACAGTCCTCTTCAAGTATACGGATCAGCACTTATATTCAGTCCAAGAAGAAGCGTAGTAAGAGAATTCTTCTATGCAGAAGAACCGAATTGGCTTTCCACGAAGCCAGCAGTCGAGGATGAATGGAGTGCATGGGAGCAGACACTGGAGGGCCACAGCGGCTATGTCTTGTCGGTGGCCTTCTCGGCAGACGGGCGCCAGGTCGCATAGGCCTCTCGCGACGACACCTTCAAGCTCTGGGACCCAGCCACGGGCCAGTGCCAGCAGACGCTAGAAGGTCATAACAGCTCGGTTGAGTCGGTGGCCTTCTCGCCGGATGGGCGCCAGCTTGCATCGGCCTCTTGCGACGAGACTGTTAAGCTCTGGGACACGGTCACAGGCCAGTGCCAGCAGACGCTGGAAGGCCACAGCAGCTTAAAAATGTGTTCGAGGTGGCAATCCAAAAACCAATTCAAGGACCTGATGATCGGCATCACGTGCTCTCACGGCACGGCGCATGAATAAAGAACAAATCTCACAACACAATCTGGTTACCTCCAGAGTACCGAGCGGCGTGTCACGTGGCGGAAGGCTCAAGATTAGCTGTTGGTTGTTACTCAGGCCGTGTATTGCTTTTGCAGTTTGCGTTAGAGAGTTATTAGCTGTAAATCACACGGCTCTCTGTCCTTCTCCTAACTACTAAGTCATTAATGCTATGTACTATTAGTATCCAACTGTCACTCTTAATTCAGCGACTTCGCATGTACCGAAGACGCATAGGTATGCTGGCTTAGTCAGTAGGGGTTGGTGGGAAAGCCAAGTAGTGTGTCCTCATCGCTGATAACACCATCACCCCAACGACGCCTTTTTCTGGTAACCTGGCACCTAGAAAGCCCACTGGTCGGGCCCTTCCGCTATCCCAAAGAAAAGCAGACCCCACAAGTGAACGAGGGGACCGAAAGACCATTCTGCTACCAACGGTGCCCTACGAGGAAGAAATTATGCTGCCTCTCCGGAAGGCTGTCGTCCGATCGAGACCATGTCACAAGCAAACGCCGCTGCGAAGCACACAATGCCGCAGTTCGCTTGGTCAACCTGAATCAATTTCTAGTCTGGTCTTATGGCAGCCGGAGAAGGGCCGTGCCGTTCAGATCACTGGCAGGCTGAACTACGGTCCATAACTGTCCTTCAACGACTTCTTCACTACCCGCCGGTTCTCATATCTACCTACGCCATGGACGGGATGGGCCCGGGACAAGCCATAAGCAACACCCCTCAGGCCCGGTCTGTTCTGCGCCGCTTGGCCGGCCCCTGCTGCCGTTCTGGGCGTGCCGCGCTTGCGGTAGCCATTCTGTTCAAGTTGTCGGTAGAGTTGTCCAAGAGAGAGTGTAATATTTGCCTGGCCTTCCGGCATGCATCCTGCAAGGCGCGCTCATTCATCTCGCATTCGCTCGCTTGGGCCTGTAATTCAACAACTCGATGAGGTATGCCCTGCAGCTCCTCTTCTATACGACGCCGCTTCATGAAATTGTCGTTCCGTAATTGGTTCTCGTTTGAAAGTAACTGTATCGCCTTTCGGACTTCATCATGGGGATTTGGCTGTATGGTGTCTTGGAGGGCGCGCTCAGGGTGCTTAGCGGTCAGCAACGTGGAAGAAACGGGGAAAGCAGACGTACTTGTGGCCATGATTGGGTTGGGCCAATCGGCAGAGCGTTCGGATGCACGGCCCCGAGCTCACTGCGAACCAGCGGGCAACGAGCGAAGGGACCCCGCCCAGGAAATGTGCGGTTTGGCATCGACATCGGATAGGATTGATACTGTAGCTTGAGGAAATGTTGATTTCTGTGTTGTTGAATCTTTGTTTGCCGTCTGTCTCTCAGATAAGTTGAGCGCCCACGCGGGCTTTTTATGTTTTTCTCGTCAACTGCTGCGAAGCTCTGCAAAGGGCAGTGGTTATGATGGCGCACGATTGCGGCGTTAATCTTTGTTATGTTGCTACTTTAACAAACATCACTCACGTACTCGATGACAGTTTCTTGAAAAACAAACAGGAACCCTGCTTAGTTTGGTTATGTGACGCTGGCCCGCCGCACCAGGCCGAACATACAACCGACGCATTTTCGTGGCTGTTAGCTTGTGTTAATATCAAATTCCCCGTCTGATCTCTGCCTTCGGACTGTGAAAGCGGCCCACGTGGGCAAGGTGGCTAGCAGTGGATCCTCGGACCACCGCTTCAGGCACGAGGCTCGACGCATTCCACTCGTGGCTACGTCATGTTATTTTTTTTCAATGCTAGCAAGGTGCATCATCACAAGGGAAAGCGTAAAAGACCTACGCTGCCCTTCCAACGGTTTCCCACCCCTTGTTATGCCTCGTGGTTGCAATCTTGCGACCGTGAGCGCGATCATGGGCCCACCTTCAACGTCTGCGCCCGTCGCGGCCGCGACACAGTTACTAGCCCCTGCCGACGCACGCTTAATATCCTTTACCTCCTTCATTACGCATCCCATATGAAGGACAGCCACTGCCGTTCTACAGGCACTATTGGAGCGAAACTTCCGACTTCCATCCCTTGCCATATCCTTGAGCCATGTAGGTAACAGGCCAGTTGCTTGACTCAAACTTGCGATGGTTAGGTCGATCCACAGCAAGGGCTAGAGGACTGTTATTGATAACTAATATAACCGGTTTACAAGGGCAAATCGTTTGGTCAGGACGCGTCTCATCCGAGTCGCCCCACTTCGCCGATGTAAATCATTGACCAGCTGTCCCCAAAAATCCCGCTTTGCTCTTCAACCTCTCTTGGCTTGACTCAAGAGGCTTAGGAACAGGTTGAACGACTTTGATTGCCATCATCCCTGATTTGGAGGGTGTCTTGGACTAGTTTTGTTAAGTCTGAGTGAAAAGATCCGTAGAAGAGGACGATGAGATTCACAGCACTTTTCCGAATGAGCTAAACGTCAAGTCGTATTTCATGAAGCGGTATCCTATCCACTTTTTTTTGCTAGTTATCCATCATGGGCTGAAAACACTGAAGGTTGCTGATGAAGGAGTGAAACTCAACATGCTCTTGCTGGTTGCACTCACTGCTTATGTCGACGAGTTGTGAGACGATGGACGCCCGGTAGTGTGGACAGCATCGTCTTGGCTGCCAGTGCATGGGAACTTCTGCCGGACGATGATCTGTGGTTCTTAGTCTTATCGAAATTTAGCAACATCCGCGCCACACTCACATGCTACTCAGCCTCATTGTCTGATGGGAGCAGGATCGCAGACTCTTACTATAACCCTCCGATAGCCTCATGACGCATTCCGGAAGTCGCAACTGTCTGCACTGGCAACGCCGAGAGCCCTTGAGCGGAAAATGCGACAGTTAAGGCGGTCGGAATCAATTATCATAAGATAACAGCGCGGTAAGATAAATAGAACGTAGATGTAACGGAAACGGTCCTCTTCACTGATTTCTATCATACTCGTTTTCTGTGCCTGTCGTTCGGGGGAATTTTCGGTCCTGCCACCCTGGCAGCTTCTTGGTCGCTCATGAGGAATGTACGCACCTCGAGGTTCCCTTTTCTCCAGCACCATCCGCGCCACTCGCGACGATGAACCATAGCCTTCTACCCCATAATCGCCCACTCCACCTGCACCAATTCTCTGACCAGCTTCCCCCCAGTAAGGTGTGTCATTGAGAAGGAGGGTTTCGCTTGTGGAGGCTCCTGTTCGACGGCCGGCTTGAGGGCGCCAGCGGATGCAGTTCCAACTGACCGTCTCTCTCACATTACAAAGTGTAGCTATGAGATCAACGGCCTCGATCTAAAGCTCTACAAATCCGTCGTGAGAGCAATCGGCTTGTTGGTGGCAGTCCGGCCCAGCATAGTTCCCAGGTTGGATGATGGTAGGTGCTGGAATTGACAAATAGCTTCGTAGTTGCAAATCGGCAGCAACCACACGGGTGTCTAACAGGCATGTTGCTTAGACTTTTGATGTCGCAGGAGGCTGACAGCTCCGCATTTAGCCAAACTTGTCGCGATAGTAGGGGCGGTACATCAGCAGATGCTAGTAATTGGCCGAAAACGCCATACCAGATGATCCCACCCCAAGCCTGTGCATGCCGCTCAGCCTTGCTCTGTGACTTAACACAAATACCTTTCTGACCCACGGGTGTCTTTGCTTAGCTTCTTCCTCCCTCACATCGACGGATAACATACTGGCCCTGATTTTGTTACCAGCCCGGCGATCACCAACAACCGCTATGGACGTCCGCCAGAACCCACCGGATATCCTTGATCTGCAGGCAAAAATCGAGGATCTGCAAGCCCAGCTATGCGTAATGGAAAGCGAGAACCGACAACTACGACGCCAGCAGCAAGCGCAATTCCGTTTTACAGGCCTTCCACTCGAACTGCGGGAGCTCATTTGAGAGCAAGCACATTAACAATACTGACGAGTTTTGTACAGTGAGATGTGAAGCCGATTTGCTCTCAATGTCTACGCCGTGGTATTATTTGTGACTACCACCGAGCAATCCCACTTCTCCAAGAGGGTTATACTGCGGCAGAGGTCGGCTCTGTTCTACGGGGCTTTGAGGCTGGATTGTCCCAAGGCGTGCATAACAGAGCGACTTTGCCACTTCAAGCGGCGTCAAATTCGAAGACTTCGGCATAGTGTCGCATCGGGATGAGATGCCATGCAATCGACGATCCGATGTCCTAGAACAGACCGAGTTGATTTTAGCTGCAGCTCGAACACTAAGCTAAGTTCCGGGTTGTTTCTAAGAGCTCGAAGGGCAAGCTGAACGTGGGTTTCATTAATAGTTGGTGCTATTGTTTGCTGTAGATGGAAAATGGCCAATTGTGTAAAGTTTATGAAAGAAAAACGTATTCGTTGCTTTCTCTGGCTCTGGGATAAAATCCTTCGGTCCGGCGATTGCATTTACTGTATAGGCTATCAAGCTCCTCCATCAAAGCCTATATAGCGAGCAATCCGCGGCGGATATGGTCGCCTATCTTCCCAAAATTTCGTAGCATGCGCTGTGATCTGCTCCATTCTCCCCAATACCTGGCATAACTCAATCTCACCATCTTGGTGTCGTAACCCGTCATCAGTGGAGGCCAAGTCAATATCAACTTCTGTGTCACCAGCCAACAGGTAACATGCATACTCAATCTGTAGAGGTCGGTCTGCGAACACCTGACAAACGCCCGGCCAATCGACGACTTCATAGATGGGCAGAAACCATGAGATCCTTCTGAATGATCTGTTAAACTGCTCGAAAGTTGGGATAAGGAATGCCCCAGCCTGATTCTTGCGGTTTTCTGCCGAATCTCGATAGTTCTCCATGCGCCGAAACCACTTCTGATGCCAGCTTTCCAATTCATAGCGTTGGAGTACCCCCATCACAATATTCGAAGAAGGCAATTCATGCGATGGTAGAAAACATGACCTCAGTGATACTTTTAAAAAGCTTTGCAAGCACCTCGTATTCTCGGTCACTGCGAATCGTGACTCTGAGGCAGGTGTGACTTCTGAAATGGGGAGTGCGTGGGTGAGAAATCGACCATCCCATCTGCTATTCAACTTGTCGCACGCCTCGCGAATCGATCGGAACAGCTCCTCGCGCATATGGGGATTGGTCGCATAATAATTAACTGAGCGACTCGGGTGCATCGCGTAAACCAATTTAGTACCTTGGTGTCGGAAGTCCTCCCGCAGCATATTCATCCGCGCTTCGAGCGCATTTGTGGCTTCCTACCTCCTGTTAGGTTTTTCTTTCCCAGCTATGGTTTAGGACAAGTTTCGCATACGTTTCCCATGGACAAGAGGACGTCGGGTTGCTTCACTGCAATAGCTGAGAATACAATTTCGTACAGCTCTTCCCATCCGCCATCCTTAAGTGTAGGGTGTTGTCCCTTAGGAAGGAAGGGCCGTAAGTCTAGGACCGAGACACCATTCTTGAGGCTTAATTTCTCCTTGGAGCCAATACGAATGCCTTCGTTCAATGAATCCAGACTCTTGCAGGTTGCGATCACACGATCAACACCCTCGTCCCATGGATGCTTTTGACGTGGTTCCGTCAAAAGAACGAGGAGACCTCCAGGAGTAAAGGGGGCGGCAAGCTTTGTAGTAATATCAAGCTCATCATGCGGAATCCTATGCCCTCGAACCTTTTCTGCCAAAAGAACGATCTTGTTGAAAACATTCTCGTATGCATTTGCGCCTCTTGGGCCGAGAGTGACATGAGACAGGTCGGCGGCGAGTTGCTCCATCCTCACAGGAGAAAAACGGTCGAGTTGGCTGGCGGAACTAGTAGGGTGTCAGTGACAGAATCCTTGCATGCTTCTATGCGAGTCATGGACATAACCCATCCAGAATGGTCTGACTGTACTTAAACAGGCCAGCCTGTCATTTCCACCTGGCCCTAGCTCTGTAACAGTTATTAGGATAGCATTAGGCCCACAAGCCTGTGGTGATCCCATCCACTCTTTAGTACGAATAGACACTCTTTTCTGCTCACTCATATATGCATATTCCGCTGGCCACCCTGACTAACCGTCACGCACCATGTGCATCAAGCACAGCCTAGCGCCTACCCATTCGATACCTTGCCGTCAGGGATACCATTCTCACCCATGGTGTATCTGTTGGCTGGTTTGATGGCCATGATCGCTGGGATGATGAGATATTTGAATCATTTACTATAGGCGCTCCAAGCAGGAAGTCTCAAGAAATTGATTGCCAGGGTGCTTGACGAATAGGGCGATAGTATTGGTAATATGTACTCATTTAGTCACGTGCCAGTACGCCGACCTGCTTCCATGCAAATGAATCGTACAGTTATCGTGTGTGCATTTCCGACAGGGCCGCGTCGACCCTTTTCGAGAACCTGCCGTACTTCTGTACTCTCCTCACCGCGTTTCTGAGTGTGGTTGAGTAAGCCCTTGTTGGCTTCTTCCCCGGCGTCCTCCCTTGTTGCGTGCTTTGTTTCGCCGCTGCTTTGGCCGCCAGCACAAGGTCAGACTCTACGCCTGCCGGAAGCCAGAAGAGTATGACCTTGTTTCCTCTGCTTATAAGCGTGTTAACTGCCTTATGTATGTGACAGATCTCTTGTTGGCCTAATTGTTGTCGTGATCTCCCTGCTGCTAAGACGGCTGTTTTGTTAGTGGAAAAGACATAGACAGCACGACGACGGATCCTTCTCAAAAGGGTCTCCAGCGTCCTCAATATCACTGTCATCTCTGCCGTATATGGGTTCCGTTCCGCCCTAAAGCCGATTATGGTTGATGCTGTCGTCGTAGAGCCGCCTCCTCTGTCAGAAAGGGGGAGCAGTATTGCTGTTCCATAGCCCACGATTTCATTTCTTGCCGGGCTACTTGTCGCTTATCCTGACGGCCCATGTAGTCTCGACCGCCTTGCTCGCTTTGTCCTCGTCTTCCTCCACTATCGTATACATTCAGTCTTCCTACAGTGTTTGTGAAAAAGCTTCTTTGTTGCTGAAGTCTGTGTTGGCCGCTTAGCTAGAATCCCTTTATAATCCCTTGACTATGTGCCGGTGTGGCCCCGGCTACCCCGCCGACGACCCCACTAGTGCCGCGCCG
>NWBT01000030.1:0-139604 GCA_003386485.1 Colletotrichum lentis
ATATATATACCTACTAATAAGATACTAGCTAATAGACTTATAAAGAACTTATTATATATAAAGTTTAAAGATTTCTACTTACAGCTTAACCTATCTAATATACAGTATATAGTAGAGAAAGAATAATTATAAACTTTTATATTTAGGCTACACCTAGAAGAGACAAAAAGACTACCCTATAGGGCGTATATATAAGAAATAACACCTTAATGTCTACTTTATATACTTATTAAGGTAATAGCCTAAGGGAGCTATAAAGGTATCCCTAATAAGGGGCTTAATAGCCTTAAGGAGGTAGGCCTTATACTTCTTATAAGGAGCTCTAGCTAAAGGGAGTATAGTAGGCGTAGCTAGTATAATAATAGCTACTAGTAAGATAGTAGTAATAAGTAGAATATTAAATAATACTACTAGCTACTTTAGCACTATATACTTAAGAAGAGTATATAGCGCCTTAATAACTATAGGCTTAGGGGTAGAGGCGTAGGGGGTAGTAGCTAAGATGTTAGTAGTAACCTAATTACTATAATTAATAACATTATAGACTACAGTCTGTAACTAGGTAAGCCTCTATAAATAGCTATTAGTACCTATACTAACACTATATATATATAAGACTTACAGTCTTACTATTAAGACTCTTAAGCTCCTTATAGAGCTTAGCTATAAAGGTCTATAACACTAGGTTAATTAGGATATACTCCTAAGTAGACTATTCTCTAAAGTAATATAGGTAGTGCTTTTTACTACCCTTTAGGTAGTTACCTATTTTATTACTATAGAGGGCAGCCTTTATATAAGGGAGGTAGGGAATCTCCTACTCCTTTAGACCCTTAGTATAGGTCTTCTTGGGAGCTATATAACTATTAGTAGTCTTCTTAAAGGCTATATTACATACTATATAAATATACTACACTTAAATACACTTTTTATCTTCTTCTCTTTCTTTAAGGGAGGGCTAGTAAGATAATAACTTATAATAAACAGTTAGCTATAAGCTTATATCTATTTCTAAATATAACTTACACTTTAAAGTTAGCTTCTCTACCTTAGACTTCTCCTCCTTACTCTTATTATTATCCTTCTTATTATTATCTTTATTATCTATATTATTATTCTTACCCTCCTTATCCTCTTTATTATTATCCTTCTTCTCTGCAGTAGGAGGAGTTATAACGTTTAAAAGAGAAAAACTACTAAGATAAGTATTATTATTAGCAGTAGGGGTAGTAGCAGCAGCAGTAGGGGTAGAGGTCTCCTCCTTATTATTAATAAAAGTAAAGTAGTTATTAGCTATAAATAATATTAGCTTCTACTAATACTTATCTTATATATATATATAAAGGTAGATATATAATTTATCTTATTTATTATTTTAAATTTTATCTATTACGTAGTTAGTATATTAAGTCTCCTTAGTAAAAATATATAATAAATTACATATTATAGTAAAAAACAGCTTAAAAATTACTTACTTTAACTTAATAAAGGTATAAAGAAGGAAAAAAAGAAAATTATAATAATAATATAGAAATATTTACTTAAACCTTACTTATACTACCTTTAAATTACTTTTTTAAGTAGAGGTTATATACCCTATAGTAGAAAATAAAGCTATTAATAAAGGTATTATAATATACTATAAGATATTAGTTCTCTATTTTCTTTTACTTATTTATATAATAATTACTTTAGTAATTAAGAGATTATTTTAAATAAGCTATTTTTAGTTAAGATAAAGGATTTAATTATTTAATTACTTTAATAATTAGGGGGTATATTATAAGGAAACCCTTAATACTTTAAGGCTTACTAAATAAGTTACCTTATATACCTTTTTATATATACATATATATATAACTAGGATATTATTTCTCTCTTTACTTTTCTAGAGAATAAGTATCTTTCCCTTCTATTCTCCTATGCCTTACTGCATGCTCTAACTCGTGACATGTTCCTTATCCAGGGTCCGCCTCTTACTTCCAAAAGGACAGCCCGCATCCACATTCTCAATGGCATATAGCTTTACTGCACCCCACGGCTGTCGGATATGGTTACGATGATATGCAATCCACTCACAGTGACTCAGGATAGACAGCTCGAGTGCGCATAATCAGATATACAATCTTTAATGCCCTTCTAGTGAAATTTGACCCAAGGCGGCAGGACTCATCCATCTTCGTCCATGGTGTGTGATCCTGGCCTCAAGAGCGATCGGCGTCGGCCAAGTCGATTCCCTTCCCCGCCCAAAGTAGCTCGTCGCATTCTCTTCTTGGCTCGACTCGGGTTGTCAGCTTGTGACTCATCAACATTCCTTGCCGTCGTGTCCCCCGCCATATCCCATCCACCCCCCCTCTCTTCGCAGACTGGTTCAGCAGAACTCTTCGTTGGAGCCGGTGTGCTTGAGCAAAGGCCGCTTGTGCAGGCATCGCTTGCGGACGGTCGTTTCGAGGTGCTCTCGGTCTCTGTCGATGATGGCCACTCGAACCGACATGACGAGATGGTCGAGGATGGTGGTGAATGGGATTCGAATGGGAGCGCGCTTGTCGTTACGCGAGGCCGCCTTGGGCCTGCGGATAAAAAACCATGTTAGCTGTCAGGTTTCTGGTCGCTGTGGTTAAAAGCCTTCATAGCCGATTGAGGGGAAACGCAGACACGGATGAAGATGGAAACACACCTGCGGCATCGCAAGCCCGTCGTGTCGTCACCAAAGTCGGACGGGTAAAGGTTCAGGTACATGCCTCCCTCGACCAAGGGCGTCCACTTCATGACGCGTCTGACTGTGTCGTCTTGCTCCACCTAGAGGCCGACGAAACACTGGTCGAGATGTCTGAGGATGTCCTTGTACTTTCTTGGGTTGCTTGGATTGTAGTAAACCTTGATCCCGACAGCGGCGCGCATATGCCCGGACGCGATGATGTATTCCTCGAGTTTGTAGGCAACTTCGTCCCGCGTCTGTGAGACGGCTACTTCAAGTACGAGTCGTGGTCGATGGTCCAACTCGTTCACGTTCCAGCCGCCATCGGGAATGAACTGGCTCCCGTGGCCCGCTTCGGATATGATAGGGACGCTTGACCCGGCTGTGTATCGGACATCCGGAAGTGTTTGCCGCGCAGCAGTTTCGAATGATTTTCGAGACTCTGTTGATCAGCTCGGTATGAATAACGGTCGGTGGCATTTTCAGTTGGATGCGGTTCAGGTCGGGGTAGTACTCGAAGCGAAGGTCGCGGGGGTCGAGTCCGCTGGAGCGCAGTGCGGACTCGACGAGTTCGAGGGCTCGATGGTGAAAGAAAGGGAAGTTGTACACCCTTTGGACTGAGTTTGCTGCAATATCACAGCTGCAGGCGCTGTCGTTGTCGGCATGGCCAGAAATAATGTGTCGCGCTGTTTGCACAATTTCTGCAAGGCTTTTGACGGCCTTGTCCGCTTGTAAGGTAGTCATGGTCTCGCTGCGTATGTTCAGGGCTGTGATCGTGTGGTGTTGATTGCGATTGTGATTTTGATCGACCATAAAAATAGCGTGCTGGCCACCACACGTGAATGGAGACCCTTTGTAATGATATGTCCAGGCCTTGTTCTTGTCCTGTGCAGTGAATAAATCCGAAGAAAAACGAACAGAGTAGATAGATCCCCTGCGCTTTGTGCCTTTTTTTGATGTTGCTAAAGTGGGAAACAGCTGGTAAGGTGAATGGCAGGTGAAGGCAAAGGGGACTGAAAAGTGAACTTACCTTGCCCAAAGAGACTTGCTGGGTGTGTGGGGCAGTTGAGTAACCCAAGGGAAGGAGCTGCTTGTATTATTGACTTCCAGGTGAGTCCATAAGAACCGACCTGAAGGTAATCATGCTTAGTTCGCCCAAAACATGGGTGACGAAGTACAGGGTCACTGTTCCTTGTATTCAATGACAAGATGTTGTTGCTCGGGTACCTGACCGGCAGTCTACCAGACAACAACCCAGAGTCAAGTATTGGTCACTCTTCGCTCCCAACTCTATCCAGCACTATCGTCAAGACATAGCAACATAGAAAGTCATCCATAAGCCGGTTTAGGCGCCCGCATGGCCGGTAATTATTACAAACAACCCCAAATTGCTTTCCAGTGCCTGCTGATAATTCAATCATTCCTCAAAATACCAAGGCTTAGTCTGCAGCAACATCCAGGCCACTTTTTAAGGAAGACTGTTACAATCCTAAGCCATCGTGTCCGCAATGCATGGATTTCAGCATCACGTCCCCAAGTACAGTGATCCCACTTGTGATGTTTCCTTCTCTAGGAGACAGAGAACAAGCATACCTCGACGAGCGAGCTTGGAGGAGGGAAGCGGAATCGGATCCATGGGGATGCAAGGTAGAGGGTCTACGTAGGTAGACACGTCTCGCCTCTACGAAGTATTATCAATACAGATCAACACTTGATGAGAGACGGAAGGGGAGTGTCCCCTTAACAACCCAAAACCGACATGGTCCTAACCAACCATCAGCCCGTGACAGACAGCAGGCACTGCTTCAGCCGTCGTAGATGGGACGTTGAGGCCCATTTGCTACCGATGAGGCAGCAACTCGAACAATCAGCACTGGAAGCAACAATGCACATCAGAACATCACCTCTGTATGATGATATGGCTCCTTCTGAAAGTTGCAACGGCCCTCCTATAAGGAACAGTCAACAGCCATACGCGCAGAGCCCCCTGGAAAGAGTTTTAGGCGTCCTGAGCAACAAACACAACATAACGTCGGGGACCCACTTGTGGGCACCTCAAATATGAAGCCGCCCCCATCGTAACCATCAACTTCAATCAATTACTGCCCTCTTCTAGATGCCACCACAATACAGCTTTCAGCTTCACTAGGTAAATCAGACTCGCTGGATTCATCCGTGATATCCTATTTTTCGCCAGCCTCAATTTGCGCCTCCTTGATGTCCTTAATATTGACAAACTTGGTGTTAGGATCCAGCTGGACTGCCTTCCTTTTCCTTGTTGCTGTGCTGTTGACTTGGGCCTGGAGGAGCTCCAGGTTATGCTGGGCAGTTGCCAGCTTGTTGATGGACCGGGACCTTGCGGCTGTCTACTTTTGAGGCTTCATCGTCACCGCGATGCCGGGCGTCAGTTTCCTCAGCGGTGGTCCCCCCTGGTCTGCGAGTTGAAGAAGAGGGGCGGCTGGTCGGGGCACGGTTTCGCCGACTGACAAAGTCCGGGGGCGTTCTCGTCACAGGAACAGGGTACGTTCTTTCCACCACGAGCAATGGGATTGTTTTGGAAATCTCTGCGACAATTTTGCAGACAGAAAATGACATACTACCTGTTTTTGGCGTGTATATGGCATCCAGACGGATGCAACATTGCTGCATTTGTCACATTACTTTCGACAAAAGTTATGTCTGCCTTAGCAGTAAGTGTGTAATCAGTCCAGAGATGGTTGGCATAGGCAAATCACTCACAGGTTTTACGTAACTAGCATTCAAACGGAAGGTTCATGCATGGACGTGTAATGTAATTGCTTCTTTACCAAGTCCACATTCTGGTTTGGTGCGTAACGACACAGTCGTATCTTGTCGCCACAGCGTCTGGCATCCATGTCGATATAACTGTTAGTCAAGACTTTGCAGCACTACTGTAACTAACTAATTAAGTAATTAACAGGCTAGAGATAAAAAACTGTTTTACAATAAAGTCTAGTTACACCGTGCTTAACTAAGCGTGTTATATAATTAAATAGTTCCTTTAGTACCAATTTATTTCTAGCTTTGGCTGCAAATCAGCCACAAACCCGGACGAACAGGAGCTCTCACCTGATCCGCTCTTCCACAATGGCTCTCCACACATCCTTGCGTTCGGGGAGACATCCGGCTTGGAAACCCTTGTCTACATGACCTGTCTGTCTGGGCTCAGATAAATTGCTCTCCAGGGGGCGCAAAAGTCCAGACGCAGGTGAAAGAACTCACTGCACACCATCATCTGAGGTCTTCCGCCGCTGAGCGCCTGTGAGCAGCCCGAGCCGCACACACCCACTTAATGAATCCATAGCGTCTTTTAGCCTTACTACTGTGAATCGAAATGCTCAGCTCAGTCAACCATGGCCAGAACCTTGAGGAAACATCCAAGTATCAGGGAGCTGAACGGGTTGGGATTTGGACTGACATTGTTGGAAAGCCTTCGGCTTTAGATGGTCTGCATATGGGAAAAGTGAGTTGACAAGGCTAAATAATTACTTGATCTGGTGACAAATGATCTAATTCAGATTGACAGTCCATCAACAACCAACCATAATCAGGATGTCCACAAAGCCGAAAGCCCTTTTTAACCCCTTGTCGTTGCTGCCTGCTGGTTAAGAAAGTACCGCGCATGTGGCTGGGTGCCATGTAGTGAGCAGCGCGTTAACAATGAATCAGTCTATGACGATCAGGCTGCCTGACATGGGTTATCCTATCCTGAGGCATAATCACACAGATCGGTTGGACTGTCACTTCGTCGGCCAACGCCTACCTGCATGAAGTCTCCATTGTGATGCTCTCGACGCGTAGGTAAGGTCTTGGCTGGTAAGCGATAGTAAGGCATATGTTAAGAAGTGTCCACGCTATCAACTGTATATTTACCTCGAGGGTATGACGCGTGAACGCAGTAAATAGCCCTATGAATGGAAAGAAGTACAGTGGGTGAGCCGTTTATGATGAGGGCCGACACTTGGGTCCTGATAAATGTTGGTGATTAAGGAACAGCAGTACTTTTTAGGGGCACACTCTGCAGCCCCCAACTCCCCTCACATGCAAGCGTCCATGGAACCCTGTTGGCCCGCCAGCCGCCGCTCAGCCTGGTTTCCCTTCGTGAGGACACAGCTTACCCAACTCGACATCGTCCGTCATCCCGTCGGCTGTCCAAAAAGGACGCTTTGATGTTATCTCCATCTACGCTTTTCAAACCCTGCTCCTCCCCATTTCAGTTGTTTCGGGACTGAGACGCCCTTGGTAAGACAACTGACATTGCCTGTTAGAAAACCACCATTCTAGGTTGTCGCACCAGTCCACCAGAAACCAACTCTCACAATCAGGTAGTGTCGGTTGCTCTTGGGCCAAGACAGCATTGGATATACAAGGCCCGTCATCCGTGAGCCAAAATCCCAGCCATAGCTTACAAGCAGGATCAACACTTAAAGCCTCTCCTAAGCAGTCGAGTCTGATTTGACCAACACAAGCTGAGTTTCCGTCGGTATAATGTAGTAGAAGTCCGATGGTGATAACCCTTCCTCTATGATGGCGTCGACATGGGACAATCTCAACTACTTCGTTGAGTTTGGCTTTGTTCCAGGCATAGTACTCGCCATGACGAAAGATCGGATACGATGAGGTTGGCCGCTCAAAACTGGGTACTTGGGCTCGCCGCTCAGGCCGAGGTGTCTCGAAGCCTAACCTCCGCACACCGTAAGTTGTTGTTTCGACATAAATGCGGCTCGTGGTGTCGCTCGGCAAGTCAAGAAGAGTCCACTCGGATTGGCTCCAGTTTGGCCGAGGCTGCACCCCTAGAAATTCCGAGCGGCCCTGGTTTGTGACTAACTGTTTGATGTGAGCAGACTCTAACGTGATTCAAAAACAGAACGAGACGTACCAGTAATCCAATCGCACTTCTGAATGGACCATTAAATTTCCAAATTTCTGTTAATACCTCGTCTGCATGAAGTGGCATGTATTGCCATATAGCAGTTTCGTCCGTGGTTCGTAAGCTTTGATAAAAGTCAAGCTTCTCTTTGACGTAGTGTGTATGCAGCATGAGGATTTGTGAGTTCCAGCATAGTGAGTAGGCTGTGGTCTGAGGATCGTTACAAGATTCAACCGACATGTGGTAGCTTGGCTCTGCATTCCATATGCTTTCAAACCGAACACACCCGGGTGCAAATTGTGGAACGCCCCAACAATCTTTTGGTAACACCGTTGCTTCACCTTTGAGGTCGCGCAATTTCAGTCCCTAACGCCTTAAGTAAGCATGCATATTGAGAATCACTGCGTGGCTGGCTTTTACTTACATCGCTGTGGTACTGGATACGGCCACCGAGGCTTTCCAGTTTCAATGCTCTCCACCAAACGCCTACTTCTTGTTCGATGGTGCATTGTTTTGAAGAATCGGTAAACAACAGCTGCCGGACACCAAGATGATCGTTTGCGACAAACAAGCTATTAATGGATGTTGGCGAAGTCGGATCGAACAAAAGAATGTCTTTGTCGTCGCTGGCTGTATTCGTCAAGTAGGCAATGTATTGGACGCCCTCAAATTCGACGTCTCTGGCATAAATCTTCTCCGAAGTCTTGACGGACAAAACAGCGCTCATTTTCTCTGCACATCTTTTGTTGACACAATCAATGACCAAGCGACGACGGGTCAGTCGATGGTCTAGGGCCCAGGCTGCAATATTATGACGGACTTCCTCCGGTAAATGAGGAAGATGGCGGGTCGTTGTTTCGAGTATTCCAGCCAAACGGGACTGAAACCAGCGGATGCGTCGTTTGTCTGCGAGTACGGGGGGCTCGAATGCAGGTGCGGTCACTTCAAGAACCTTTGCGAGAGTAAAATCGGGCGTGATCTCGATACAGTCAACATGACAGCCAGCTCTCTGCTCATCGTGATGACATCTCCCAAGACACTGGGCATAATCGATGCCCAGAACACTGTCGGTAAAGCCCGCAATGCTGTACTTGTAAGGTTGAGATGTTTTGATGTCGGACCGCCGCACTAAGGCCGTCAGAATAGTGGATGTCGTGGGTCAGGAAATACTAACCTGCAACAATGTTGTCGCCAAGTCGAAGCTCAAAACCACAAAGTCCGCAACGTCGTGGTACGCAAACAGATTTCATTGTGGTCTTAACATGCATGTTGTGTGTTCAAAAGCTTTCCTCAGGAGCGAACGGAGGGGAAATTTTCTGGCTAAATCACGCGTCATCAGATGTCTCGGATTATCTTTCTGCCAGATTACTCTGCGTTGGTTGCGTAGGAAGCGTTCGAAATTAAATAACGCGTCCGTGCGTAAATAGGAAAATAG
Source organism: Colletotrichum lentis (assembly GCA_003386485.1). NCBI lineage: Eukaryota > Fungi > Ascomycota > Sordariomycetes > Glomerellales > Glomerellaceae > Colletotrichum > Colletotrichum lentis. The sequence goes on from NWBT01000030.1 coordinate 9,025, forward strand.
ACGTTAATAGGGCTGCCAGTCTAGACAGCGATAGGGCTGCCAGTCTATACGGCAATACTAATGCCTTCGCGACGGCAATAGTAATGCCTTTACGACGGCAATATGCTAATAATGCTGATAATACCTACAATACCTACGATGCCCACGATGCCTACAATGCCTACAATACCTACGATGCCCACAATGCCTACAATGCCCATAATGCCTACAATGCCCACGATGCCCACGATGCCCACGATGCCCACGATGCCCATGATGCCCACGATGCCTACAATACCCACGATGCCTACAAAGGCCTATAATAAATACCCTCAGGCTGGACAGCAATAGGGCTGCTAGGCTGGACGGCAACAGTGATGCCCTCGCGACGTCAATAGGGCTGCCAGGCTGGACGGCAACAGTGATGCCCTCGCGACGGCAACAGTGATGCCGTCGCGACGTCAATAGGGCTGCCAGTCTGGACGGCAATAGGGCTGCCAGGCTGGACGGCAACAGTGATGCCCTCGCGACGTTAATAGGGCTGCCAGGCTGGACGGCAATAGGGCTGCCAGTCTGGACAGCAATAGTGATGCCCTCGCAACAGCAAAACCTATTGACGTCTAGACTGGAAGCCCTATTGCCATCGCGACAGCATCACTGTTGCCGTCCAGCCTAGCAGCCCTATTAACGCCCAGCCTGGCAGCCCTATTAACGTCGCGAGGGCATCACTGTTGCCGTCTAGACTGGCAGCCCTATTGACGTCCAGCCTGGAAGCCCTATTGACGTTGCGACGGCATCACTGTTGCCGTCCAGCCTGGCAGCCCTATTGACGTCGCGACGGCATCACTGTTGCCGTCGCGAGGGCATCACTGTTGCCGTCCAGCCTGGCAGCCCTATTGACGTCCAGACTGGCAGCCCTATTGACGTCCAGCCTGGCAGCCCTATTGCCGTCCAGACTGGCAGCCCTATTGCCGTCCAGACTGGCAGCCCTATTGCCGTCCAGACTGGCAGCCCTATTGACGTCGCGACGGCATCACTGTTGCCGTCGCGACGGCATCACTGTTGCCGTCCAGACTGGCAGCCCTATTGACGTCGCGACGGCATCACTGTTGCCGTCGCGAGGGCATCACTGTTGCCGTCCAGCCTGGCAGCCCTATTGACGTCGCGACGGCATCACTGTTGCCGTCCAGCCTGGCAGCCCTATTGACGTCGCGAGGGCATCACTGTTGCCGTCCAGCCTGGCAGCCCTATTGATGTCCAGCCTAAGGGTATTTATTATAGGCCTTTATAGGCATCGTAGGCATCGTAGGCATCGTGGGCATCGTGGGCATTGTAGGCATTATGGGCATTGTAGGCATTATCAGCATCGTTAGTATCGTCAGCATATTGCCGTCGCGAAGGCATTAGTATTGCCGTCTAGACTGGCAGCCCTATTGCTGTCTAGAGTGGCAGCCCTATTAACGTCTATTTTCCTATTTACGCACGGACGCGTTATTTAATTTCGAACGCTGCCTACGCAACGCAGAGTAGTAAGAGGCTCCCATGTACAAAACCGGTGAGAGGCCGAACGTGGTGATACACCTAAGAACCCGTCAGACTCTAGACACTAAAGATCGACTGCCCCTAATTAAGTGGTAAAGAGGGCGTTATGTTCTGAAATCGGCGAGGGAGGTGGTTTCTAGTCATTGCATCAGCAAGTGGGTCATCTCCCAGCATAGACAGACAATAGCACTTGAAAAACAAATACAATCAACACACCTGCCCCTTTCAAGCATGTAAGAGGCGTCCGGCCACTAGGTCTCCTCAGTGCAGCCCAGATGAAGGAATTTTGGTGACCACAACGGTCGAGGTGACCCATCAACTCAACACAGCTTGAGACCTACCACCTTCACCACAGGCTAAATGCTTGGGACGGAGGCATGAATGCTTAGGTCGGTAGGCTTAAGATATTGCCCTTGCAGAACAAGATTCTCTGAGTCGCAACGAACCATATTATCCATGACCTTTGTCCTACTGGCACCCGAAACGAGGAATTGCGGTGCGGCTTAAGTTCAACGTAGTTCAGTCATTGCTGCAGTTTCAAGTACACGAGAAGATGATGCAGAAGCGCCTTTGAATAGCATTGTGGAGGCGATTGGCAATAGAGATAGGATGTTGTATTGGTGACGGAGGAGTGTTAAATATTTTCCTGAAGTCAGAATTTGCCGGAGTTGAGCTGGCAGGTTACAGTAAGGAAATAGATACCTGTGGGAAATGTCCGAAGCCCTGTCGATGTTTAAGGCTTGTAGCCCCAAACAGTGTAGCCATGCAACTGTTCACGTAAAGTCAAAACGTTCCCATCTCGTGTCCATTCGCTCTTCTCAGTTTTGAATTTCTCCTTCTTCCACGTAAACTTGTAGCCAGAGTTGTTTTCCCTTCGTTCTAGCGTCACCTCCTTGGTTTTAGGCCTTCTCCTCCTTTGCCCCTCTTGCGAGGGACCAGGCTCAACATCCGGCTCATCCGGCCCAAGCGCGACTAAGTCGTCGATCTCCATTGCATGGCTTTGCGAACTCTGGAAATTTTCGGATGGATACGATTGATTCGCAGAGGAGGGACCAACGCTGTGCATGTTGTACTGGGTTGAGGACTTTGAAAGCTGATTGGTTTGGGAGTAGAAGTCTGCTGGGATATTGTGGCTCGGGGCAGGTGGTCCCTGGGGTTGCTCCTGTTCGTACAGATATTGCGCAGTCGCTTCCTGGAGGTTGAGTTCTGCTTCCAGCCGTTGCTTCTCTTCTGCCTCTAGCCGCATCTGCATTCTGTCAAGTCTGTACATCCAGTCTGGTGGTGCGACTAGATAACCTTGGACTTCGAATGCTCCAAGCGGAAGAACATCCTCATTCTTCACGAGACTTCCGAGTCGATGCCATTCGTACTGGCCAAACGAGGTACGGATATCGATGTAGGAGTTTATGTCCGCTCGGGTGTAGTTACCGAAAAGTGGTTGAAGTTGGTAGTTTGGATATTCAAGCGTCCAAACACGGAATGCTGTCCCCACCGTCGTGTGACAGTACAGCTGGCTTAAGCCCTCACTCTCCATCACCAGCCTCGCCTTCCTCTCCACGTCGTCTTCGGCCTTCTTGATATCTGCCTTTGCAGCCCCCAGTCTCTTATCTTCCCCTGCGACCACTCTGATCACATGGTTCCCTTGTAATACTCGTGAGACGGTTCTGTCGAATCTGAGATTGCTTCGATTATCTGGATAATCTTCTCGTGTCGTCATAAAGCGTGCTGTCACTGGATACATGATCTGATTTTCGAGGTCCCAGTATGCGTTCGTGCTGGCTTCGCGGTCGTCACTGTACACCTTTGCGTATCTTAGTCGTCTCACATCGGCAACGGGGTCGAGTTGAGAAGCCATTTTGAATAAAAGTAAGAAGTTTCTAGGCGGTAGGTACCGTTATTGGGTTGAACTAAAGAACTTTGAAGAAGTATGGTCCATCAGTCAATAAATAAGTATTTTGCAACTGGGTGAGAGTTGACTTTCTTGCTTTCTTGCTTTCTTGCTTTCTTGCTTTCTTGCTTTCTTGCTTTCTTGCTTTCTTGCTTTTTTGGTTTAGGCACAATCATGACTCAGGCATCAAGTCCTCTTGGGCACACACCAGTTTGCTCCCCAACTCGGATTTTCTTCCTACAACAGTCATCTATCTCAGTCATGAATCTCTCCTCCAACCCAACACCTATCACCAACGACAAACAATAACTACCACAGACCTGCACAAGCGGAAGTATAGTATCGTTCAAAAGCCATGCGTCAAGTTCGAGTTCAAGAAGCTGAGGTTATGAGAACATGCGCACAGGAGGTAGAAAGCACTACCATCAACAAATCATGCAAAGTAATCAGTCTGCTAAAATGTCAACAGGTGTCTCAGGATGAAGTCGAACTGGAGTGGAGGTTCGTGCAAGACCTGAAAAGGAATGCACCAGCTCAACACGTGACCAAGGGGTCAGTGTTGGCGATTGTCGTTGACATGACCGAACCGAAGGGGCACATACGAGTTTACGACAGCCAAGACGAAGAAATCGGTGTGGTGCAGGGCCAGGCCAACAGAGGCTGGATGGTAATCATCCCGTGGACACCTGGGTGGCAATACGTTTTGTACGGCACAAGCTGCCGCGTCGCTCATGTCTATTCCAAGATTGAAGAGTCTACATGATCTGCTCCAATTCCGTTAAAAGACGCATTGCCTCTTTGGGGTCGCATCTGAACGTGACAAAAGGCCATTGCTCACTATCAGGCATTGTGAGTAGCACTTGGAGGTCAGTTTCCCTGTTCACCGCCAATAGCCGGACAGCGTTCAAAACCCCTAATTTGTAGACCTTTCCGGCGAGTGGAGCTTTCTTGCAGTCAGTATGTGCTTTGCCGCTGGTGGAGTTCATCATACCGTCAGACAACAGTGGGTCATTTGTTGGCTCAGCAGTGGCCACGTCACCAAAGTCGTCCTCATCCAGCGTCATGCGCCTGGTCTGCGGAGTCGGTTCTCCGCCTTCCAGTTCTGTGTCGCCAAGTCTGCGTTTCAGATTTTGCACCACTTTATTGTGGTTATCGGTCGCAGTGGCTGGGGCTTTCTGACGTTAGACCGACCTATTGCAACTGGGGGAGATTGCTTACTGTCATCTTCGACTAGCGTCTTGTGCCTCTCTTTGTATTTCCCAGCCACTGTCCTAAAATTACTGGATATTTTGATGTTCTGCTGTAACTCTCTGAGGAATGCGTCATGTTTCTTTATCCCGTAGAGTGCAGTCTGTGAGAAAGTGAACGAACACAGTAAAAACATGTCAAAGCCGAGGTCGTCTTGAATCCTCTTCAAGAGTTTGAAGGCCGCCTTGCGCTTTGACACGGTTGGTGCACTGTCTTCAGAGCGACACCCTCCATCTGGAAACAAGCCGATTGCTGTGGAAAAGTTCGACTCATGCCTGCTGGTTGGTTCAGCATTGTTCTCAAAATGCTTAAGCACCTTAGACACCGAATGGGAGTGTTTTGACATGGGGAGAGAGAGGAGGACGCAGAGCGGGGGAATGAGCGCGCAAGCAAGAAACAAGAAACCAGGAAAGTAAGAAACCAGGAAAGTGGGATTGTTAAAAAAGGGATGGAGGGATTCCAAGCCTCGGCTGTTTTTGGCTAAATTGGAAACCAACCATCGGTCGGATCTCGGCGCATGATGGATCTTGACTGGAAAGTCTGTATTGATTGGTTGAATCGCCTGCCAAGTGTTTGGATTGGGAGTTGCCCAGAATTTGGGGCTGGAGCCAGCCCAGCCTTAACCTCACTGACATTGCTGACCAAAGGCCCCATTTCCGCCAAGGGCGGGTTAGGCCCAATAGGGGCTCCCAGATCCAAGATCCATCAGAGTCATCTAATTACACGTCAATCCACGTGTAGCACTTTGTCCTGGCTCGGCCACTGGAAGTGTTGAATTAGAGGGTCCCACGGAGGGCACTTTGGGCGCGCCGAAAGGGTGCGCGGAGATAGGAGTTATCAGCCTGATTCGGCCTGGTTGCCTAGCAAATATCAGAGGGACTGCTGCAGGCTTTACCCTAGGCAGTAGGCTTTATAGAGGCCTTAGGCACCTAGAAAAGGGGTTACTAAGGGCCTAGTTAGGTAGTAAGGCTAGGTAAAAAGGTAACATAATAGTTACAGTTATACATACAGTTAGATATATATATAATGTATAATATACATAATATTAACCTATTACTATTATCCCTATTAATTTAATAATTAAGAGTCTTATATACTTAGAAATTAATAGTAATAAGCTTAGTAATATAATTCCTATAAGCAAAAAGCATATAATAATAACTAATAATATAAAGATTACTTTAAAATCCTTCTCTAACTAAACTATCTAGTTTAAGTAGCTTTAGGTAAAAGCTAAAGCCTATAACCTATAGAAAGTAATTAACCTATTAGTAAGTAATTCTTATATACTTAGTAAGACTATTATAGCACTTATAGAGCGCCTAATACGCCTTTAGCCTTATAACTATCTAAGATACTAAGCTTTATATATAGGATTAAGCTCCTTAAGCGCTTAAGAGGTAGTAGTAACTTTAATCCTAACAGCTAGTTAGGAATTACTTCTTAAGCTTATAGTAGTAACTAACTTATAGGCTAAAAGGGTCTATAAGCTCTTACTAAGTAACCTACTATTATATAAGGAGTAGTAAAGTAAATATACTAATAAATTAAAAAAGTATAATATATATATATAAAAATACGTCTTACTGTAGGACTAGTTTAGAGATACTATAAGCGTTAAGCTTTTAGAACACTATTATAAGCTAGATAAGTACTTTAACTAATAGGTAAAAGAGCTTAAAAATTATATTACTAAGCGCCTAGAGGAAAGGTATAATAAGGTGTAGATAAAATATAAAAGAATTCTCTATAAAGACACCTAGAATTACCTTAATAATGTAAAGAAGCTTAAGAAATAGCTTCTTATATAGGAAAGTACTCTTTATAACGTAAAGGCTAATAAAGTCCCTAATGTATAGCACTTAAAGCACTAGTTTTAGAATATTATAAAAGCCCTTTTAACTAGTTACCTTACCTAATAGGTGTTTACCTATTAAATTAATAGGGATAATAGTAATAGGTTAATATTATGTATATTATACGTTATATATATATCTATATATATATATAACTATTACTATTATGTTACCCTTACGCCTAGCCTTACTACCTAACTTAGCCCTTAGTAACCTCTTTTCTAGGTGCCTAAGGCCTCTATAAAGCCTACTACCTAGGGCGAAGCCTACAGCAGTCCCTTTAATATTTACTAAGCAACTAGGCTAAATTAGGCTAATAACTTCTATCTCTACGCACCCTTTCTAGCGCGTATAAAGTGCCCTCTATAGGACCCTCTAATTTAATACGCCCCCTTAGGGAAGGCCTTCTTATAGGCCTTTATAGCTTACAGCTATAAAAGGTAAAGCCCTTACTTTATAATACCCTACGTAAAAGGCGCTTAGAAAGGGCTTTCTTATAATCTATAGTGCTTATAGGGCACTAACGTATAGGAGATTATAAGTCTCCTCTACAGCCTATATATCTTTCTTTATTATCTACGCTTCTAAGTAAGCTTTATCTTTAGTAAGCTTTTATGCTTAGTTACGCTTAAGAAACGCCTTCTTATTAGTTATATTTATCTATTATAGGAAGGCCTTATGCTTTAATAGGTTAAGGGCCTTAGTAAGTCTATCTGCTATAAGTTCTATAGATAGTGTATATATAATGTTAATATACTGCTAAGTAACCTCCTATTATAACTAGTAGTTATAAAAATCTATATAATATAACTTTATACCTACGTGATGTAGTAGTATACGTCTGGCAGCGTCTGTGCGCACTTTATGCGCGCAGACGGTTAGTTTGATTCTGACTGTAGGAAGCCACTTTTGCAGAAGTCTAATTAGCCACTAGAGCCCTACAAAAGTAGGGCCTTAGGTCCTACATGCATAATAAGGCTCTAATAATAGTGCACCTCCTAACGTATTATGTTTCCTTTGTATAGAAATACCTCTGTACTAAGTTAGGTAAAAACAAGCTAACCTTCTAATGTTTAATAATAGAGTAGTTTTCCTCCTATATAAATTATAGGAGGTTTTTCTCTCTATGTATAGATTAACTGTATTATGTATATAGTATAGTGTAAAGGAATACCTTACTTATTCCTACTTAGATAGTGAATAATATAAGACTCCTCTTATAAAAAAAAATAATATAACTTTATATAAAGCTTTAAGAGCTTCTTAGTTATAAGATTAATAGTCTATTAATTATTATATTATATCTATATTCCTATAGGCTAAGGCGCTTTTAATATGTATATTAAGTGCTAGCTACGCTCTATAGGGAGCTATACTTATAAGCATAATATTAATTAGCTAGCAAAAAGGGCTTCCTTAGCTGCTTATAAGAGCGCTAGAAGCTCTACCTTAGTAGTTAATATAGTAATAGTATTTTGCTTATTAGCCTGCTAGGTAATAAGGCCTCTAAAAAGCTTTATTATAAAGGCCTAAAAGCTCTTATAGTTAAGTAAATTATCTATAAAGCTTACGTTAGAGGTAACCTCTAAGGCGTCTTTATTACTGCTAGGCTTAGCGCTAAATTAAAGGTTAAGGTAATATATATAATAAAGGTATAATAATATATAGTTAGTAGCTTTCTAGCAGGCTTTACTTAGGTTCTAATTAAACCTTATAAGCCTACTTACTATAAAAGTAATATTAAGATATATTATAATAGCAGCATAAAGGATTATACTAACCTTCTGCTAGTATCTATTTATCTTATAATATGCTACGTTATTAGCGTGCAGTAGAAGCTCTTTATTTATTATAGATGTAAATTTATATATATTATTTATAATATTAGTATATATAGGGAGTAGTTTTACAGCCTTCTCTATATATACTGCTTATAAGAGCTAGAGTCTCCTACTTATATAGTTACATAAGACTTTAAGGCTTAAGAACTACTAGAGCTCTTAGCCTTCTTTAAGGTAATACTTTACTTAGAGAGCTCTTAGCTCCTTAATTACTATATGCTTATAGGCCTTTAGAAACGCTAATATGTAGTTATTAACGTAAAAGAAGAATATAATCTAGCTTTTCTGCTAGCAGCAATCTTTACCTATAATACGTTAAAAGCCTTATGTAATAAGTCCTACTTTAAAGTGCTATTACTAGAGGAGGGGTAATTAGTATAAGCTATAGAGGGCTTTCTAAAGGCGTATAATAACGCCTTTCTTATAGTAACCTAGTAGTAACTCTATATACACCTCCTTATTAATATCTATATAGATAAACGTATTAATAGTATTATATTAGCGCAGCTGTAAGTTAAAGTAAGTAACTAAGGCTATTAATATTTAGAAGGATATACTTACTAATATAGCTATATATATATTATGTAAATCTTTTACCTATTAGTTACTATATATAATAAGCCTTACTTTTACCTTTATAAGGCAGCTATACTTATTAAGCTTATATATATAGACCTATACATAGTTAAGAATCTAATTACTATAAGTAAAGCCTTTAGGAACTTCCCTCTATAACCTTAACGTCTTATAGCTATAAAGATAGCTTCTTTTAGCCTCCTTAAAAGCTTTTTTAAAAGGGTAGTTTACTAGCTAACTATATAACGTAGGAAGGGGAGGTAGATATTTCTAGTAGGTGCTTATTAAAAAGGCTACTCTGCTGCTTCTTATAGTAAGACTATTAGCTATCTCCTACTTCTAGCCTATATTAGGCTACATACTAAGCATACTTAAAGGCGTACCTAGTTACGCTTTTAGCTTTATTATAGACGCACCTAGTAGACCTATACTTACTAGCAAAATAGGGTAATTAGCCCTCTCCTATAGCATATAAGTGCTATCTAGTTGTTTCTACTTAGCTTTAATATATAAGTGTTACTTCTAGTAGGAGTAACCTACTAGAAACGCAGCCTTAAAAGATTATCTTAGTAGCTTACACTTAAGAGTTATATTATTAGCAGCTCCTTTAAGCGCTTATAATTGTTATTCTTAAGATGCTTCTTTCTACCTCTTTATATTAAGTATGTCTCTAAGGGTAGTTATAAATAAGACCCTTAGGGGTAGTATTATTAGTAGTGTTATTAATATAAACCTTACTTTAGTATAAGGTAATAGAGGGGCTAGCCCTTTATAGCTGTAATTTAAAGGGTTTTTAGTTTTATAGCTGTAAAGGGTTAGGCTGTTAGAGCCTCCTACCCCCTTAGCGCAGTTAGTATGTTCTTAGATCTTATTAGCTTCTTTATCTACTATATATATAAAGCTTCTTTCTTATACCTCTTAACGTATAAGATACTTAATTATAGTAGCTATTTCCTATAGATTACTTTTATATATATTATTAGTAAGCTTTATAATATTACTATTAAAGGTAACCTTCTTATTAAAAATAATATCCTATATAGTAGAAACTTTACTATAGGTAGAGCTTTATATCTAATATAAGTTACTTAAGCTATAGCTTATAAGATAGCTAATCTAAGCCCTTAAGGCTAGTTATTAGTGTTAATTACAGTAAAGTTAGGTGTTAGCAGTAAGTATATATACTTTATAACTGTATATATATAGGTAAGAAAGGTCTAGCTAAGTGTATACTACATTAGCTTTACTCTAGAAGTGCTTATACTACAGTTAGTATAGGGCTTTCTAACTATAGGATACTTATAGTATATAGTTATAAAGGTAGGTAGCAGCTATATAGACCTCTAGCTAAAGGACGTTTAGTAGGTATATATTAATTACTATACTATATACTTTTTGCTTAATAACTATAGTAATACGCTCTATAGCTTTATTTTACGCTTAGGTATTTAGGGCGCTTACCTTAAGGCGTATACTATATATCTCTATTATATCTATAATATCTAAGTAGCGTAGGAGCTTATTATTAGTCTTAATAACCTTTACCTAATAGTTATATCACATTTCTAATAGGGTAAGGAAGTCTATAAGCGTAGTAAGTAGTATCTTAGTAGTCTTTTAGCGTAGGTAGGAATCCTATATATAACTACTACTGCAGTTAGAAATTATTATATAAGATATATACCTTATATAACTAACCTCTAGGTTATAGAAGTTAATTACTAAGTAGTTACTAGGCTTTATACAGATTATAGATTTATATAGGCTGCGCCTAGCTAAGCAGTAAGCTTTACCTTTTATGTAGGCGTTATAGTTAATAGTGTAAATCTTATAATTATTAGAGCCCTTAAGATACATTCTATAAGCTGCATTAATAATCCTCTTAATTACTTTAGGGCCTAGGTGACCTAGCCTGTAGTGCTAAGTAAATAAGCTGCTAAGAATTAGCTTCCTATATGTCTTTATAGTATATTTATTTTTTTTAGCGTAACTAGGGCGCTTTATCTAAGCCTATAGGAGGTAAAGGTATAGCAGCAGCTAAAGCAGCCTCTACCTTAAAAGGCTTATAGTTAAGGACCTATTAGTTATAAATATTATTAAGGTAGGCTATAAAAGACCTATCTGCCTTTTATAGGTAGTTATTTCTAGGGCTTATATCCTACTAAATACCTTATTACTTTAGCTTCTTAAAGGACACTAGGTTAGCTATAAGGCTAGTGTAAAAGGTAATATTATATAGGATAAGCCTTATAATAGTGCTTATATACCCCCTAAGCCTAATTTATATAGTCCTATACGCTTTAATAGGGACTTACTATAAGCTAGCCTATAGGAAGTTACCTACTAGTGTAGCCCTTATTATCTTAAACTATAAAGGCTTATTAAAAATATATACTATTAAGCCTAAGTCTAATATTACTAAGTAAGCTAGGTAATAAAGGCTTTTTATAGTGTAAAAAGAGGCTAGTATAATCTTTCTCTTACACCTACTATATAGTTAGTAATTCTTAATAGTTACTACCCTTACCTCTTATAAGCGTTTAGTAAGCTTTAGGTTATATTATATATACTCTTTAATTATAGCCTTAACTACTTTACTCTCCTACTACCCTTTAGGGCGTATATAAGGAAGGGCATACTAGCAGTAGTTAATATAGTGCCTTAAGGTAAAGTAAAGCTAGCAGCTTATACGTTTTAAAAGTAGTATCTTTACTATACTTATACTTAATATCTCTTACTTAGGTAGTATGCTTTACTTTATAAAGACGCTAGGAGCCCTAATAATAATAAAGATTACTTATAAAGTATACTTAGCTTATAAGATTATATCTACTAGCAGCCTCTATAACTATAATTCCTACTGCTATAGTTTCTATTATTTTAATTTCTATAGTTACCTTTAGGGTTTTTATAACCTATATTAGTTAAGCTAAAGGCGCTATATATAGCCTTTTACCTAATAGGTGTATTACTAAGAAGCTTTATTACTCCTTATACGTTACTTATTATTATAGAGATTATAAAATCCTCTTTCTTAGTATCCTTCTTACTTTACTATAGGTAGGTAAATACTTATTAGGTAAGGTAACTAGTTAAAAAGGCTTTTATAACATCCTAAAACTAATACTTTAAGTGCTATATATTAAGGACTTTATTAGCCTTTATGTTATAAAGGGCACTTTCCTACATAAGAAGCTATTTCTTAAGCTCCTTTATATTATTAAGGTAATTCTAGGCGCCTTTATAGAGAATTCTTTTATATTTTGTCTACACCTTATTAGGCCTTTCCTCTAGGCGCTTAGTAACGTAATTCTTAAGCTTTTTTACCTATTAGTTAAGGTGCTTATCTAGCTTATAATAGTGTTCTAAGAGCTTAATACTTATAGTATCTCTAAACTAATCCTATAGTAGGGCGTATTTTTATATATACGTTTTATACTTCTTTAATATATTAGTATATTTACTTTACTGCTCCTTATATAATAGTAGGTTACTTAGTAAGAGCTTATAGACCCCTTTAGCCTATAAGTTAGTTACTACTATAGGCTTAAGAAGTAATCCCTAACTAGCTATTAGGATTAGGGTTACTACTACCCCTTAAGCGCTTAGGGAGCTTAATCCTAGGCGTAGAGCTTAGTATCTTAGATAGTTATAAGGCTAAAGGTATATTAGACGCTCTATAAGTGCTATAATAGTCTTACTAAGTATATAAGAATTACTTACTAATAGGTTAATTACTTCCTATAGGTTATAAGCTTTAGCTTTTACCTAGAGCTGCTTAAACTAGATAGTCTAGTTAAAGGAGGATTTTAAAGTAATCTTTATGTTATTAGTTATTTTTTTTTTTTAGTAAGAGGAGTCTTACATTATTTGCTATCTAAGTAGGAATAAGTAAGGTATTCCTTTACACTATACTATATACATAATATAGTTAATCTATACAGATAGAGAGAAAAACCTACTATTCTTCTTTAGTAGGAAAACAGCACTATCTTATTAAACATTAGAAGGTTAGCTTGTTTTTACCTAACACTATATAGGTATAATATAATATAAAGGAAACGTAATATGTAGGTAGGTTACACTGTTGTTAGGGCCCTATTATGCATATAGGGCCTAGGGCTCTACTTTTGCAGGGCTCTAGTGGCTAATTAGACTTCTGCAAAAGTAGTATTCCTGCAGTTAGAATTAAACTAACTGTCTGCACGTAAAGCGCACAGACGCTGCTAGACGCATGCTACTACGTCACGCAGGTGTTATTAGTTATTATTATATACTTTTTGCTTATAGGAATTATATTACTAAGCTTATTACTATTAATTTCTAAGCGTATAAGACTCTTAATTATTAAATTAATAGGGATAATAGTAATAGGTTAATATTATGTATATTATATATTATATATATCTCTATCTATATGTATAACTATAACTATTATATTACCCTTTTTACCTAGCCTTACTGCCTAACTAGGCCCTTAGTAACCCCTTTTCTAGGTGCCTAAGGCCTCTATAAAGCCTACTGCCTAGGGCGAAGCCTGCAGCAGTCCCTCTAATATTTGCTAAGCAACTAGGCTAAATTAGGCTAATAACACCTATCCCTATACACCCTTTCTAGCGCGCACAAAGTGCCCTCTATAGGACCCTCTAATTTAATAATTACCTCCTCTTTAGTTATAGTTATTTTTATTAAATTTAGTTGTCTTTTAGGTTATGTAACGTATCTAGCGTGTTAGTCTTAGAGTATTGTTTAAGGGACCTTAAAGGTTTAGGCTGCTTTTTGTATAGACATTTTTAGGTCTTTTTTAATAGCCTAGAGGGTAAGAATAATATAACTTTTAATTAAGGTGGTTTATATAGTTATATATAGAGAAAAGTTAGTGTAAAGGTAAAAGAGGTAAAAAGAAGGAAAAGTAGCTAACTTACTATATTAGCTAACTTACTATATAGGTATGTTATCTAGGCTGCACACTATATATATATAGATATACTTCTAGTAGCTATAAAGGTTAAGTATTAGAATAATAACTCTATTAGTGTCTATTTTTATAGCTCCCTCTATAAACCCTTATAAAGGTATTTTATATTAATTAATATATAGTAAGTATAATTTATATATAAAGTTATAATTAACTATAATGTAAATATTACACCTAATGTTAACTAAGGCTTATATAGAGGTTCTTTTATTAATATAAGCCTCTATTAGTATAGCTAGCTTACTTATTTTCTATCTACATTAGAAATTCTTTTACCTTATACGTTCCTTACTTATAGGCTTTAAGACCTAATTCTATTCTAAAGCTACTCTTTTTCTAACTTAAATGTTTCTTTAGTGCTGCTAGAGGTAGTTATATAGTCTGTTTTATTATTATTAGGGTGTAATTTCTACTTAGTAACTACTTATATAGTTATAGGCTTCTTCTTCCTCTTATACTCCTTAGAGCAATCTTATATAAGGTAGCCTACTTTATTATAGTTAAAGCACTTTTATATCTCTTTATATAGTTTATACTTAGGTTTCTTATCTGTCCTTAGGGCTACTAATCTTATAGAGCCTATTATTAAAGTGTCTTTATTAGTATCTATTTTCTTTATTATAGTTAGATATATATTATATAAGTAACTTTAAAGCTTCTCTACCTTCTACATAATATAATTAATAGTTAGCACTACCTCTAAGAAGGTCTAAGGTATAATAATAGTACCTAATATACTCTTAAGATAGAAGTTAAGTATATTAGTTATAAATATAATTTATACTTCTACTACCTAAGTCCCTATATTAGCTTCTACTAATATATATTTAAACTTTAGGTAGAAGGCTATAAAGGACTTATATTTCTTTATTTAGGTGCTTATTAGCGCTACTATAGCTCTTACCTATACATTTAGGTTACTAAAGGTGTAACTTAGGTAGTTTATGAAGTATATAACATTATAAGTGCTATCCTAGCTACCCTTCTTATAGTAGGTAGTAACTATCTGTTATAAGCTAACCTTAAGATAGAAGTATATATAGTACTAGGCTTTCTAGCTAGAGAAAAAGAAAATAGTATTAATCTTAAGCTTATTATATATCTAATATACCTATAAGGAATAGTACTTATATAACCTTAAGAACTTTTATAGACTTAGTAGCTGCTTTTACTTAATGTTAGTAACTATTACCTCTATAGGTAAGAAGGTAGTAGAAGTTATTATAGGAGTAAGTATAGTAGTTATTATAATATTAGTAAGTATCTATATTTATATTATAAGTAAGAAGATAAGTTATTTAAAAGCAGCTAGTTAGTTATTACTAGGCGTAGGGAAGCTTATACCTTATGTTAATAACTTAGGTATTACACCTATTATTTTATCTTAGTTACTTATTATGTAGTATAATTAGTAAAGGTAGTAAATTATAAACTTAGATATATAAAGGGCTAGACCTACGTAACGCAGTGGTATACGTCTAGCAGCGTCTGTGCGCACTTTGTGCTGCAGACAGTTAGTTTAATCCTAACTGCAGGAAAGCCACTTTTGCAGAAGTCTAATTAGCTACTAGAGCCCTACATAAGTAGAGCCTAGGGCCCTACATGCATAATAGGGCTCTAACAACAGTGCACTCCACCTACGTATTATGTTTTCCTTTATAATAAATCCTATATTATGTTAGGTAAAAACAAGCTAACCTTCTAATATTTAATAATAAGGTTGCTTTCCTTCTACTAAGGAAGAATAGTAGGAGGTTTTTCTCCCTAGTATAGATTAATAAGTACTATGTATATAGAATTAGTGTAAAGGAATACCTTACTTATTCCTACTTAGATAGTGAATAATATAAGACTCCTCTTACTAAAAAAAAAAGAAGAAAAAAAAAAAAAAGGGCTAGGTAAGGCCTTATTTAGGTAATTAGTAACTTAATTACTAGTTATCTAAGCTAAGGAGCAAAAGGAGAGATTATATACTATACGCTTATATAGTGTGTAGACTTTTTATATATAGCTTACTTAAGCCTATAGTAAGTAAAGCCTTACTATAACACCTTTATAGCGCAGCCTATAACACTAGCCTCCTAATTTCTCTAACTTTACTATATAAAAGTATTTATAGTTTTTAACTAAATTACTTTACACTTTCTAAATACCTTTTTTTACTTCTTATAGGCTAGTATACTAAGTATAAAGTTAATTAGGCCTTAAATACTATTACTAAGAGCTAGTCTATCTATAAGGCGTTATCTAAATAAGGGATCCTAAGGTTAATACTTTATTATTAACTTTAAGGTGTCTTAGTAAGGCTAGCTGCCTTTAGTAACCTCTAGAGGTTATTCTTAGATTAGGAGGCTAAACTAGCTAAATAGGTGTATATCTAGTATACTTTTAGCCTTACTCTAACCTATTAGTAAGTAAGGGTATTTATAGAAAGGATCCTTTATACTATAGGGGACACTAAGCTTATAAAAAAGGGGTAGATTTAATTCTTCTTAAGAAGAAATCTATCTATTAAGGTCTAGAAAAGTCGCCTTATTAACTCTAGACGTTTTAATAGGGTATCTACTAAAGTTATTAGGAAATAGTTTAAGCTGCTTACTATACTAGAGATTAAGGGTATTAAGCTAGCTAATAGATATAATATAGATAAGACTAGTATTCTTAAGGGCTAAGGATCTAATAGGCTAGTGCTAAGGATAGCTAAGATAAAGTCTATTTATAAGAAACAGCCTAGATTAAAGGAATAGGTGTCTATTATTAAATATATCTATACCCTTAGGTATACTTTAAATCCCCTTATTATATATAAGGGTAAGATAGTCTAATAGTAGTAGTTTCCTTTAGATCTTAGCCTTTATAAAGGATGTAATTTACTATAATAGAGACTAGCTAGACTATAGATTATACTGTAGTTAAATAGCTACAGAAGGTTTTTATCTTTTAGACTGCTTCCTATAAGAAAGAGAAGGCTAGACTGCTAGTTATTAATAGCTATAGGAGTTAAATAATAATAGACTTTATTTAGCTTTACTATATTAATAATATTTACTTATTATTCTTACCTCTATATACCTTCTATATCCTTTAGCTACTTAACTAGTTAGTCTTTAGCCTTATAAAGGCAGCCTATAGGAAGAAGCTTAAATATTATAGCTATTAGAATACCTCTACTATTATAAGTAAAAGAAACTTTATAGGCTGTTATTAGAAGGCTTACCTTATAGGGCTAATAATATAGAACATTAGAAGTAGTTAGAAAAAGATAACGTTATAGCCTCTCTCTATAGTAAAGCCTCTAATAAGCTCTCTCCTACTCCTATAACACTAAAGCTATTAGTATTATTAGTATTATTAGATTAGACTAGTAAAAGGTAGCCTAAAGATAAAGAACCTAAAAGATAGGTATCTATATTATCTATAGTAGTATAGTTAACACTAAGGAAGATATAGGATTTAGCTATATAGCTAAAGCTATTTATAGAGCTAGATTATAATACTCTTACTTAATACTTTCTATTCTAAAAAGTAAAAAAAGGCTTTAGTAAGTAGGCCTATGAGCTAGTAACTACCTAGTAAAAGCTAAAGCTTCTATAGGCCTAAGTTAATAATACTACAGTAAGAAAAAGAAAGGTAGTCTAGATTAACCTAAACACTAAGTTTACTAACATTAAGGATATCTAGAAGGCTTAGATTACAGCTAGCAAAAAAAAGGATATTATAGATAAATCTAGTAAGGCTAATTTACCTACTAAAGCTAAAAGCTGTATTATAGTAGTATCTAAGCGTTATAAATAGTTAATTAAACATACTAGTGCTAGTAGGAATACCTTTATTTTTAGGGGGGCTAGATATAGGTATATTAACTTAGCTAGTGTGTAAACAAAAACGCTCTTATAAATCTTAATATACTGCCTATATTTAGAGATTATTAACTTAACTATAACACTCTAACTATTACCTATAATTTCTACTGTTTCCTATAATTTCTCCTACTAAAACCTAGTAAGAATAGCTAGTGCTATTACGTTAGTTACAGGCTTATACTTATAGCTTAAAAGCTTACTTTTAACAAACTATACCTAGTAGACTAGGTTAGTAGATACTCCCCTACTATCTTTTAACTTTTATATTACTAACGACGCTAAGGCCCCTTTATAATTTACATAGCGCTTACTACTATATATTCCCCCTAATACGCCCTTATGTAAGGAGTAGAGCTGTTATTAGTAAATAATAGGGGTGCCTTAATTAAATATATCTACACTAAAGAGGGGAGATAGAAGAATCTACACTCTAGCTGCTCTCTAGGGGATAACTAGCAGCCTACTAGGTAGGCTGTAGTTAGTAAAAGGTTGTTCTATACGTAGGCTCTACCTATACTTATTATCTATAGTAAAGCCTATAACACCTTATTATGTAAAGTCTAAAGGATGTATATACTAGGCTAGTTTAAGATAGTATAAAGAAGATAGCACTATAGGGTTAAGGTCTAGCACAGCTGAAGTAGAACAGGCGTAAGTAAGCGCTAGCACTAGCGAAAAGTTGCTTCTAACTGTATCCCTCTTACTTTAGTACTGCCCCCCTAGCACATAATCTCTAGGTCTAACTGCAACTGTGGGCCTGGAAATCACTACAGCATCTGCCGTTGACTTCCCTTATTTGCCCTGTGCCACCTTTGTTTCTGTACCATACGTACACAGCCACGCATTGACCTTAATTACCAAAACAACACTTGTCTTCTCGTTTAAGTATGACTATTTTGGCAATAGAGGGTAATTTCTAAGTACAGTTTTAGTAATTTAATGTGTAGCGCATTCCGCCTAAGGGGGAGCAGGTTGATAATGCAACCAGACATATCTGCTAGTTCTGTCTGCTTATATGCTGCTGTAAGTTAGTTAATATTAACTGTTAAAACATACTTCTTCTAGACAGGCTTATAGGGGTGTTAGTAGTTACTACGTAACGTAGTGTAGATAAATTAGGCTAGGAAAAGAAGGATAACAGTAAGGTTAGAAACTTACATATACATCTGCATTATGCTTATAACCGTTTTAGTCGCTACTAGTAATATTTAGTCTGTAATGGTTATAGGGTTTAATTGCAAACACACTTAATGTTAATTATAGTAATAGCAGCTCTGCCTTAAAGGCAGGCTAAAACACAGTTTTACACTAGCTTACTAGATGTTATAGGGCTATAATAATCTTATAAATACTAAACTTAGTCTTAGTAGACCTAATAGGAATCCTTATTAACAGAACAGGCCTCTTACCTACAGCCTACGTAGGTAGAGTAGCAACAAAGAACTAGTTATACCCCTAGATTATAATACCTAGCAGGAACTGGATCTTAGAAGACGTCACCTAATAGCTAAGGCTAACTAAGCTCCGCCACTAGGCTGTATGCTAGGTCCCCAGCTGCAGCATAGCCTTATCCTAATCTAACCCTAGACGCTTCATCTTAATAGATAGAGCGATAGGAAGCCTAGTAAGGCTTCCTAGGTCGGTCTAGTTAACAGACCTACCAGGGCAGTCCCAGCAGATACGCGTGATCTGCTGGGATGTAGCAGCGTCGCTATCGTCATCAAGAACAAGGTAATAGTCAACCATTCAGAAGGTGGTGCTTTAGGGGCTCTATGCTTTAAGAATATAAGCAGCGTTACTATTAAAAAGAGGTTAATCCTATATCTTACAGTCACAGAGAGGAGAGAACAGGAGGTAGCTTACTAGTGTCAAACCTAAATAAGGCTAGTGTCCTCCTAGCACAGCCAGTTAAGGAGGCAGCTGTAGACCATATAGTTCCACTTACTCTCTAAGTTGCAGGTAAGCTCCAGCCTATAGGCGCTCTTCTTAATTTTTAATACTATAGCTAGAGGCAGGATATAAATACTAGGGCTACTATTACCATCAGAAAAGGCAAGTAAGGGTAGAATATAGCTGTTAACAAGATACTAAAGCTAGGTTAGATAGGACTATAGAAGCAGGCTAATACCCTAGGCAACCTTATTAAGCTTCTTAGTAAGCTTATCTAAAGAAGCAGGCATTTCCAGCTCTACAGAATTAATCTTATTTACCTTAAAGCCAGTCTTAGTCACCTTAGCATTATAAAGCTGTTTGTTAGGTAACAAAGTTCTCAAGGCCTAACTTATAGACGCCTAACTTAAATAATGTAACATAGCGTTAGATAGGTTATACATCACCTAGTTAGTTATAAAAGCCTATAGGGTGTCTTTAGTAGGGTTGCTATCAATACTATTATCTTAGTCTTATTTTTAGGGGGTCTTAGGAGCAGTTACTATCTTAACAGTAGTTACAGACTCTAGCAACAGCAGCAAAGAGGCAAGCAGGGATGCTTTATAGCTTTCGTAGGAGGGTATAAGCAACAGCAGGCAGTAATAATACGCAGAGGAATCATTAGGCGCATACAGACACTAACGCTTATTTTAGGGTTTAGAGCTAACAGGATAGTATTAGTAAGGTGTTTCTCTATTATTATCTTAAGGCAGGACGTAAAGCACCTAGGAAATAATTAATTATTAGCATTTATTACTTAGCATCGCTAACTCTTACAATTAGGTAGATAATAACAATTATTATAAGTAGCAGCGTAGATAGCAGGGATAGGGTAGGGGGGGATAAATAATAGTAATAATGCTAGACGTTAGTATTATCTTTTAGCAGGCTAAGAGGGAGAAAAAGATTAGAGAAGGCAATTAGCCAGGCAACCAAACTAAAGCATAGGCCTAGCTAGTCAAAATCCGTTCAGCCCCCAGTGGCCTCCATCCACAGGCCAAATTCGACCGCTTGCTTATGTCATGACAGGTACGTACCCCTCGGCAACCCACTTTGCGCTCGAAAGGCCGAGCTTAGGGTACTCCCTGGATGAAATGGAGTTCAAGTAGAATCTTGTTGTGCGAATGCCACAGACACATACACCATCAGAGGAATCTTCGTCACAAGTCAAGACCTTTCTCAGATGGAAAGTTTGTTAACAAAAGTTCTAAAGAAGTTAAAAACCAGCAGGGTGGCTGGCTTTATTAAAACTAGGGATTAGCACAACGCTATGGCTGGTAGTTAAAGATCCTAGAGATGGTACTTGTTGTTGAACAACAACAGAGATTAAAGCTCTGTTTAAGGTTCCTAGAATAAGGTCGGAACTATTTCAGCTTTTCTAAAAGGGCCTTCACAAGAGCGTTTATGTTGTAGTACAACCTTCTTGTAATACTCTATAATTACAACCTTGCCTACACTTGACTTTGAATAATCCTATTAGAAAATCACTTTTTTGGCTGCTAGCTAGATGAATTATGTTCCTAGAAGCTTATCTAGGCCTCTAAAGACCGCAGCAATAAGTTCTCTTTGCTTGTAGACTAATATGACGACTCCTTGTTGCTTTATATTACTATGTATACGGTGACCTAGTGTATTTGCTGATATTGGCTAGTGGATGAAATTAACTAGCAGATTAGTAAGGGATGCCAGAAAAGAAGACAAAGATGGTAATTTCGATAAGGCATTT
Source organism: Colletotrichum lentis (assembly GCA_003386485.1). Classification (NCBI taxonomy): domain Eukaryota; kingdom Fungi; phylum Ascomycota; class Sordariomycetes; order Glomerellales; family Glomerellaceae; genus Colletotrichum; species Colletotrichum lentis. The sequence goes on from NWBT01000030.1 coordinate 30,451, forward strand.
TCCGTAAGGATAACGTATGTCTTCCAAACCGTGCTAATGAGGCTATTGCGAATCTATTCAACCTGTTACAGCTAGGTTGCTTAGAGGGCCTTGCGATACCCTTAAATCTTCAGAAGAAGCAAACGCAGCTATCTAATGGCTAGTGAGCTACCTAGCTAGAAGAGCATCTACCACGCAACAAACCCTTGATGACCGCAGACCTCCGCTTAGTTCATTAAACAACAACAACAACAACAACAACAACAATAATAACAACAACAATAATAACAACAACAATAATAACAACAACAATAATAACAACAACAATAATAACAACAATAATAATAATAACAACAATCTTATTCCTACAATTTTAATAACCTCTGCTTTCTAATGTAGTTGTTACACTCTTATTCTTTACACTAATAACAACTTTTCTTTTATCCTTATATTTCCAGAATGCAACAACTGCTATTATCTCGCTTTAGTTATTAATAACCTTCTCTTCGCAAACTCAAGAAATCCCATCGTTTTCACCTTTCTAATCACTTCCCTAATCGTAGCATTACCAAGCCTGTTAAATTATCGCTAACCACACAAATCGCGAGTTATCTGCCCTTTGGCAATGACCTCGATCGACACAAGGCAACGATAACGATTTCACCTTCTTTCACTTTAGCCTTACTGTTGGTATCAAAGGTCACTTGAGTGAACGAACGGCTTAATAGATAAGGGTATTTGTATATTGCTTGGGTGCGTGTGTCTCTAAGTTGTAAAAAGTGAAGGGCAGCAGACGGAGGGGATATTATTGATCTAACGGAGATGAATCCGTGTGATCTGATTGGCCCAATCCATCCACTGTATCCACCTTCCCATGGATAATCCGGCCAGCCGGTCGGTATTCCAACACTTACCTTTCAGACTTCTGACTCAATAAGGCCCTCACCTACAGCTTCGATTCTTCAACAGTCGACCTGCCGACAACTACAGCCTATCTATTAGGCCCTCTCTTCTATGGCGCATAATCGCCTATATCCCCAACCTTCTTCCCCTCTTCACCTGCTAATCCTCTGTACTTTTGTCGAATTACCCCTCTACAATACTTTCATACAACTTAAGAAGCACTACCTTTTATAATACTTTCCTTCCACAAGTCAAGAATCCCGCTATTAATAACGGCAGAGCCAGCCTCTGACTCTAGGTTGTTTCACCATGCTGGACTCGAATCAACTAATTAAGTGGACTAAGTCGCCTCTCCTCCCCCCTCCGCGAGAGGCTGAATCTACCGTGTTATCCAGCAGACAACCAGTCGAAAATGGAATCGCGAACGTATACGCCTTCAAAACGTCGGCCCAAGAGAAATGCTAGTGATTGAGGCGTAGTTAGTCTGGTATACTGTTGCGATAACTATGATGAGCAACAAGGGAAGTCAACAGCCTGAAGATAACTTATACATAAGCATGACAAGTACAACCAATACAACGATTTACCATCCAGGTTCCAAAATGCGGAGCCAAAAGAGTCAACCGTTCAACCCAATACATTAGTCAAGCTGCCGGTAATGCCACACATCATATCGGTGTTAGCCATCCTTGACCTTCAGATCGTCAGTGCTTTAACATAGCTGCCGAATGTTTAGCGTATACTAAAGGGCTATACAGAAATAGACTCAGAGTCCAGCTAAAGTGCCTAGTCATATTTAAGTTCCATAGCCACTATCATTTTCTTAATCGATTAGAATTAGAACTTCCCACGTTCTTTTAAAAGGGCTAATGTGTTCTTGCTTACAATATTCCCACTTATTATAGAGTAGAAGGCTGTTAGAAGAATACTAAACATGTTAATAATGGTGAATTTCGGCTTCGGGCCATCCATATTCACCTCGTAAGAGTCTAAGACGATAAAATAAATTTAAATAGTTGAGTAATCTATGCAAAGACACATAAATGACTGCAGGAACTTTATCGCAAGGTTTATGTGTTCAACCTAATCAAACAAATCATTTTAAAAACACGATAACTACTTGGAGAGCTTGACAGCAGTTAGGAAGATCTTTGTCTTCTAGGAATGCCAGGAGGTAGTTGACAGGTGTATGCGACCCGAACGACCCCAGTCTCGTTGGCGAATAAACTCTTCCTACCCAACGCGAGCCATCTTCCTAATTAGTTCATTCTTTGGCGGCACTCTCCTCCCTAACAATCTGATACCAACCCTTATCAGTCTCAAGTCTCCCTTGCAGACTGCCCGCAAGCTTCTGCAGCTTCTCGCTCGTCTGTGGCCCATTCACGTAAACCTCGTCTTCCGGCCATCCCCTCAGCGGATAAAACAACAAAGCGAGGAGAGAATCCTTCAGCAATGGCGTCTGGCTGTTAAGGACGACAGTCGTGGCGAACAGGCCCAAAGTCAGCACGACTACTGCCACAGGCACGGCGAACCACGCCCATCGCACCCGTATGAACGTCGTCCTCCCCAACGCCCGACCCTCGGTGAACAGCGTCGCGTTGCGGTTATCCCCTGGGTTGCTGCTGCGTGCTTGATCCGTGAGGGCCGCCTCCAGATTTCTAGTGAGATTGACAATGTCAGCTCGGTACAAGAGGTGCTCCATCTGCATAGGCGAATTCGGTATCGCTTCGTTGGTTGCTCGGCTTCCCGGGCGTTCTCCGTACTCGCTCTGAAGGAGGTGCATCAGATACCTCGCCGGGTCGTTGGTCAAAGTCCTGGTGAGTTTGTGCTTGCCACTCCCTTCAAACGTCTCGAGGACGACAACGTCGTAAGGATTGTCGCTGTCGGTATCCAGTGTCTCGCCGTACTTGAGAAAAGACTCCTTAACATCCTCGTCATTGATATCGATCACACCGTCTATCGCAGTCACGCCCCGGTAGGTCTTTTGGCACCACCTGAAGTTCGTGATAAAAACGTCTGGGGTTGTAGGATTACTCGAAGGCACCCCCCACTTGTTCTTGTCTTCCCATTTCTTGCCTTGATGTCGGAGGACGATGAACTGCCCGATCCAGCCGTCAGGCTGGAAAGAGGGTAGAAAGGTCGTGTTGAGTACGGCTGACGCCTGAGTGAACTGACTGGAGGCGTCATGGTCGAAATATCTCATTGACATTTCGTCATAGTCATCTTTGCCTAGGCGGTCATCACCCAGCGGGATGGTATAGTTGCAGATCTGCGCCGGCGAGCCCGGATCGTCGCACTTCCGGGTGGTCTGGTCTGTCACATTGCGAAAGGTCCGGCATACCGCCAGGGTACTGAACTCTTCCCATTCGCAGCGGTTTGCTTCCGTGGGGCAGCGAAACTGCGGCTGAGATGAGGAACCCGCAAGCGCTTGGAGAATTCGACTTTGGAACGCAGGCAGGTCCTCATTTGGATCCCTCTTCTGCCCTGTTGAGAAACTCATGTCAGTCCGGCTTCCATAACAATCGCTCGACGCGCCTCGACTTCTTACATGACTGATAAGGCAGCTGGCGGAAGCCTTTGAAGAAGTAATCATCGGCCCTGCCAAAGGCAACATCAAGGTGCGGCAGTTCCCGGAACAGACTAGGATATTCGAGGATCTGCTGCGCGCTTGGGGAGACCGCAAGCGTGAGGATGGTGACTAAAGACAGCGCGCAGGCAAGTTTCGACTGGAGGAGAAGATGCCGTATCATTAGGATCGATCCCCACGGGCCTCGGCTTGCGCTGTCGAACAACTGGAGATGTTCGAGCGGCCGGGCCTTGAGAAGCAGGTGCCTCCACTTGAGTTGGCTGATGCTGCTCCCCAGCGGCACCAGGAGCGCCGTCCTGGCAACGGTCATCAAGACGGCGACGATGGTGTTGGGAGAAATGGCCAAGGGCCAAGCGTCCAGCGGAGTTTTATCAGCTTTGGAGAGGGTCACACCGATGAGAACCATGCAGATGACAGCTACTACGGCACCGGCAATGTCCCAGCACCACCAGAAGTGGGTGGCCTCGATGTTCTTTCCCTTGGGGGTGGTCGCTAACGCTTCAGAGTCACTATCGCTGTCTGGCTGGTGCTGTTGTGAAATGGATGCGGATCGTCGTGGGGAATTCTCTCGGAGGGAACCCCGGTTGAAGTCGTCCCTTGATGCATCGATGCTATCTGACCTCGATTGATCGTCTTGTCTGCTGTTAGTGTCACCTCCACGGTGGACAGATTCGTCAAGCTCTATTGGGGACACGACATCGTCCGCAGGTTGATGATGGGCATCCAAAAGACATTGCTGCTGCTGATGGTACTCCATTCTCAAGATGCGGCAGATGGTCGAATGTGGACCAGTCTAAGGCAATGGAGATTGCGTATTGCTCTTAAGTCTTTACCCTGAGCGGTTTGAAGCGCAGTGCCAGCCTGAATCAAGTTACACAGATCAGCAAGCACAGCCATGGTGCACATCGATGTGTGTAGCAGCGGTTGGATGGGTCTTCGCCAGAACAGCAGGCTGTGGCGCCCTTGGCATTGAGATTCTGCCAATACGGTCTCATACACCTGCGCGGCTGGGACATGCCAAATATTCAGGTTGCAGTTGGGGGGCCTTCGGGGGCCAAGACAGCCTGAAAGGGCTAGGCGCACAGCACCGCCCCCAACCGCGCCGCTCAAGTGCGGGCAACCAAAAAATGACACTACGATAAGCCCTGAGGTCGACGAGCCTTAATCAGTGCACCCACCACAGCCTGCCTTGCCTGTTATGTGCTAAGAAGATCGGGAGCCTGATCTTTCAATGTTGACCACGCACGCTACAGGCGCCATTTGCCATAGGGTGGATAGGCGCCCTCCCAGCCACTGCCTAGCCTATTTCCGTGTTACTACCTTAGCTTTAGACACAAATAAGAATGCCTTCAGAGCGTCATTAGCCTTCGTAACTTTGCTTATGATGATTTGTTATGTAAACCTGTTCTTATAGTGGCTAACGAAGAGGATAAAATTTAGGCTGCGAACTTGGTCACCATCGGAGGCAAGAACCTGATTGAGGAGATTGTCAGATTCCACAGGGGTAATAGTGATGGGTTATTGCGTGTATTGGTGCGTTGCTTGTGTGTAACTATTGATCTGCGCGTTTATAGCTCCCTGCCACCCGGCTTAAGCCCTTAGGATCCTGATTCCTAGGTGCCTAAGGCCTCCACGAAGTCCACTGCCCGGGACGAAGCCTGCGGCAGTCCTTTCGCGCCGCCGGGCAGCCGGCCGAGCCGGCTAATAAGTCCTATCTCCGAAGTACCCTTTGTATGCGTATACCCTCTAATTCGACACGCCCCCTCAGGGAAGGGCTTCTCACAGGCCTTACGGCCTTTCGCTCCATGGCACGCGGGGCGCTTGTGGAGCCGTTTCTTGTCCTCCTTCATGCTCACGGGGTACGCGGGAGATCACAGGCCTCCTCTACGGCCTATACGTCGTTCTCTTTCATTATCTCTGCTTCTAAGCAAGCTTCATCTGCAGCCAGGTCTCTTGCGCAGTTGGCCTTAAGAATTGCCATTTCGTCAGTCATATTAAGCTGATGAATGAAGGCTATATACTTATTTATATTAAAGGCCTTCGTCAGCCTGTCTGCTATAAGCTCTACAAACAGTGTATAGGTAACGTCTACACGTTGCACAGCAATATCCTAGCGTAACTAGTAGTTATGTATATTAACATAGCAGAGCTTCTTTTGCAGCTTTAAAAGCTTATTTTTAACTAGCTTAACTATCTGCTAGTTATTACATTAAATCTGTATTCTTATAGGCTTTAAGTTATTTAAACCGTACTTCGCTTGCTCTCTAAGCTCCTAAGGGAGCTTTACTTAAAGTCTTAATATTAATTAGCCTGCAAAAAGGGCTTTCTTAGCTGCTTGAGTAAGTGTAATGAACTCTGCTTTAGTAATTAAAGTAGTTACAGTATCTTGCTTGTTAGAGCGCTACGCAACAAGCCTTCTAAATAGCTTCATAGCGAAGGCTGGGAGCTCTTTCTGCAAAGCGATTTATCTGCGAAGCTCGCGTCAGACGCCACCTCCAGCGCGTCGTTCGCGCTGCCAGGCTCGGCGCCGTAGCAAAGGCAGAGGTATCTCGTTTTAATTAAACCTTACGAGCCTGCTAGCTGCAAAAGCGACGTCCAGACGCGTCATTACTGCGGCGTACAGGATTTTCCTGATCTTCTTCTGGTATTTGTTGACTTCGCTTAGGTACGCGTTATCCGCGCGAGGCAGTAGCTCTTTCTTTGCCATGGACATATGCCCTTGAGATTCGCTTTCTGATACGTCAGCGCGCGTGGGAATCAGTTTCTTACACTTCTCTGCGTATACGGCCAACGCGCGCCGGCCTATTGCACTGCAGGCCCTTCTAGTCCTGTTTCCATAGTGCATACAACCTACACCACTATGCGCAACAATATATGAACTTATATATCTACTAGCTTATCTCCCTATTTAACGAACCGCATAACCTAGGGCAGCAGGTAGGGCTAGCAAGATTGTTATTAAGGCATAGGCGCTGCAGTTTGGTTGCATTAGGCTTTATCCCCTGCTGATGCTGCGGCAGCCTGGCTGGGCGGCGCGTGGCGCGCTGCAAGCACCTGAGGCGGTGGTGGGGCTGGTGGGGCGGACGGCCAGGGGTCGCAGCTGCCGCACCGGCAGTGCGGAGCAGCCCTGAGCTTAATTAGACGACGGCAGTCGCTGGCGCCAGGGCCGCTGGGGGTCTGCTGGGGGTGACACTTAGGTAGGGGGCTGGGGCACGGATGCCGACACGCACAGAGGAGGATGGAATGAAGGAAGTTGGGGTTCGACTGTCTTGTACTTGGCGCAGGCTAGCCCTGAAGGTTTTCGATGATGGTAACAGGCAAGCCTGTTTTCAACTAACACCTTACGCTAATCGCTATTGTAGGCATTAGATTGAGACTGCCTAGTAGTATTTCTACAACGGATAAGGTCTAGGATCTCTTGATTAACAAGAGGAGCACTAGATGCTGTGTCCCTAAGAGCTAGTTTAACGTAGAAGCATTCTATAATAATTCAGAGAAGCCCAGCACAGTGAATAGTAAGTACAGCCACTACCTTGATTGCGACATCAATCGAATAGACGCAGCCTTCTTCTCCATAAGTAAGGCTAAAGTTAAAAAGCTCAACCCGCACCAGAGACTACTCCTCGAAGTCGTCTGGAAATGTATAGAGAATGGTGGCCAGAAGAACTAGCGCAGTGAGAACATTAGGTGCTACGTTAGCGTCTACGGCGATGACTAGCTAGACCTATCGGCTAAGGATCCCTAACGTCTAGGGCTGTACTAGATAACTAGCTCTGCAGAGTTTAAAGTTGCTAACTAGTTATCATATAAGTTTGACCTTAAGGGGCTGAGGTAAGAGCCGCTAGATTATATCTATACACCCGTTTGCGCTGATTACTACCTATTAAAGCCTAGGTTAGTTTCATAAACTGACGATGGTTTGACTGCAGCATGACCATTCGCACTGCATACTCCTCCTCTCTAGTGGAACTACATGAGGCGTGCTGAGCAATATACTTAGGATTATGCGAATCCGCTGTAGTGGCTGGCGCAAACATCATTATGTCTCTAACGCTTGCTGTTACCCTCACTAAGTAAGGCGTCATCTTGCCTTCAGGCGTGTGTCAGTCTTTTAACAGGCAGGCTGATGGCTACATCTAAGCTAAGGCTGTTAACGCTGTATACATTAAGAAATCAAGCGATGCCCTTTGGTATGGTGATCCCATCCGTGGCGTCATTTAAGCCACCGTCACTAACTTTAACGGAAAGACGTGCAGTATTACAAACCTAAGTAAGGAGAGCTAGTAGGATCTCATCCGAAGGACCTACCGCGCAGCTAACATTCTAAGCCCAGGCATTACTGGCTTCGTTGAGTGCCACGGGACTGGCACAGTGGTAGGCGATCCCTTAGAGACGACTGCTGTGGGGAGGGTCTTTAGCGGATGAGGTGAAGTTCTGATAAACTCTGTAAGTAGATCCAGCTTGTTATCTTAAAAAGTTGTTCCTAACGCTGATATCCTGTTACAAAAGGTTAAGCCAAATGTTAGACACTCCGAGGGCGCATCTAGACTCACTAGCCTGATTAAGGCTGTGTTAGCGCTGGAGAACGAGATTGTTCTGCCCAGCATTAACTTCTCTGATCTAAACCTAAAGAGTAAGACTGTCCCTTGTTTTTAACGTTTTTGCTTCTATTCTGTACTTGCTTGACGTGCTAATAGGCCTTGCTACGTTAGTGGTATGGTAAGAATCCGGCCTCTAAGTGCCGACGGAAGCCCTTAAATAGCCGACAGACTGCGTAGCTTGCGTGTCTGTTAGGATCGGCGGCGCAAATACACACGTAAAGCTACAAACCCCCTTTTGGTTCCGTCTATAACCCTAGCTTATATCATTACAGGTCATTGTAGATTCACCAAAGCCCTTCCAGAAGAAGAGCGTAGACACTAAGGCGCATAGACAACATTTACTCTTATTCTCTACACACGACAGTGCATCTCTTAAAGGTCTTATTTCCTAGGTGGAGGGTTACGCCATCAAACACAAGAGTCGCCTCTCAGACATCTCTTTCACTCTAGGAGTCCAGCGCAAGGAGCTTCCCTACCGAGCATTCACGATTGCTAATGAGACCGGTCCGTTCTAGATCTCCTTGATCATACAATGCAAGAATAAGTTGCCTAGGCGCGTTAACTTCGTTTTTATTACTGGCCAGGGCGCCTAATAGGCCACCATGGCTGTTAAGCTACTAGAAGAGTTCCCCTCCTTTCTCGCTGACATTAGACATATGGATAGGACACTGTAACAGTTGCGCCATGCACTACTGTGGTTGATGGAAGGTTAGAATCAAAGATTCATCGAATGGCAAAGAGACTAGGCTGACTGCGTGACATTTTGAAACTGAGGAGCTATCACGGCCTTTGGGGCAGAGCAGAATTGACCAACATGAATTTTCCCAGCCCGTTTGCACTGCAGTTCAGATCGGCATCATGCGTCTTCTACGGTTGTTGAGCCTTCGGCTGTCGGCCGCGGTGGGCCATTCAAGTGGTGAGATTGCTGCAGCCTACGCAGCTGGTTTGCTGACCCTTGAAGCAGCTATTGCCGTCGCGTACTACCGCAGACAGGTCACAAGACAGCAGCTACAGCCCGGCGCGATGGCTGCGGTTAGCCTTGGGTCTTCCGATGTGAAGCAACATCTAGAAACTGGCGTCGCCATCGCTTGCGAGAACAGTGCCACCAGCACGACTCTCTCTGGCGATGCCTTTACTCTAGACTCGGTCCTCGATAGGATCAAGCTTGCTAGGCCGACGTGTTTTGCGCGCAAGCTTAAAGTCGACAAAGCGTACCATTCCTATTACATACGAGAAGTCAGCAACTTATGTATCAGACACTCCTCTAGAATTCCATCCTAAGCGCTAAGTCCCCTGCTAAATACAACGACGACGCTGACGATATCTGTGACGAATTATACATTACCCTCTTCTCTTCTGTGACTGGCAAGCAAGCCACAAGGTCTCTATACTAGGTTCGGTATACTGGAGGATGAATCTCGAATCGCCTGTTGTTTTCTTCTCTGCAGTGCAGTCGATGCTAAGCTCTACCACAGAGAAGTCTCTGTGTCTCAAAATCAGCCCTTATTCTGCATTAGCAGGCCCTCTCCGCAAGATCATCAAATTTGCTAACTTGCAGAATTCTGTTGTGTACGTGCCCACGCTGCTTCGTAACTAGAACAGCATAATATCACTGCTTTCCTGCCTGGGACAGCTCTTCCAGTATTCCGTCTACGTTAACATGCCTACCTTGTCGGCCCAGACCGTACTTGCCGACCTGCCAAAACTACCCCTGGCAACACGAAACGAGATATTGGAACGAAAGCTGTGTGTCAAAGGAATGGCGTCTGCGTAAGTTCCCTCCACACGAGCTCCTTGGTATCTGCGCCCTTGAGACTGACGACATGAGGCGGACTTGGAGAAACGTGCTAAGATTGAACGAAGTCCCTTTGATTACAGACTACAAGATTAAAGACAACGTTGTGCTTCCTGCTGCTGCCTTAGTAACTATGGCGGGAGAAGCTGTTCGCTAAGTTACAAACGGCCCTGTGGTTGACTTCTCCCTGCGACAAGTCAACATCAAAGCTGCGCTTATGCTACAAGAAGCAGAGGGGACGGAGATGATAACTTACTTAGCCCCTGTTCGCCTCACGTCGACCGTAAACTCCGCGTGGTATGAGTTTTCTATTGTTTTACATAATGGTACCGGCTGGGTTGAGCACTGTAACGGACAGGTGAAAGCTGGCGACGGCGCCCCCATTGTCGCCCATGATATAAGCATCACCTACCACCCCCGAACTGTGTCTAGTCCAGCGTTGTATAAGAAAATGAGTAGCTTTAGCCTTAACTACGGTCCTAGGTTCTAAAAGATGAGGGATATATCTTTAAAATCGGGATCCAGCTGTATCTCAGCGAGCATTTGCGACGACCACGATCCGAACGATGTAAGTTACTTGCTGCATCCAACGACTATCGACTTCTGCTTACAAGTACAAATCGCCGCCGCGGCAGACGGGCTCCACGCCGAATCAGGAACATATGCATGCCTACCTACATTGAAGAAATGTACGTAGGACAGGGCTTGTCAGAGCTACGCATCACGGGTCTCGCCACGTTTTCTTCCCAGGGATTCATACACGGCGGCGCGACAGCCACGGCGGATGGCTTGATGGCATTGTCGATGAAGAATGTGCGCTTCACAATCCTTCACGACAGCAGCCTTGACCAAGACGCGGATATGGTGGCCGCGGCGCAGCTGCAGTGGAAGCCCGATGTAGAATTCGTGTCCCCGTCCAAACTCATCCGTCCACAAAAGTGCTTCCAGCCCGTGTTAGCGAAGCTTAAGAGGCTCACTCTCCTATCCATAGTCAAGACACTGCAGCTCGTCAAGGGTACTCATATTACTGGTCATCTGTACCAGTTTTGCTACTGGCTGGCCTCCCGACGCGCCAGAGCTGCGAAGGGCGAGTATCACCATGTCAGCGACGCCAAGACGTTAGCTTTCTTTTTGAGCTGCAGTTATTGAGAGAGATTGAGACCGCTATGGAAGACGTGCGTGAGGTGGGAGGTCTCGAGGTCGCGGAACTGTATCTGAGAGCCTTGTCGAGCGCCCCAAGCATTTTCAACGGCGAGGTCAACCCGATTGAGGTTCTGATTGCGGACGGCGGCCTGGGGAACATATACAGGTCCATCCAGTCGCTCTGCAACAGCACACCCCTGTTCGAATACCTAAGCCACACCAACCCAACGATAAAGGTTCTAGAGATCGGTGCTGGGACAGGTGGCACTACGGCGGAGGTCCTACGTGGCTTCACCAGTGACGTTGGAGAGCGTATGTACGCGCAGTACGACTTCACAGACGTCTCGGCTGGCTTCTTCGCCGCAGCGCGGGAACGGTTCGGAGACTATAGTGGCATCGAATACAAGGTGCTCGACATCAGCAAAGATCCGATCGCCCAGGGGTTCGAGGCCGAGTCTTACGACTTTATCATTGCGTCCAACGTGAGTAGTTTTACGAACCTAAGGTTAGCAACCGATATTCGACTGATTCTAATGTTATATTAGGTTCTACATGTTACGCTAATAATTCAAAAAACACTACGCAACGTGAGGAAGCTAATGAAACCAGATGGTAGACTCTTCCTCCAAGAGCTAAACCCAGGTGAGATTAGTTAGGGTTGGCCTAGATGGTAGGGACTTGTGCTGATCATTAAAACCAGAGTGGCGGCGTATAATGAACTTCATCATGTCATGCCCAGTCTCACTTAAGTAAGAGATAACGTGCTGACGGATACAAGGGATTTCTTCCTAGCTGGTGGCTAGGAGTATCAGACGAGCGGCCCAATAAGCCGTACGTCTCCCCAGCCCAATAGGACTCAGAACTGCAAGCCGCTGGCTTCTTAGGCACTGATTCTGTAGTGTACAACGACGAGACGCCCTATAAGATCAACGCTAACATTATGTCGTTAACAGTTGTCTCTATTCTCCCACCCAGGAACGTTTGTATCCTTGATGGGGATTACCATGGTCCGGACGGTTTTCTGCAAGATACTCCAGTCGAGCGAGGGTATAAGGCTTCTTTTTTATCCCTTAACGAGCTTCCTGAACCTAGCGTGGATGTGATCTTGCTTCTTGATCTGGAGCTGCCCTACTTCCACGACATCTTAGAAGAGAGGCTAGTAAACCTTTAGACCTATCTAGGCATACTTTCCCCTAACACTAGCGTTCAATCAGAGCTGTTGCTAACTATAGCAACGTTAGAGGTCGATGCTCAAGGCAGCCTGGATGCTAGGAAGGTTGCTGACGTCTTCAACAAGGTACAGCGTAAGCCGTCGGCTTCAGGTCTGGATCCCAACTAAGAGTTCGCAGTGCTCGGAGACAAGATATCCATTCCGCAGTACAACTGGATTAATGTGCGAGAGCAGCGTATAGAAAGTACTGAATACCAAGCACAAAAGCTGGAGATGGGTCGCGCCGGACAGCTCTGGAGCCTACAATAGGTTCCCAAGGTTTCCAGGGATTTGAGGGACCATAAGATTGAGATCGAGCTGCGGACGGTAGGGATGAACCTCAAGGTATCCTTTTCTATTAAAGCATTATGCGCTGTGGGTACTAACGTTGAATAGGACGTAATGGTGGCCATAGGGTTAATCGAGACAGCCTCGCTTGGCCTTGGTCTAGAATGCGCCGGCATAGTGCGAAGGACTGGCCCTGGAGTCGACGACATCACCGTCGGCGATCGAGTGATGGCATTCCGCCACGGCTGCTTTGCCTCCCGGATTATCTACTCGACGGATCAGGTTGTCAGTGTGCCCTAGACGCTCTCGTTTAAAGAAGCTGCAACCGTTCCCTGTGTCTACTCAACTGTGATACATTCGTTGCTTACTGTCGGTAGGTTAGAGCGGGACTAGATAAAGTCTTATCAGTTCGGATGTTAATTCCAAGCCCTAACGAATCCCCCTAGTCTGTGTTGATCCACGCCGCATGTGGCGGGAACGGGATTGCCGCCATACACGTTTGCAAAATGATCGGAGCCAGGGTAGGCCAAGTCCCTCTGCTGATTAGGGTCTCGTTAAGCTGTGCTGATTTTCCACAGCTAGATGTTCGCTACAGTTAGGAGCGCTGAAAAAGTCTAGACTCTAGTCAACAATTTCAGCATACCCCGAAATTGCATCTTCAGTTCGAGGGACTTATCCTTCTGCCTAGGTATTATGGACGCAACTAATAGCTAAGGCGTTGACTTAGTGTTGGATTCCCTATTAGGGCAGCTACTCTATCTCTCCTAGAAGTGTGTTTCTAAGTTCGGTAAGATGCTAGAGCTCAGCAAGCAAGACTTCTAGGGGCATAGCACATTTAGGATGGACGAGTTTGAGGCGAATCGAATGTTTTGTGGGATGGACCTAATATCGCAATTAGCATTGGAGAGACTAAAGGTCATCAAGAGGTATGTAATGCTAACCATAGGTGACCATGCTGCTGTGATTTAGGATGTCCTAACGAGCTATAGACTACTTAAACGCTGCAAGAGTCTCCTCACCAGTTAAGCCAATCACTAGCTTCAAAGCTACAGAAATCTTTAAGGCCTCTAATTATCTGCAAGCAGGAAGAGTCGAAGACCTGGAGACCGTGATGAGGGCGGTCTGCAACGCGTCCAAACCAGTCGCTGGAGTGCTGCACATGTCTCTAGTGCTCAGGGTATAGGAAACAATCGCCCTTCCTCCTCCCACACAGTCGTTAGAATAAGCTAACTAGGTGACTTATCAAACAGGACTGTAACATTCTGACTTTCATCCATAAGGACTAGCACGCAGCTGTCAAACCAAAGGTGGATGGCGCGTGGAATCTACACTACGCGCTCGCCAACGCGAAGCTAGATTTCTTCGTCCTCTTTAGCTCTATCTCGTACGTTGTTAGCCAGGCAGGGTAGGCAAACTACGCTGCCGCTAACGCTTTTCTTGCCGCTTTCGCCTAGTACCGCCACTCACAGGGCTTCCTGACGTCTGTTATAGACATTAGGATTATAAAGGACGCTAGCTACCTTTACAATAGTCCTACCGTCCTTAAGCATTTTAAGGCGTTAAACTACAACACGTTAAAAGAGGCTAATCTCCTGTAAGCCCTAGCCTACTCAATAACACGCCAGAGGTCGTCATCGTCGCCGCCAGCATCCAGCAGAAAACACGTCAATCCAGCCGAGATCGAAGTAGGTCTAGGGAGCATCAAGGCCCTTAGAGACCCTAGCAACAGGATCCCATAGAGGAGGGACATCCAGATGGCAGTAGCCCACATTAAGGGCTTAGCCTGCTCCGCGCAAGCTGGACCAGAGAGCCAGGGCCTAGCGCAGTTTCTAGGCAGGCTTGATGCTAACCCATCCGCACTGGGCGCGTTGGAAACTCTAGACTTTTTAACGATCCATATCGGTGAGGCTATCTGCAGACTGATAATAAAGAACAGAGACGAGCTGAACGTAGACGTGCCACTAGCGGCCTTTAGCGTCAACTTGCTCGTCGCCATTGAGATACGCGACTGGTGGCACCGTACTTTTGGCGTGCACATCCCGCAGTTAAGGGGATAGGAGCCCTTTAGCAAAACTACTAGAGCAGCCCTCTGCCCAGCCCTCTGCCCTCTATCCTCGCCCTCTGCCCTCTGCTAGGCCCTCCGCCCTAAGATAAATAGAGATATATTTACGCTTACAGCAGGAACAGCAAAGATAGCAGGTATAACTAACAATAAGGTTTATAGGGATTATTTACTAATCCGCAAAGGTTATTTAGAATCTAACTAATTAGCAAAGACCTCCTAGGCTCCTGCATAAAAAGTCTTAGCAGATTTATCATTATAACTCTAGAGCGTTACAACTTCCGTTCCAGCTTCGCCTCCACTCCAGTTGCTTCCGCTCCAGACAATGCATCCAACTGCCTGAAACTAAGGAGGCAAAGCCGTAGTAGGCAGGGAGCGGCTGGCGGCAAAGATGCATGCATGTGAGGAACCGCCATTGATGGCCGCATCAGGAAAGAAGTAAGATACGCATTACTAAATAGTTTCGATTACGGTTTGTTTCTTCTGTTAGATTCAGCCTTTCTGACATTTTGCATTACTGTCTTGCTTAGTGTCCGCGGCGCTAAGCCAGCCAGACCAGACCACAGCCGCCCGCTCCGCTTGCCTTGCCCGGGCCCGCATCCGAACTGCAGGACCCACTTCTCGGTTGCAGTTTCAACACCAGGGTGCAGGCAAAACCGTTAGTACCTATCAACCTCATAATCCGCTCCGCCTTTTTTTGTTTCTTTGCAATGATTTAATTACATGCACTCTTGCTAAGTACGGGCTGGAGTCAGACTAAACTAGGCTTTGCTGAAAATAGGTACGCAGCAATCAGGGTGGCGGACGATCGGAGGCACAAGGATCTAATGATGTACGTAAGACTGAGAAACCGATTCGGAGTCTGACATTAACTCTAAGTATACGTATTACTATGTGCTGGTCTGTTTTTAGCTACACCTCAGCCTTATTCAGAATGTTGCTAGAAATCCTACGGCATACTGTGGCTACAGCTCCTAGGTAGACTTAAAACATAGCCTATTTTTACGAATTTAATGTTCCTTATTGTCTCTTAGTAATCTAAACCTCTTTGATATTAAGATTGTGGTTTATTTGCCTGTGATTACAAGTTGCAAATGGTGTATTAATACTACAACAGTGTTTCTCTTTAGAGAGATAAGAAAAAGAACGACACTACACAATAAACGACAATCCACTATAGAATACAAGTAAGTATTGACAGCTAAACGTAAAACGAAGTACAACAGGAGAAAAAGAAGATTTTAAAAAGAAAAAAATTCCGCAATTTAAGGATTATATTGCCGCTTGTAATTAAGCAGCATCTGGCTGGAGACAAAGAAATAGGTCTAGGTTCTTTATGTCCCCTCACTTAACGGAGCTGAATCTTAACTGGCAGTTACTGTCTCCTTAGCTAAATCTAGTGATAGCAACAATTTAGAGGTTGCTATTGTTAAACGTGTCTGTAGGGACTTGGTGAAGAGGATAAAGATGACGGCTAATGGAGATTGGGCTGGTAAGGGCGCAATCCCTAAGAAGTGGATCATTCTCACAAAGCTCCCTGTGGACGCGTCTAGTGATGTGGACAGCGATGCCCTGCGACAACAGCTGAGCAGCGCGTACGCGTAGCTACGTACGCGGCGGGTGCTCCCTTGACAGTTAAGCAGAAACTGAGGCGCGCTATTGCTGAGACCCTACGTCTGCCCCTCTCTGACGTTGTGCCCTTGACCTCTTTTATCCGCCTTGGCGGCGACTCTATCAGCGCTATTAAAGCTATGGCCTAGGCCCTAGACGATTAGGTTGTTGTATGCGTGCCTGACATTCTGCGCTGCAGCAGCTTTTAAGGACTTACAGTTATAGCTATCCCTAGAGACCCTACTGTTGCTATTAGTAATGCTGTGGAGACTTACCCCTTCTCCCTTACTTCTAGGCTTAACCTTAACTCCTTCTTAGCTAGCGCTTGCTTACAGTGTTAGCTGCTTAGTAACGCTACTATTAAGAACGCCTACCCCTTAACTAAACTTTAGGAGGGCTTTATAGCCCTAGCAGTAAGGCAGCGAGGCTCCTATATTAGTAAATACTTCTTTCCTCTACCTAAGTATATTAATAGTAACTAATTCTATATTACCTAAGAGAAGACTATGTTGCTATACACTAACCTGCGTATGAAAATAGTCTTCTTTAATAGCTTATCCTACTAAGCTGTTATTAATAAGCAGATCCGTTAGGATAAGACCCTAGAGATAGACTTGTTATTAGCTGTTAGCGTTATAAACAACGCTAAGATAACATACAGTTTAGATCTATGCTGCTACGGATTAGCAACAGGCCCTAACAGCTGGGACTATTTCATCTAGCTTATCTACCACTCTGTCCTTGATAGCTAGACACTACGCCTTATCCTTAAGACTATTTATAACTATTACTACAGAGCTAACGTACAGCGTAGCTTACTAACGCGAAAAGACTAAGTTTCCCTATTATCCTGTCTGACCTAGTAACTACGTTAACTAATAATAGAGCTGTTAAGACAGTTACTAGAGAGAAGAGGTATATAATTCTAATAAAGGAAAACGTAAAAGCGTTGTTAATAAGAGTAATAATCCTGCGCGCTGCGTAGGCCTTACTGCTAGCGTAATACTGCAATTTAGATAACGTTTGTTTTAGCACTATAGTCTTAGGTCGTTAGGCACCTGTCTAGGGCGCCTAAAGAATAGCTAGTCTGCTTATTACTAGCGTTTCTATTTGCATTTAGATTAACCCCTAGCAGTCTGTAGCAGCTTTTCTCTAAGACGTTTAGGATTAAGTAAGTAAGATAGCTACCTATAACTAATTCAGCCTGCAGAGTATTACTAAGCTTAGCCCTAAAGCAGAGGACGTCTATAACTTTTTAAGCTTACTTATTATCTAGCTAAACAAAATCCTAGGTTACCTAGACGTTTAAGGTCCTTAAGTGCTGCTTCCCTAGAGCAGTACGCAGTTTAGTCCTAGCTAGATACTAGAGGGTTACTATAACTACCTACTTATCTACTAAGTGTATGTTTTAGACTACTAGGCTGAAGTCTCTATTACCTATAACTTATAAATCCTCTCTTAGCTATAAGTGTAAGCTTTATGTTACTAGTATAACTACACTATCTAGCAGCTACTAAACCCTACTAATACTGTGTTAGAAGATGTCTCTCTAGCTAGGCTGTAGAATCTGCAGCAAGCTTTAGAGTAGAACAGTGATAAGGATGTAGAGATTGTTTCTGCCTATATGCATAAGCTTATTAAAGAACAAGCGCAAATCTAGCAGCACGCTCTAGCAATTTCCGCCTAGAACAGCAATCTCTTATATTACTAGCTAAACAAAGCAGCAACTAGGTTTACGCTATATATACTTAATACATTTAACCTTACTAAAAATAGCCTTATCTACGTCTGCTTTAAAAAGTCAGTCTAGTTCTTTGTCTCCATACTGGCGATCAATAAGGCGGGATGTGCCTAGGTCCCCCTCAACCCCTCGCACCTAGAGCAAAGGTAATAATAAGTCATGCAGCAGACGCAGGCAAGGCTAGCGTTAACGTCTCTCACAAACAGAAACATCTGCTTAGGAATCATGCCCTAGGCGCTTACAGTGTCGTCTGGCTTGGATTAAGTGCTTCAGAGAGATGCCTTGCTGCAATTTAGCAACACTAGCATAGCCCACACTCTTCCTCACGTTAGCCCCCACACAGCATTATATATATATGCTCTTCACTTCCAGGAGTCTAGGAACGCTAAAGGGCTTACTTATAGAGCATAAGGCTGTCTGCACAAGCTAACGCTGCATCAGCCAAAAGGTTAGCATCTCTCCTAGTACACGCATGTTGCAGTTTACGTTGTAATATGTCTTTAACGCCTATATCAGGGAAGCCGTCAAGACCCTTACAGCTAGCAGCTTCCTTTACGGTCCATTAGAGGATAAAAACATAAACGTCACTAGCGGATTTATCAACCAAAGCTCAGTCAACACCGCGCTGCTTACACCATCCTTTATTAGAACCCTCCAGCCTACCAACGTGCCCAGCATATAAGTTGTAATGCTTGCCAGCGAAGCCGTTAGCTAGGATATCCTGAATACGTAGTTTCAACCTAGCAAAATCCGCCTCTTCAATAGCTGGGGGCCTGGGGAAACCTGCGTTTTCAGCACTCTCCATGAGTGGCGATCTGTTGACAAGTCTCCTTGTACTGTTAGGAAGCCTGTTGCTGGTTGCTGCTGGATTGTAGAGCAATTAGACTCCTAGCTCTTTACACCTATTGGTTGCTTAGGCAAAGTAGTCATCTAGGGCCCTATAATCCTCAGAGAGTAATTATTTAGCTGACACAGTCCGCACTGCAGAGAGCATAAAGCCTTTACTAGGCTAGGCCTTAAGACATAAGACGGCTTGCTGGGACTGTATCTATCGATCTAGAGATCTATGCTGTTATAACCTAGACGGCACGATTGAGTTTGCTAGTCGTAAGGACACTTAAGTTAAGATCTGCGGTCTCTAGGTTAAGCTTAGCGAAGTTGATTTAGCGTTAGAGCAGCACTAGAGGGGGCCTCCTAGGTGGTTGTGGACGTGTTTAAGACTGACGCTAGCGCTGTAAACCTAGCGGCGTACTTCTGCTTCACTAACGACACGCGCACCACAAACAGGTATAACTGTGACTGCAGCAACATGTTTGTCCCTCTTACAGAAGACATAAAACAGCAGATTAACTACGTTATTAGACAGCTAACAGTTAAGCTACCGCAGTACATAATGCCCTCGCTTTTCATTCACTGTCGCTACATGCTAGTCAGCTAACCCTAAGCATCACCTCTACCAAGATCGATTAGAACATGCTGAGAAGACGCAGCTTAGCGCTGTCAAAAGAAGATCTAGCTAGGTACTCCTTACAGGAGCACAAGAAGCGTGCTCTAGAGACCGCCATTGAGACTAAGCTGCAGAAGTACTCTAGGCAGAAGTTCTCTAGATTCCCGTCGATTCCATCGGCCTAGACAACAGCTTCCTGCGCATCGGCAGTGACTTAATTGCCGCTATACGTCTCATTACTCTAGTGCTAGACAGCAGGATTAGACTTACAGTCAAGGATATCTTTAAAGACCCCTAGCTTTACAGCATGAGCAAGCGCGCTTTAACGGAAGCAGACAGTAAGTGGTATGCTAATAAGGCAGAGATCTCCCTATTCAGCCTCTTACTAGAGTCGCTGCGCTAGGCATATAGAAGTTAAGGCAGCCACAGACCAAGAGGGACAGACAAGCAGTTCCAGCAGCTCTGCCTTAACTCCCTTAAGTCTTAACTATCTGCAAGCAATGCTTGCTCTCAAGCACTTAAGTTATTAAGTACGCCTACCCTTACACTAGGCTCCAGGAGGGCTTTACTGGCTGCACTTGGAATTAAGCAACTAGGGTCTTATATTAATAATTATATGTATTGACTCCTGTTGCAAGTTAACCTTACGAGGTTTAGGAAGTCCTAGGCCTAGACTGTCGCCCTCTGCAGAAACCTACAAATAAGGATCACCTTCGCCGCAGGACCGTCAGTCCAGGTCGTTATCAAGGACAAGTTCGCCTAGGACATAACAGAAGACTGTCATCTCGTTAACGCAATTAATAGGCTCCGCACGATCCATATAGCAGAGGGGTCAAGGCTGTGTCAGTACAGCCTAGCAAAGGACGCTAATAGTCGTTTGTACTTTCATCCTCACGATTCACCACGCCATCTATAATAGCTAGACCATACGTCTAGTCATCGACGCTATACGCCACATATACACAACTAACAAGAGCCTAGCCTAGCTCTAACGCTATACACCTGGTTCATTAAGTACGTCACCAATATAGACAACAGAAGAAGCGCCAACTACTAGAAGATGCAGCTTAAGGGGGCCAAACAGACCACGTTTCCACCTATTCCTCAGTCCGTTCTATCAACAGCAGACAAGAATGTTACTTAGGTAGCAAGAGAGACCGTCCAGCTAGACCAACCTGCCGACTCTTCGTCCTCAATAACCAAGGCTACAATCCTCCGCGCCATATAGGCAGTCCTCCTTGCGCAGTGCTGCGATAACACAGACGACATCTGCTTCAGAACCTTAGAGTATCTAGGCGGCAGGCGCCAGTGGACGGCATATTAAGGCCATAGCCAGACCTCTCGTTGCTACCATCCCAGTTCAGCTGCGCCTAGACCTAACGAAGAAGGTCTCTAAACTCCTCTGGGAAGTGCAAAAGCAGTCTACAGATATGGCAGCATACGAACAATACAGGCTCTAAAACATTCTTAAGGTCAGAGCACCTATGGGTACGTAATGCAGAAATAGCGGTAGGTTGGGGATAAGGGGAGTTTTTAGGGTTAAGGGAGGCAGCCCCTCCCACCAGGCTGCCTACCCCTTTTACGCGCGCCCACGTCAGGAGCACCCTAACTCTTACTCCTTCCCTTTTTATATAGGTAGCTAAACCACAATACAAAAACAAAGTTATCACCACATCTCAATATCAAGCGCCCTTTTTGCTAACAACACCAATGCCCGCAACGCGTGCGAATTCTCCAGTCTCTTAATCGTCCAGCCAGCACAGCTAGTTAGCTTCTCTGAACCTCTCTAAAGACAGCTCCTAGAACGCTATCGTGGAGAACGTGAACTCCAAATACTTTAATCAGGAAGAGCTGTCAGAGGGCTACTTCAACTACCCGCTCGTCATCCAAAAGGACTCATGCACAAGACAAGCGTCAAGCTCATAATAGTCTACGACTGCCGCAGCATCACTGAGCCCCAGGCTGAGGCGCTCTTGCAACAGCTTAACCACATTGTATAGCAGATAAACAAGGAGCTAGGCGTCCTAGGCGACGTCACTGCAGCCAGGCTGTAGCATCTAGAGTAGGCCACCGCGTGGAGCTACCACAACGCAGCCAGCCCCAACATCGTTTACGCTTACGTCCATGACTTTGTTAAGCGTCACGCAACAGACACCCCCAGATGCCTACGCCGTGTGGGCGTAGGACGCGCAGCTCACCTACGCCAAGCTTAACAGCGCTGCTAACAGACTGGCTTACCACCTTGTTAACAAATACGACGTGAAAGTGGGTAAGTTCGTCTACGTCTGCTTCGAGAAGACGTCACCTAGGCCCTGCTGACGCTGTCGTTCATCCGCACCCTTCGTCCTGGCGACGTGCTGAGTCTGTAAGTCCTGATGCTGGCTGGCGAAGCTGTGGGGCGAGACATGCTTGATATGTGGTTCGGAAAAGTCCACTGCCTGTTTAACGGCTGGGGCTCTGCTGAGACCTGCGTGTTCAGTACGCTGCATGAATAGAAGTCTGCTGACGAATCTCCCTTAACTATCCATCAGCCGACCTGTGTGGGTGGCTTCTGCTGGGTTGTGGACCCGAACAACAGCAGCCGTCTGGCCCCTAACGGGCTGTAATATTAGCGAGATTGTGATTTAGGGCCTGACTATCCTCTGCGAGTATCTCTCTAATCCCAGCCAGACGGCAGACTTAGTCGTCTAAACACACCCCGAATGGGCCCCGCGGCAATCACTGCGCCAATGGAGCCGTTTCTACAAGTCGGGAGACCTGGGCTACTACAGCGCGAACGGGACCCTTAAGTTCGCCAGCCGCAAGGACACACAAGTCAAGATCCGCAGCGTCCAGGTGGAACTGGGGGAGGTTGAGCAGCACATCCAGAAGCTCCTCTAACCTGTCTAGCACGTTATCGTCAACGTCTACCGGGCAGCCGGCGTGGCGAACCTCGTCGCCTTCTTCAGCTTCAACGGCGGACCATCGTCATCCCTGTCCGGGGAGGAGAATGTGTTCATGCCCCTAACGCCTGCGTTCGAACAGCGCATAACGACCCTGCTCGGGCAACTAAGCGTCCGTCTCCCACGTTACATATAGTCCCTACGCTCTTTATCCCTTATCAATACATACCTATCATTACGTCAGCTAAGGTTAACAGGAAGAAACTACTTTAGCTAAATGCCTAATTTGACTAAGAAGAGCTAAACCGCCTATTCACTTAGCAACAGGAAGAAGAACCCGCCACAAACCCCCAAGGAGGTTCATCTTTAGGGGATCTAGGCCCAGATCCTTAAGATCGATCCCAAGTGTCTCAGCCGTAATAACAACTTCCTACGCATCAGCAGCGACTCCATCGCGGCCATTCGACTGGTGTCGCTGGCGCGCGAGGCTGGCTTAGAGCTCAAAGTCCAGCACGTCTTCGACAACCTTCGCCTAAGCGCCGTTAGCAAGAGGGCAGTGGCCCTAGGAGATGAGGATGATAGCGAAAGCACGCCAAACGCTGCCCCCTTTAGCCTCCTCAAGCAGCCCCTTAGGTTGGCGATGGAGACCTAGGCTTTAGAGAAGCGTGACGTGCCTAACACAGAGATAAGTCGCTCCATGTCTAGTGCAGCCTGCCTAACAGTATTGTCATCAAAGACGCCTACCTATGCTCTAAGCTCCAGGAAGAGCTTATCGCCCTCTCCAAAAAGAACCCTAGCACATACATTGCGAGATAGGTCTACAAACTGCTGCTATCTGTTGATATGGCACCGTTCAGAGCGGTCTAGGAGTAAACGCTCCGCCTTTACGGCAATCTTCAGACTCAAATAGTCTTCTACAAGGACAGTTATATCCAGCTTCTTGTCGCTAACGACACTAAATGGGACTGTCCTGCAGCATTGGATCTTACTGAGGCCCTTTGCCTCTCCTGCGCTGCCAAGATGTCGTACGGATCAAGGCTCTGCTGCTATTCTGTCGCTAGAGCTAACAATAAGAGCCACTACTTTGTATAGTCGTTCCATCATGCTATTAACGACAGATGGACGATAAGGCTGGTAATGGACGTCCTTCACAGAGTCTACCATAGCACTAGCCCCCTAAGCGGACCTCACCTCTACTCTTACTTCATCAAATACCTAAAAGACATAGATTAAGACATCGCCGGTCCCCTAGTCGCCACCGTGCCCGTGTAGGATCCGTCTCGATAGGGAGCAGTCTGTGACGGAGTACCTACGGTCGTTTCAGCAGCAGGCATCCGACATGGTGCCCTACAAGCAGTTTATTTCGAAGCTAGGTGCCGAGTTCAAGGCCGTGTGCGACTTTTTAAGTCTATTCGCGGTCCAGCCGGCCGAACAGCTCGCCGACCCTAGTCAGGGGACAAAGCCAGTCGTGCTGTCCGCGAACGCCAACATCTTCGGCTCCGGCGAACTCTTGCAGGGCTACTTTAATTATCCGCTTGTCGTCCAAGGCCTTATTTACAGTAACCAGGTTGAACTCTCACTCATGTACGATACGGCAGTGCTC
This sequence comes from Colletotrichum lentis, assembly GCA_003386485.1. Lineage (NCBI taxonomy): Eukaryota > Fungi > Ascomycota > Sordariomycetes > Glomerellales > Glomerellaceae > Colletotrichum > Colletotrichum lentis. The sequence continues at coordinate 54,303 of NWBT01000030.1, forward strand.
GGCAAGCATCAGGTCCAGGCGCTGTCAAGCCAGTTCCAGCATGTAGTATGCCAGCTCCTTGCCGCGGGATATGATGCCCGACTCGGCTCCGTCTCCGCCTCCGTGGCCAGATCATAGGACCTCAAAAAGGCCCTAGCGTGGAACATGGAGGCGCCGGAGCCCGTTCGGGATACCCTTCACGGCCTGTTCTGGCGCCAAGCCGAGCGTACCCTAGACAGGGAAGCAGTCTGTTTATAGGACAGTACCCTCTCCTACGCGGCCTTGAATGACTACTTGAACCGCCTAGGCGCTTACCTTGTTCGTCTCGGTGTAGAACCTAGCACATCAATCCTGATTTGCTTCGAAAAGTCCATGTAGGCCATCGTTGCCATGCTGGGTATCCTCAAAGCTGGATGCGCATTCGTGCCTCTCGACGGCGCCTATCCCGTCCAGCGCCGCAAAGCAGTCGTTTCGGATCTAGGATCGCTAATTGTGGTTGTATCAGCACCGATGGCACAGTCGAATATGAGCTTAGGGCCACAGGTGGTCAGCATATTCCCCGAATCCATTAAGACACTGCCCGTCTCCGGCCAAGTTCTTCGCCCTGTCGGCGCCATCTCCCCGGAAATGGCATACATTATCTTTATTTCCGGAACGACGGGAAACCCTAAGGGTATCGTCATCGACCACGAAGCTATCTGCACTAGCCTTATAGCCTAAGGAAGAGCTATTAGGCTTGCAGCAGATAGATATAAGTGTCAGTTCCTGCAGTTTAATAATTATGTCTACAACGCCTACATTACGGAAATCTTTACATGCTTCGCGTTTAGCGGCAACACCTGCGTGCCATCAGACGCCCAGCGTCTCCAGGACATTGTTGGCTTCATGAACGAGGCCCGGGTCACCATTACCGTGCTGCCGCCCTCGTTTGCGGCCACGATCAGTCCGGCGGGTGTGCCGACGCTCAGAACGCTGATGCTCGGCGGCAAGCCTGCAACCAGGGACGTCGTCAAGAGGTGGGACAGCCATCTGCCACTGATAAACATATACAGCCCGGCGGAAAGCTAGCTACGTCTTCTGCACCGCGCATGACTACCCATCGCCAGATGCCCCTCCGAGCAACATCGGCCGGGGCTGAAATCAGCAACTACTGCTGGGTCGCCGAGCCGGACAGTAACAGTCTGGCACCCGTTGGATGCGTTGGAGAACTTATGATAGAAGGAAGCGCTATCGCTCACTGGTATTTGAACGATGTAGCACGCACACAGAAAACATTCAAGGACACCTGTGACCTGGCTTGGCTGCCTTGTTCTGCTGCCTCCTATGCTGTGGGACGGCGTGCTTATAGGGCTAGTGATCTAGTAAGGTAGGATGCTGACGGTCCCTTGCTGTACGTCGGCCGCAAAGACATGTAGGTTAAGCTACGAGGTTAGCGCATTGAGCTTGCTGAGATTGAGTACTACATTAAAGAGCTCTGCTACGGCATAAGATAAGCAGCAGCTAACGTTATTTAGCAAGAGTTAGGAGAGCTTCTTGTGGCATAATTACCTGTTGTTTAATAACAGTGAAGAGGCCTTGACACAGGCTGAGGGCTAGAAGCATAAGATCCTCCCTATAGAAGACAGCCTAAAACAGCAGCCTGCTGCGCTATTAGAGAACCTGCGCGCTAGGCTTCCTAGATACATGTGGTTCCTGCGCTCTTTGTTCCCATTTAGCAGCTTCCTGTATTCTTAGCCTCTATGAAGATCGACCGCAAGACCCTTTGCGCCCTGGGCCGCAGCCTTTCACCACAACAGGTTATGGCCTTGTCGTATGAAATCCGCGTTAAGGCTGAGCTAAGTATCTATATAGAGTCCTAGCTTTAGGATGTTTAGGCGCAGATTCTAAACGTTAAAGCTAGCAAAATCAGCCTGCAGGACAGTTTCCTCTGCATTAGCAGCAACTCGCCCAGCGCTATTAAACTTATCTTTACAGCACAGCAATATAGAATAGGACTCACAGCGGCAGCTATCTTTTAGGATTTAAGGCTGTCACATATAGCCTCCATTGCCACCATAGAAAAGCAGGCCAAAGACGCTGCTTGTCTGCAGCCGTTTTGTTTAATCCCTGCCGCAGACCGCGCATACATTCTATCTAAGGTATTAGCAGCTTGTAAGAGCGTGCCTAAGAATACTAGCATTAAGGATATATACCTATACACTAAGCTCTAAGAAGGCTTAATAGCACTCTTAGTTAAGCAGCTAGGTTCTTATATAGCCACGTTTACGTATTACTGCCTCTTAGTGTTTGTCAACAAGGCCTAATTTGAAAACGCGTAGGAGGCAACTGTAGCGACCTGCAACAACCTGCGACACAAATTATGCTAGTAGCTAGCTCTTCTTATTAGGTCCTTCTTAAGAACGACATCAACTAGGATTTAGCAACTAACAGCAGTAAAATACCACGCGATAGAATAACATACAGCTCCAGACTCAGTCGCTATACTATAGAGAACAATAACGACAGCACTATTAACTTTGTCCTGACGCTTCATTATGCAGTCTATAATAGCTAGGCCTTTTAGCTAATCACAGAGCTGCTTAAGAGCCACTACTATAGTAACTCCACGCCAGAGCTGCCAGCCTAAATTAGCTTTGTCTACCTCACGACAACGGGACTCAATCACGCAGCAAGTCGCAAGTTCTAGGAAGAACAGCTGCATAAGGCTAAGAGGGTAACCTTTCCTCCTCTTCTATCCGTCCTAAGGTCCCAGGAAAGTAGCGCTCTCTTTAAGCCGCAGAAGGAGAGCTTACGTAAGACAATAAGCTTCCTGCGCTTGACGTCCTCCAGGACCCCAAAGGCAACAGTCCTTTACGCGGCCTAGGCGATGCTGCTGGCCTGCTACTGCGATTCTGACGATGTCTGCTTTGCCGCGGCAGTCTCTGGTCGCCAAGCGGCCGTTTTAGGGATCAACAAGATGACCAGGCCGACCCTCGCGACGGTGGCCGTTTGGATCCGGTTCCAAGGCAAGCAGTCAGTTTAGCAGTATCTGAACGACGTGCAAGACCAGGCGGCGGCGACATTTGCACACAAACAGTTCGGTCTGCAAGACATCTTAAGAATTAACAACGACATTAAGGACGCATGTGGATTTACCAGTCTACTGGTGATTTAGCTGGGACAGGCTGTGCGGTTTGCTGATAACGAAGGCGGCGACTGGATCCTGACTGAGGCTGGGGAGCCTGGAGCAGGACCTTGGGACTGTGGATGGATCTCTTGACTACCTACTAGTGATGCAGGGGCTGATCTGCGATGAAGAAGTCCAGCTCCTTGCTGTTTATGACTCGTTTGTTCTCATAAAGTCTTAAGTCTTCCTGTTGTGCGAGCAGTTCAGCCACGTTGCCTAGCAGCTCATCGAGCACAAGGACCAAACCTAGCTTTAGGACATTTTGCTGTGGCTGGACCTAGCGACTTGCAACAGGTCTTGGCGTGGAACGACTAAGACATAGAAGTGGTCGACGCGTGTCTACACCAGCTCGTCTAAGAGAAGGCTTGCTTAACGCCTAAAGCACCTGCTGTCTAATCCTAGGATGCTAGCTTCACATTCAGGGAGCTAAACGGCGCGGCGAACCAGCTAGCCCATCACCTTACGGCTTTCAGGGTCCAGCTAGATAAGTTCGTCCACGTCTACCTAGACCAGTCAGCCTAGTACGTTATAGCCGTTCTCGCCGTTAACAAGGCCAGCAGAACATAGGTGACCCTCAACCCTTCACACTCAGAGCAGCACCAGCGCCAGATAGTCTCGCAAACAGGCACACGTTTGATCTTAACATTGCCAGCCTACGCTAAGACGTGTTAAGAGGGCTGTTAGAGAGCGTTATTGAAGTCTCTCCTGCTCTTGACGACGCCCTCGTCCGATTTGCGCCGTCATCTAACACCACCATTGCAGCCCCCTGCAACTCTGTCAGCCTAAGAAACGCCGCCTACATGCTCTTTACGTTAGGTAGCACTAGGACCCCAAAAGGCCTTATTATGGAACACGGCTTAGTGTGTATGAGCCAGATGGCTATTAGAAAGAGGCTGCGCATTACTTTAGATATGCGTATGCTCTAGTTCGCCTTGTACGTGTTCAATCTATGCAATAGCAAGATCTTCTGTCCCCTGCTCTACAGCGGCTACGTCTGCATCCCGTCTAAGGAAATTCTATAGGTTAGGTAACTTATGTTAGTATAATACTAACAGGACAATTAAGTTCGTCACTAGGAATGATACGTAAGTCAAGGTGTGAGGGCTGCGTGTCGAGCTAGGCAAGAGGTAAAACACAGCATTAGGACTCACCTAGAAGGGGTTGGACAGGTTGCTATTAACGTGCTGCGAACTGACGACGCTATCCAGCTCATCGCCTACTTCACTATAGAGAACGCAATAATGCTAAAGAAATAAGCTTACACTGCTGACATGACAGTCTTCTTGCTGCTGTCTGCAGATCTAGAGCGCTGCATTACCAGTCTTATAGGCGTTTTAGGCGTTTTAGGCGTTAAACCCCTGCAGTATATGATTCTAGCTCTCTTTATCCTGTGCGCCTACATACCCTTCGTCACCTCCACTAAACTTGACCGCAATCTGCTTCAACGCCTAGCCCTTGAGCTTAGCTGTGACTAAGTCTCCTAATACAGTCTGTCAAGCAGCAGAAAGCATACGCTAGAAACCGCAGCAGAGGCTAAGATAAGAGACATATAGGTTAAGGTACTTAGACTACCTATAGATGCTATCAGCTAAGACAATAGTTTCCTCTAGATTAGCAGAGACTCTATTAGAGCGATACGGCTAGTAAACCTTACTTAGGAAGCTAGTCTTAGACTAACTGTAAAGAACATCTTTAACAATCCCTAGCTGTCTAGCATAAGTGCTACAGCCGTAGAGCTAGACATAGACGCCGCCGCCGCTGACAAGGAGGAGGACGCAACAAGAGGACAGAACGAAGATAGTATAGCTCCCTTTAGCCTCCTTAGTCAGTATATCCGCAATATAGCATAAACACTTGCTAGTGACAGCAACTTACGCAGGTTGTATAGCATCTTAGCAACAGACGTTATTGAAGATGCCTACCCCTGCACCTAGCTCTAAGAAGGGCTTTTAGCTGCTGGAGAGCGTCAGCCTAGGTTATATGTCCTTGAGACTGTCTACTGCCTCCTAAAGCAGATTGATCTGGATAGATTCAAGGCCGCCTGGGAACTCGTCGTCTCCGTCTGCGCTAACCTTCAAACAAGAGCAGCCATCGTGAAGGGCGAAGCAATTCAACTTGTCGTTAAGAACAACGTCGTGTGGGAGACAAACAGCAAGACAGAAGCCAATTTACAGTCAGTACTCAGAACTATAAGCAAGTCTCGCATAACGTACAGTTCTCGTCTGTGTCGATACGCTCTTACCTAAGCTAAGGGCAGCCATCACTTCATGCTCTTCATGCACCACTCGATCGATAAGGCTCATTATAGAAACCCTCTACAAAGCATACTATAACATAGATATCTAGCCCCTTAGATCGTTTGCTAGGTTTGTTGACTACATAAGGAATCTTAACAAAGAAGCTAGGATTTAGTACTAGAAGAGTCAGCTGCAGGGTGCCTAGCAGGCTGCTTTCCCGTCTCCCGCTCTAGCACCATCGACTGCCCAGAGCGTCACTAAGTCGCTTAACTCCGCAATAGACTTCTCGTCGTCAACATCCACCTCCATCACTAAAGCCACCATCATACGCGCCGCTTGGGCTGTCGTCCTGGCCCGGTACAGCGCGACCAACAACATCACCTTTAGCTCAACAGTCTCTAGCCGCTAAGCACCCATCCTGGCACTAGAGAGAACGGCGGGGTGTGTTGTGGCAACCGTAAGGATGCCTGCGATGTCTCCAGCCTGCTCGTGACCTAACCAGTAGGGGAGCTGGAGCTAACCGCTAACGTGAAGGATCCGGTCTTAATTCCCGTGGACCTTAGTCGTCTGACGTCTAAATTAGACACTGCGTTCTAAGACTACTTTAACTATCCCCTTGTTGCTTAGGGGCGTATCTACGCTAATTGCGTCAAGCTGCTTCTCGTCTATAACTCTGTGCTTCTCTAAGATGCTTAGATAGAAGCCCTTTCTGCCCATTTTAACCACGTAGTGTAGCAACTGCTCACGCAAGAAAAGACCCCTAGCTCGCTTAGAAATGTCTCCGTCTCCAGCCCTTAGGACTCAGAAAAGGTCTTGTCGTGGAACGCGTGCCCCCCCTAAGCTAGTCGATACCTATATCCAGGACCTCGTCTCGATGCAGGCAGCCAAACAACCAGACAGGCAGGCCGTAGGCGCCTGGGACGGGAGTGCTACGTACGTCAAGCTCAAGACCATGTCGAACGTCTTTTGCGAAGCACCTTGTCCGCAACGGCGTGCAGCCTAAGACCATGGTGCCTGTGTGTTTCGAGAAGACGTTCTGGGCTGCTGTTGCGATGCTAGGTGTTTTAAAAAGCCAGCAGCGCGCTTGTTCTAATCGACCCCATCCCATCCCAAGGAGCAGCACCGCAAGGTCATTAGACAGACGGGCGCAAAGCTTGTTGTCGCCTTAGCTTCTGCAACGCTAGCATATGTGAAACTGTTGCCCTATGTCGTCACACTCTCAGATATCGACATGAAGAACATCGCAGCGCGGGAGACTTACGCCCATGACGGTGTTTTCCTGCCCAAGACTCTCAGCAGCAACGCCGCCTACGTGCTGTTCACGTCCGGCTCGACAGGTAAGCCTAAGGGCATCGTCATGCAGCACCACGCCATAAGCTCCAGTCTGACGACCCAGTGCAAGTTGCTTAGCTTGTCCTCGTAGAGCTAGGTCCTGCAGTTCAGCAGCCACGTGTTTAACGTAATGATAACTAAGGGCTTTGGCACCCTGGCTTTTGGTGGCACTGTCTGCATGCCGTCAAACGCAGTACGGCTGCAGGACGTTCTAGCTTACATCAGAGAGATTAACGTTAACACGGCACTGTTGACGCCCTCGTTCGTTGGCACATTTCAAGCCGGCAAACGTCCTAAGCCTGGAAACCCTCGTCCTAGTGGGTGAGGCCTTAGCATTAGACGCTATCTACGCGTGGCATCCCTATCTGAGGCTGTTTAATAGATACGGCCTAACTAAGACGTGCGTTATATGCATGCTCCACGAGTATTCGTCGCCCGAGGCGTCCCTAAGGACCATTGGCCGGGGCTTTAACAACTGGTGCTGGATCGTAGAAGCTGATGACTACACCTGCCTTGCTCCTGTTGGGGGTGTACTAGCGAGCTTAGGGTTTAGGGCTACGCCTTAGCATGATGTTACTCGAACGACAAGGCCCGGACCGAGCGGTCCTTTATCGGCGGTCTCACCAAGCAGAAGCGACTGTACAAGACGGGCGATCTTGTCTGGTATAACGCCGACGGGACGATGGAATATACGTTGGGAGACGCAACGGCTAGGTCAAGCTGCACAGTCAGCGCATCAAGCTAGGCAAGATCAAGCACAGTATCTAGGAGGCGTGTCATAAGGTAGAGCACATCGCCGTCAATATAGTTAGTCACAACTCTACAACGCTCCTATTTGCGTTCGTGTCTTTTTTCCGATCCCGCCACCATCAAAGTCAGCAGTTCAAGCTGTAGTCGCCTGCTCTCTATGAATCCCTTACTACGGACCCGCGTGGCGGCTATGCTCGACCACGTCCAAGCCAAGCTACCGTCGTACATGGTGCCTGGCGCACTCTTGGCTCTCTGCGAGATGTCGTTTAACACCTTGATGAAGCTGGACTGTCAAAGCCTCTGCACTCTAGCAGCTAGGCTGACTATTAAAGAGGTAACGTCTTGCGCCCTTACCTAACAGGAGATAGTTGCGCTGGAGACAGCCATAGAGTCTTATATGAGGCATCTCTAGGCCTAAGTCCTGAAAATTTCAGAAGATAAGATCAGCAAGACAGACAGCTTTCTTAGGATTAGCAGAGACTTAATTTCTATAATCAAGCTTATCGCCCTTACCTATAGGAGCTGCAGTATCGCTATAACTGTTACGTCTATCTTTAAGAACTTACGCCTTAACTCAACAGCATAGCTGCTACTGCTGCTAGCCTTATTAATGCTAAGCTGGGAGACCTGTTCCAGACACAACCGTTCTCTCTCCTGCTAGTCTCTAAAGTAGCCAATCTCGTCTCTAAGGCACAGCAGCATTGCAGGCTGTCTAAAAGGCATTGCGTTGAAGACGTCTATCCCTACACTAGCCTCCAGGAGGGTCTAATAGGACTTGCTTTAAAACATCTAGGATCTTATATTAGCAAGTTTGTCTACTAGATCTTGTAATATGTCGACATAGCCTATGTTATTACTGCCTAGGAACGTACTGTCTCTCTCTGTAAGATCCTATAAACGAGAATTGCGCTACTTAACCAGGCGGTTATGCAGGTTATTGTTGCAGAAGAAACTAACTAAGAGACTCTCAGCCTCAAAAGAGGCCGCTTAACCTCCAAGAGACCCTTTCTGTGATAGATAAGGTCGAGATAGGCTATAGGTTAAGGCTTTCTCATTTTACACTCACTAGGGACAAGGACAGGTCGAACTACCTCGTCTAGGCGCTGCATCATGCTGTGTTTGACGGCTAGACCACGCGCCTTATCGTTAAGACGTTCCACTAGGCATACTACAACACAGACGGCACTAAATGAATCACGTTGCTGCTGTACTCCAACTTTATCTAGTACACCATGGCTAACGACACGGAGGCCTGCAGCGAATACTGGAAGAAGGAGCTGCATGAGGTCACGCATGTAACGTTAGGCAGGGCCTAGAAGCGCAAGCCGGACGTTCCGTCATTGTCTCGCCATGCCTAACTTAACTGGGACAACAATCACTAAGCTAACTATCCTTCAGGCTGCGTGGGCGATAGTCTTAGCTTGCTACTATGCGTTGAAAGACGTCTGCTTCGCAGCTACTATCTCTGGCTGGAACGCCGCCATCCCTGGCATTAAAAAGATGGCTAGCCCTACTAATATCGCGACGGTTCCTCTTAGGGTCTAAGTCAACAAGGAGAGAGCTACGATAGCCTCGTTCCTTGTTGAACTCCAGGATAAGAGCATGGAAATGGTCCTGTTTGAACAGTTCAGCCTCCAAAACATAGCCAGGCTCAGTCCTAAGGTCTAGGAGGCATGCGTATTTACCAGTCTCTTGGTTGTCCAGCCGGTAGCCAACCTATTGTACGCCGACAACCCGACGAAGCCCATCATCAAGCATGCCGAGGCGGACGAGCTGACCGACCACACCATGGACGGCTACTTCAACTTCCTGCTCGTCGTCTAGGGCCATGTCTACTTAGATAAGGTCGAGCTAGCGCTTATGTACAACTTAGACGTGTTGTCCAGCGCGCAGGTCAACTGCCTGGCGCACCAGTACGACCACGTCGTCCAACAGCTGCTCCGCGACAGGACGAGACACCAACAGTCACCAGCGCGCTGGAAATGCAGCAGGCTATCGAATTGGAACATGCGCCAAAACCCGGACATGGTCTCCTCTTGTGTCTACACACGCTGTTCGAGGAGCAGGCCAGGCGGCGACCAGACGCGCCGGCGCTGTACGCGTGGGACGCGCATCTCACATACCACGAGCTCAACCTCGCCGCCGACAAGCTTGCCCGGCACCTCATCAGCAACTGGGGTGTCTGGTGCGGCGACATCGTCCACACGCGTGCTTCGAAAAGTCGGCGTGGTTCTTCGTCGCCATGTTTGCAATCAACATGGCCGGCGCCGCGTAGTCGGCACTCGACCCAGGCCACCCGTTGGAGCGACATGGACAGATCATCCGGCAGACGGGCTTGAGGCTTACGCTCGTCTTGCCAACCAGCAGCGCGCTCTGCGCCGGGCTCACGGCTGACGTCGTTGTTGTGGTCTTGGCGGCTCTTGACTGCACGCTAGACGCGTCCCTAGCCCTTTACACCCCATAAACCGGCGTTGGTCCCGGCAGCGCGGCCTACGTCTTGTTCACGTCCGGCAGCACCAGTGTTCCCAAGGGCTTTGTGATGGAGCACGAGTCGGTCTGCACCAGTCAAGTCGCCATTTTGAAGAGGCTGGGGATGCGTCTGGACGCGTGTATGTTGCAGTTCGCGTCCTACGTCTTTAACGCTGTTATCCTTAAGTCGGTTGGCACCCTGATCGCGGGGGCCTGTGTCTGCGTCCCGTCGGACCACATGTGGGTACGACCGAGTCGTCGTCGTCGTCGTCGTCGTCGTCGTCGTCGAGGAGAATGCCCTTCTGTTGGTATAATCACAGGGGCAAGGTTGGGTTATCGATGGAGCAATTCACGTTTCTCGTGATGGCTTCGTTTCGATGGGTTAGGTTGGTTGGTTGCTTGACTAGGTTCTGCTTACGGGCAGGAAGGAAGTCGGCTTATGGCCTTGGCGGCAGGACGTGCCTGCTGGCCCACCTTCAGGCTTCGGGTGGGTCAGAGTATTGCGCACAGCCGCCCACAGCACCCCCTCACTTCCGCCGGGGCCGGATTTATCCCGAGCCCCGAGGCTGCAGCTTCGATTCCGACACCTTCCTTTCAGCTTTCTGGCACAGCCCCTACACCTGCAGGATGTCGTTAAGCACTAATCTTCCACAGATGGCGGCAAAGTGATCAACGGCCAGGCCCTGAGCCTGTCTCTCCGCAAGATCTGTGGCTTGCCGGACGGCGCCGTCATCGAGGATGCTTACCCCTGTAGTAAATTGCAAGAAGGCCTGATGGCGCTCGCGGTCAAGCAGCCCGGGTCTTACGTGGCGAGCCATGTCTACAGATTATAGGTGGCGTCGCCGACACAACACGGTTCAAGGCTGCATGGGAGGCAACAGTTAGTTACCTTGTGTGCAAACCTACGTACGAAAATTACGCTCCTCCAGGGCGCGTTTCCATCCAAGTTATCGTTAAGGATGACATTACGGATCTGACGCTGCCGGCTGGCTGACGCACCAGTAATACAGCCACCATATAGGCTACGCATCTAGGCTGTGCCGTTACAGAATCGTCTGAGGAGCCGACGGCGGAAAGTTGTTTGTCTGCAAAACCCACCACGCCGTTCACAACGGCTGGACGGGCCGGATCGTTACTTATGGAGACGCTTCACAAAGCCCACCAACACCCCAAAGGCAGCGTCCGGGCACCGGCTCCATACTCTAACTTCACCCGATACATGCTCGGCCTTGACCACGAAGCCGGCGCCACATATTGGACGGACTAGCTGCGTGACGCTAAGCGAACTGTTTTCCCCTCGGCATCGCGGCCTGCCACACTACCGGCCACAGGCAGCGCAGAGGCCGTCACCACCACCACCACCACCACCACCACCACCCGCTGCTGGTAGACTAGCATCGCCATCCCTGAGTCTATATAGACACCCGCGTGACCACGGCCACAGTCCTTCGCGCGGCCTAGGCCCTCATCCTTTCCAAACACACCAAGTCGGAGGACGTGTGTTTCAGGACCGCCGTCTCCAGCCGGCACGCCACGCCCCAATGGACGGGATCGAAGACGTGGTTGGACCCGTCGTTGCTACAGTCCCTATCTGGGTCCAGATTGATTGACAGCAGCCCGTCTCCGGTTTCCTGGACCAGATCCAACGCCAAGCCGCCAGCATGGTGGCGCATGAGTAATTTGGCCTGCAGAACATTACTAAACTAAGTCCTAAGGCTAAGAACACGCCTGCGACTTGCTTATCTAGACTCTTTATCATCCAACCTGCATAGCAACTCTAATACGCCAGCATAGGCTCCTCCTTACCAATTCTGCAAGCTGCCGCTAAGGACGACGAGGACATGACCAGCGCATTCGATGGCTCGAGCTACGTCAACTACCCTTTCGTACTGCAGGCGCATACCTACCCCAGCCGCGTCGAGCTTGTTCGTCGCCTTTTACGATACGCAGCTCCTCCAAGAATCGCAGGTTTGGGTGATTGCTCACTATTACGAAGCCGCGGTACAACAACTCTTGACTCAAGACGGTGACGGCGCGCTGCTCGACGCTGTTAGCCTCACAGGCGTTCAAGACCTCGCGCAAATCATGGACTGGAACAGAAGCCCTCCTTGTTTCAAGGAAAGCTGCTTTCACGATTTGTTCCGCAAGTCTTGCGCCCAAGATCCTCACAAGGACGCCATTGACGCCTGGGACGGGACTCTCACATATACAGATCTGGATTCTCTATCCACCAAGCTCGCCACATGCCTTGCGCGCCCCGGCCTAAAGCCCAAGACAGTCGTTCCGTTCTGCTTCAACAAGTCCAAAAGTAGGCGATCGTCGCCATAATAGGCATCATCAAGGGCGGCAGCGCGTTTCGTCCCCCTCGACCTGTTGCAAAACCCCCATCTTGCCATCAGGCGATCCTTAGTCAAGTCGGCGCCAAGATAGTGCTCACCTCGCCAAGTCTCGCCGATTCGTTCTCAGGGAGGGTCCCAACCGTCATCCCCCTCTCACACAAATTCTTCTCCTCTAGGCATTATGTTGTCAGTATCCCGCCTATTTCCCACCCAGAGACTAACAGCATCACTGCCACGCCAGCCGCTCCTCATAACACCATCTATATCATCTTTACATCCAGCTCAACCAGAACACCTAAGGGCATCGTCATCAAGCACGCCGCTCTCTACTCGACCATTACCGGTCTCAGCAACGACTTTAGAGACAGTCTCCGCTCCCGCGTGCTGCAATTCTCAAGCCATGTCTTTAACGCCTCCATAGTCAAGATCCTCAGCACTCTAGCCTTTAGGGGAACTGTATGCGTTCCTTCTGAAGTGCAGAGGCTGCAGGACATTGCCAGGTACGTCGCCGAGGCCTGGGTCAACACGGCCATCATCACGCCGTCGTTTGCGAGCACAATCCACCCCGAGGCGGTGCCGACCGTGCAGACTTTGGTACTTGTTGGCGAGGCACCCAGCGAGCAAGTCGTTCAGGCCTGGACAGGTCGAGGAGTGCGTCTTCACAACGAATACGGGCTGTCTGAGACCTGCGTCGTGTGCTTGACCTACGACCTGGGCACGGCTGCAGGCCAGGACCTGCCTGCCACCACCATCGGCCAGCCGTTCAACGCCTAGTGCTGGATCGTCGAGCCCGACAACCACGAGTTGACCGAGATCGAGCATTACATTAAGAACTCGTGTGCGGAGATCAGCCATTCTGTCGTCCATGTCGTCCACTGCAACTCCAGCGAGACCCTTGCTGCCTTCCTCTCCTTCGCCGACATTGCACAGCCTGTCGGCTCTAAAGAGTCCAACATACAGCTTCTTCCTGTAGAGGGACTCATCTAAGCACGCCTCTCTAAGTTGCTAAGTGACCTCTAGGCCTATCTCCTAAGGTATATAGTGCTAGGGCTGCTCTGTCCCCTAAGCAGCATACCCTTTAGCCAGTCTATAAAGATTAATAGGAAGAAGCTGTAAGCTGTCGCCGCTTAAACTTCGCAGGAGAAGCTCGCCGTTATTTCAAACCTAATAAACCACTGTGAAATTGTCGCCCCCTTAACTAAGGCTGAGTTCACGCTGCGCGACCTTTGGGCGTAGGCGCTTAGCATTAATCCTAAGGCTATCAGCAGACATAACAGCTTCCTGCGCATTAGGGGCGACTCCATCACAGCTATTAACCTTACCACTTAGGCATATCTCCACAGCAACGGCCTCTCTATAGCATCCGTGTTCAAGGACTCCCAGCTAGATGCTATGGCTGCTAGCGTTGAAACTATGGATGAAGACGTTGCGACGCAGACGGAACCTTTTAGCATGCTTCCTGCGCCTAACGTCGATCTTATGCTACGCTGTGCTGCAGAGCAGTGTGGTGTCTCTATTAGAGCAACCTAAGATGTTTACCTATGCACAAAACTACAGGAAGGTCTTATAGCATCAGCTGTTAAGCAACCTAGCACTTATATCGCTAGGTTCTTTTTCTGTCTTAGAAGGGAGGCAGATGTTTCCTGTTTCTAAGCTGCATAGAAGCACACCGTTTTGCTCTCTAGTGTCTTAAGGACTAGGATTATCTTTCACAAGAACTTATTCTACTAGGTCCTTATTAGGGATAACATTAATAGACTACAATAGGCTCCAGCAGGCTTAGCTCCTTAGAGGTGTAAGAAAACGCTTAAGAGATTAAGATAACAACCAGCTTAAGGCTGCACCACTATACCCTAGCTAAGGCACTAGATAGATCTATTTATTTTATATAAGTTATCTACTATGCTGTCTATAACAGTTAGATAATCTAGCTTATTACAGAGGCCCTCTACTAGGCTTTACTACAGCACTAAGACAGCGCAGTTAGTTCCTTAGCTGTATTTAAGCTTTTATCTAATACGTTAAGGGCCTAGATTGTAAAGCTAGAGCTAAATACTAAAAGTCCTAGCTTTAGGATGCAAAGCGTGCTGCGTTCCCTGCTCTGCTTCCTACCTCAGCCGCCACCACGTCAGGCGTAGACACTACTTACTTACTTAACCATACAGTAAACCTATCTTCTAGTACAGGTGTAGGCTCTTCTCTATCACAAAGGCCATAATTCTCTATGCGGCGTAGGCGATTCTCCTCTCACGCTAATTACTATAATAGTAACAACGTTTGCTTTAGCACAACTATTTTAGGTCGACAGGCCCCCCCGTTGTAAGCATCGAGTCTATCGCCAGGCCTATCATCCCTACCGTTCTGCTACAGGTGCGCTTCAATAGGCGTTAACATAGGACGGTCTTAGACTACCTCCTCGACGTCTAGAACTAAGGCGTTAACATAGTGCCGCATGAGCAGTTCGGGTTGCAGGCCATCACCAAGCTCAGCCCCAAGTTCAAGGAAGCCTGTAATCTCAGCAGTCTGCTCGTCATCCAACCCATCTCTCAGCTTACATACTCGCACAAGTCCTCCAAGACGCTTCTAGAGCCCGTAGGGTGGTCCCAGGAGGAAGCTGCAAAGGAACTGCAGGGGTACTTCAACTATCCCCTCATAGCTTAGGGCCACATCCATAACGACTACACTAAGATAGTGCTAATATACAACTCCTGCGTCTTGTCCAAGAGCCAAGTTGCAGCCATCTTGCAGCAGTTTGCCCATCTAGTCCAGCAGCTAGGCTCTGCAAACACGAACAGGCCTGTAGCGGATGTCAATCTAGCAGGCCTATAGGATCTGCAACAGGCGCTGCCACCCTTACGTTAGCCTTGCCTTCTAACGCCTCTATGTGCGCCGATCTCTGGTGCTGCGCGTCCTCTAAGTGACTCTAGCGCTTAACGACATGCTGCTGCAGCAGCAATCCAGCCTAAGCCAGGCCTGCTTAGCTAACTGCAGCATTACGCTAAGAAACGCCACGCACGTCCTATTCACCTTAGGAAGTACAGGCATACCTAAGGGGCTAGTTATAGAGCATAGGTCTGCCTGCACAGCCCTAGTTTTAATATTAGCAGACAGACTAGAATCCATCCAGGGGCCCGCATGCTCCAGTTCGCGTCCTACGTCTGTCTTCAACGCGTGTATTAGCGAGGCCCTCAGTGCCTTTGTGGCTGGCGCGTCCATTCATATCCTATCTGAAGAAATGCAGATAAACTCTATACAGGAGTTCATCAAGAAGCAAGACGTAACTTAGGCCCTCTTAACGCCAGCCCTTATCTAGACCCTTACGCCTAAGGACGTCCCCTTACTGGAAACTCTGCTCTTAGCTGGTGAGGCTGTCTGTTAGGATATCCTTTAACAATAGTTTAGGAGAGTCTGTCTCTTCAACAGCTAGAGTCCTATAGAGATATGTGGTTTTAGCACTGTCTACAAATAGAAATCAGCTACTAAGTCTCCTCTGACGATCAGCACACCTGTGGGCAGCCTCGTCTAGCTTGTTAACCCAGAGGATCCCTAGCGGCTAGCCCCTATTAGGTGCGTCAGAAAAGCTATCGTCCAAGGGCCAAAACATCTTAAGAGAATATCTCTTAAGCCCAACTAAGACCCAGGAGGCAACCATCTTATCCCTGCCGCAGTGGTCACCGCATCAGCACTAACAGGGATAGAACCGCTTCTTTAAGACAGGTAATCTAAGGTGTTTCAACCCAGACAGCACCATCAAGTTCGTCAGCCGCAAGGACACGCAGGTCAAGATCCACAGTTTCAGAGTCAAGCTAGAAGAAGTTAAGGGCGCCATGCGCAACTCCCTCAAGGGCGTCCGGCAGGTCGCAGTCGACGTCTTCCGCAGGGATGCCGGCAGCGTTCACCTGGTATCCCATCTCTGCTTCAGTCAAGCCACCCACACAACCAGCATAAAGGGCAGAGACAGACAAAAAGACGTCTTTACGCCTCCAACTTAGGATCTACAGCGTCAAATCTCTGCCATGGTCGCCAAGCTCGGTGGGAAGCTGCCGCAATACATAGTTCCCACATTGTTTATACCCTGCCAGTCCATGCCGGTCATATCCTCGACCAAGCTAGACAGAAAGACCCTCCATGCTCTAACAGCCGCGCTCAAACAGGACGAGATAGCACATTACTTCCCTCGTCAGTGCCAACAAGCAAGCACCCAAGACCCTGCTGGAGTCCCAGGTGCAGCAGATCTAGGCAGAGGCCCTCAGCATATAATCCCAGCCCAGACAATCAGTCTTAACAACAACTGCATCGCGCTAGGCAGCAATTCCATCATTACTATTGCAGTAACAACAACACCCCGCAAGCAAGGAATCATTCTAACCGTGGCCAACATCTTCAAGGACCCACGCCTCTGCGCGGTGGCAGCGGCGGCCAAACTCGTGACAGCCAACCTGCCGAACGACAACGTGGCACCGTAGAGCCTACTTCCTCCTAAAGAGCATAACTCTGTCAAGGAGACGGCTGTAGAGCAGTGCAAGATCCCTGCCGCCCGCATGGTTAACGCATTCCCTTGCACCGCCATTCAGGAAGGCCTCATCACCCTCGCAGAGAGGTATCCAGGGTCCCACATGGCCTGGTTTAACATTGCCCTCCCCAAAACGGTAGATCTTGACCTCTTCAAAGAAGCCGTCGTCTGCATGGTGCGCACCTACGAGAACCTTCGCACCAGGTTCTTCATGACCGCCTAAGGCCCCTGCCAGGTCATGGTGCATGAAACAGTGGCATGGCAGAACTACGAACCTGTGCCCCTAGCTGAAGCCTCTGCGAGGGCGCCCCTGTTAGTGGGCTACAGCACCTGCCTGTCGTTCTACACCTTGGCGCACGCGGCGGATGGGCTGTATATAGTCTAGGATATACATCTCACTCCATCTTCGACGGCTGGACGCTAGGCTGCATGGTCCAGGTCCTCCAAGACGCCTGCGCCAGCAACAAGATCCTGCAGCCTCTGTCGTACAGCAACTTCGTCAAGTATACCAGCTCCTGCACGCAGGAGCAGTCGCGCGAGTACTAGCTTTCCCCGCTCAGCAGAGCAGACCCCGTCGCGTTCCCGGCCGTTCCCGCCGGCGTTTCTGAAGTCCGCTGCGACGGGGCCATCATCCGCAACATCGTCGTCCCGAAGCGACCAGGCTCCAACATCACAACCGCCACCATCCTGCAGGCTGCTTAGGCTGTTATGCTGTCGCAGTACAGCGGCAGTAACAATGTCGTCATGGGGAGCACAGTCTCCGGCCGCGGAGCTCCGATTCCCGGGATCCACACGATCCTCGGCCCCACTATCGGCACCGTCCCGGTGCATGTCAAAATCGACACATCCGACTGCATCTCCGACTTCCTTAACAGCATGCAGAGCCAGTCCAACAGCATGATAGCTTTCGAACACGTTGGTCTGCAGACTATTGCAAAGCTCAGTCCGATCGCCCGCAAAGCCTGCGACTTCAAGAACCATCTAATCATCCAGCCTTCCAGCAGGCCCGCCCACACGCCCAAAGCTGACATCAAGCTCAACGACATAACCGCCAGCAAGAACCACAGCTACAACGTATATCCCTTAGTCTTTCAGTGCATTGTAGGCAACATGGACACGGTGGAGATTATGGCATCGCACGACTCCTGCGTCGTCTCACAGCCGCAATAATAGGCCGCATCTGCAACCAGTTCGCCCACATCGCCACAAAGTTGTCTGCTAGTGACCAGAACCTACGTCTCTCAGATGTAGATCTCTGTGGGCCGCAAGACCTTGATCAGATCAGACGGTGGAACACAACGAGATTGCTTACGGCGGTTCGCGAGTGCGTCCACGACATGGTCTCCAGGCGAGCCGCCTCCCAGCCCACAAACCTAGCCGTAGACTCGTGGGACGGCCAGCTGGCCTATCAAGAGCTAGATCACCTCTCTAATTAACTAGCTGCCTACCTCTGCACTCTCAGCGTTCGCCTAGAGACCTACATACCAACCTGTTTCAAAAAGTCCATGTGGGCTACAGTTACAATGCTAGCTATACTTAAAGCTAGCAGAGCGTTTATCCCCCTTGATCCCTCCTATCCTAAGTCGCGCCGTTGGCAGCTTGCAGAGCAGTTCAGCGCCCAAGTCGTCCTCGTCTCTCCAAAGACGGCATCGACCTGTGCCAGCACGGCTCTCACCGTTGTTTGTGTTTCAGCAGCGCTCCTATCAGAGCTGCTAGACGCTACCAGCAGCATAGCCAACGCAAAACCCAACAACGCCGCATACATCAGTTTCACGTCCAGGTCCACCAGCAAGCCTAAGGGCGTAGTGGTTAATCACGTCGCGCTGTGCTCCAGTATCATAGGCCACAGGACTGCATACAGACTGGGCCTATCCTTACGCGTCTTGCAGTTCTCAAACTACGTCTTTAATAGCTCTCTAAGCGAGATTCTAACGCTGTTAGTATTTAGTGGAACCGTTTGCGCCCCCTCAGACACAGATCGACTACAAGAGACAGCCAGGTTTCCGCAACGCCCATGTCAACGTGGCCATGTTAACCCCCTCCTTCGCAATGACGCTGACTCCTAAAGAAGTACCTAGCCTTAAGACACTTCTCCTGGGAGGCGAGGCCCTTGCCGCGTAGAACTTAGATACCTAGTTCGGCCACGTTAAGCTAATCAACGCCTACAGCCCTACTGAGGCCTACGTCAACTGCGTCTCACATATTTTCACCTTAGCAGACAAGCCGTCAGCAACTATAGGCTAGAGCCAAAACGCGACCTTATGGATTGTAGATCCACAAGACCATAACCGCCTAGCTGCGATTTAGATGCGTCAGGGAATTGCTTGTACAGGGGCATACCCTAGCCTGCAGGTACTTTAACGAACCTAATTAGACTGCTAACGTCTTCATTATTAACCCTACCTAGCTGTTACACTTCACAGAGTATACTAAGCTGCTGCAGAGGTTCTATAAGACTAGGGACCTAGTTAGGTATAAGGCTGATAGTACTATAGAGTACCTAGGCTGGCGGGATAACTAGATTGAACTTTACAGCCAGCATGTTAAGCTTACTAAGATTAAATATTAGATTAAAAAGGCTTATCCTAGTATTAAGTATGCTGCAGTAGAGGTTATTAAGCAGGAGACAGGAGACACCTTACTTAGCTTCCTTACCTTTATTAATAATAATAATAATAATAATAGCAGCAAAAAGGCCAAGGTTTTATTACACTACAGCTAATAAAGCCTAGACCTAGCCCTGCTCCTAATTAATAAGGCCCTAGAGGTATGGGTTGTCTTGGTGCTAGCGAGCCTTAGGCCTGCACTGCCTGAGTATATGATCCCCTCTAACATCCTCCCTGTCTGGGAGATGCTATTTGGCACGTCTATAAAGCTTGACAGAAAGGCCCTGCAGGTGTTTGGGGCCCGTCTAGCGCCCAAAGGCCTGGGGAACACGGCAATGGTGGCCGCCCGCGAGTCGGCCGCATCCCAGCTGACTAGCCAAATAGAATCAAAGCTCCGTGATCTGTGGGCTCAGATCCTTCATGTCTCTCCAGAGACCATCGACAGAGAGGACAGCTTCCTGCGCATCGGGGGTGACTCTATCACCGCTATCCAGCTCGTCACCCTTACCCCCAAGCATGGCTTCAACATCACCGTCAGCTCCGTTTTTAAGGATTCCTGACTGAGTAACCTAGCTACAGCAGCCCGCAACGCCCACTAGTTCAAAAATCAAAAACTTCCTCATTAGGATGTAAGTTACAATAGGGACACCACACCTATGCAGATTTCTATTATGCTTTATTGCTTATTACAGATACTGTAACTGCTTACAACTGCTGCAACTTACAAACATAGGTAAGGGTAGGCACACAGGCCTACTGACATAAGGGCAGGTGCAGTAATTACAGGCAGTTATAGCAATTGCAGGCAGTTGCAGCAGTTGCAGCAGTTGCAGTAATTGCAGGTATAGTTACAGCAGTTGCAGCAGTTGCAGCAGTTACAGCAATTACAGCAATTGCTCTGAATTAGCATTTATGCATTTACCGTCTTCTAGCCATTGGGGTAGGTGTAGTAATTACTTGATTTTTGAACTAGTGGGCGTTGCGGGCTGCCGTACCTATAGCGTCGACCGCCACGCTTGTCGACAGCGATGTTATCCACACTGAAGCTCTGCCTTTTAGCATGCTGCACGCGCCATCTGTTGATGAGATGCTTAGCTAAGCTGCTGAATAATGCGGTCTTGAATCTTCTTGTTGTTATTGAAGATGCGTATCCCTGTTCTAAGTTCTAGGAGGGGCTGATAGCGCTGGCTGTGAAGCTTCTAGGGTCTTCTGTCGCGAAGCTGCTTTACAATATCCCCAACGACATCAACTTAGACAAGTTTAAGAAGGCATAGGAGAAGACGGTGGCTCTCTTCTACAATCTGCGCACTAGGATCGTGTTCCTCGACGGCTCCACGGTCCAGTTCGTAGTACGCGATCAAGAGACGGAATAGGAGTCCTTTAGGGACCTCAGTGTCTGCGACGCGTTGGTCGGCACGCCTGAAATGGCCTACAGCTCCCGTCTCTGCCGGTACGCCGTGGCCACAAACGAGAACGGCGACAAGCTACTTCGTCTTAACATTGCACCACGCTATCTACGATAGATCATCATGGAAACCCTGCACAGGACGTACAACGGCATCAACGACCACAAGATAGTCCCGTACTCCCGGTTCATCAAATACGTCACTGAGGCCGACCATAAGGCCGGCAGCCGATACTGGAGGGGGAGCAGCTCTGCGACGCCTGGTTGGCGACTTTCCTACCTTCTGCCTGCGTCCCGTCCTAAAGGTAGCTCTTAAGACATGAGTCACTAGCAACGTTATCAGTTCCCCGACCTCGGCTCGGGTGACTTAGGCGTGACTAAGGCTACGATCCTCTGTGCGGCTTGGGCTATCCTCCTGGCACGGTACACTCGGAAGACGCAGACGATATCTGCTTTGCCACGTCCGCCTCGGGAAGACAGGCGCCAGTACCAGGCCTGGAGCTTATGGCCGGCCCGGTCGTCGCCATAGTTCCGCACTGCATCCGGCTCGACCGGGAACAGGCCATCTCGCAGTTCCTCCGCAGCGTTCAGGCGCAGGCGGTCGAGATGGTGCCGTTCGAATAGTTCGGCCTGCAGGAGATGGCAAAGCTAAGCGCCAAGACCAAGAAAGCCTGCAACTTTTCCAGCCTGTTCGTCATCCAGCCGGCCCAGTCTCTGGATGACGAGGCCGGCGACGGCGCCCAGGGTCAGGTGCTTGTCACGGCCAGCTCCGAACAGTTCCTCGGCAGCGAGTCCCATTGGAGGCTACTTTAGCTAACCCCCTCGTGGCGCAAGCCTACGTCTTTGAGAACTTTGTCGAGCTGAGCCTTATTTACGACGCTGACATCCTGCCTGAGTCCCACCCAGATGATAGCCTTCTCCAACCAGTTCGACAACATCGTGCAGCAGCTCCTCCCCCAGGACGAGAGACCCCTGGGCAGCATGTCCGTCGCCAGGTCCTTCAACCTCCAGCAGTCGATCCAGTGGAATCTCGAATACACCCCCATCGTCAACGCCTGTTTCCACCAGCTCCTCGAGGAGCAGGCGCTTCGGAGGCCGTCCGCCCCCGCCATCATCGCCGCGCCGACAGATAGCTCACGTATGCGGCCCTGAACCGTACCGCAAAACAGGCTTTCACATCACCTTATCGACCTAGGCGTCAGCATCAGCGAAATCGTGCATGTCTGCTTCGAGAAGTCAGTGTAGTTCTTCATGTCCATCCTGGCTATTAACAAAGCCGGCGCGGCCTGTAGGCGCCGCTCAATCCTGCCCATCCCAAGTAGCGCTAGAGGCAAGTAACTAACTAGCCAGACCAACGCAAGGTTCGCGCTGGCGTCCACGCTCAACAAGCAGTGTGTTGCCGGTCTCGTATCAACCGTGGTCGAGGTCTTAAGCGCACTCGACGGCCGCCTCCAACAGGACCTCAAGACGGATCACAGCAGGCGTGCGCCAAAGACCAGCGTCGGGCCCCAAGACATCTGCTACGTGCTCTTCACGTCCGGCAGCACAGGCATGCCCAAGGGCGTGGTCCTGGAGCACAGGTCCGTCCGTCTGTACGATGCAGACCGCGCGGCCGGCAAGAGGCTCAAGATGACGCACGACGTACGCATCATGCAATTCGCCTCATACGTCTTTGACATGTCTGTCGCCGAGACCATCATGCCGCTGATCTACGGAGCGTGTATCTGCGTTCCCTCTGAGGACACCCGGATGAGCAGCCTCCTCTCTCACTTCATCCGCACTATGGGCATCACCTGGCTCTTCCTAACGCCGCCGGCCTTTGGCCGCCTCCTCACGCCTGACGACGTGCCTGGTGTAGAGCTTCTTCTCCTCGGCGGGGAGGCTTTGACCTGTGACAACCTGGACACGTGGCTTGGCAGGGTTCGGCTGATCAACGCCTATGGCCCGACCGAGACGTGCGTCTTTTGGCACCCTCCACGAATGATAGGCCTCGTCGCCCGTCGAGGCTCCATCGCCGCTGACGATAGGCCGGCCAGTCGGCGGCTATACGCCTGGATTGTCGATCCTCGCAGCCACAACTGGCTCGCACCTATCGGATGCGCCGGAGAGATCGTCTTCCAGGGCCCCCTACCTTGCTCCGCGAGTATCTCGGGGACTCGCGGCGCGCACGTTGAAGAGAGCACGGTCCGGCATCTGCCAGGGTAGGCCCCAAAGCTGCCCAGCTAGGAGAGATTCTTCAAGTCAGGCGACCTAGCCCAGTACAACGTCGACAGAACCATCGAGTTCATCAGCCGTAAAGACACGCAGGTCAAGATCCGCGGCCTGCGCGTCGAACTGGGCGAGGTGTGGAGTATAACATCAGCGCCGTGATGGATATGGACGTCGCGGTCGACGTCGTCCTCAGGACCGACGGCGGCGCGACGCTCGTGGCATACTTTGACTGTGCCGACGAACAGCACGGCGAGGATGGGGAGGACGACGGCTATCTCTTCCTGGTCACCTCCCCTGTCTTCGAGCGGCGCATGAGAGCCATGGTCGGCGAGCTGTGCGTGCCTGGCTGCCGCATTACATGGTACTGACAACATTTATCCTGTGCTGCAGACTTTTCTTTGTCACCTCGGCCAAACTCGACAGGGGCAAGCTGCAGAAGCTTTGCGGCCGGCCTAGACTGCGATGAGCTTGCAGCATACTCCCTTGTCGACGCGCAGAAGCGAGCTCCCGTCACGGGTTATGGAGCTGCGTCTTCAGGAGATATAGGCTGACGTTTTGCGCCTGCCCAAAGGCTCCATCGGCCGAGACGACGACTTCATCGCCCTCGGAGGAGATTTGATCGCCGCCATCTCCGTGTCGACTAAGGCGCGGGAGGGACCGGAGGGCGGGCGTCTACGTCACGGTGGCCAAGCTTTTCAAAGACCCGCGTCTCCTCGCCGTTGCCACCACGGCCACGTGGCTGAATGAATCCCCCTTCGTCGAGGAGACCACACGGAGAGCCACAGATGCGGCAGCCTGCAACGCCCACTGGTTCAAAAATCAAAAACTTCCTAATTGGGATGTGAGTCAGCAATAGGGACACTCTACACCTATGCAAATATCTATTATGCTTTAATGCTTGTTATAGATACTGTAACTGTCTGTAATTGCTGTACCTGCCTGCCTGTAATTGCTGTAACTGCTGTAACTGCCTGCAATTGCTGCAACTGTCTGTAATTGCTGTGCCTGCCTGCCTGTAACTGCTGTAACTGCCTGTAATTACTACACCTGCCTGCCTGTAATTGCTGTAACTGCTGTAACTGCTTGCAATTGCTGACATAAGGACAGGCGCACAGGCCTGCTAACATAAGGCTAGGCGCAGTAATTGCAGGTAGTTACAGGCAGGTACAGCAATTGCAGGCAGGCAGGCAGGTGCAGCAATTACAGGCAGGCAGGTGCAGCAATTACATAGGGTAGGTGTGTGTAGTAATCACTTGATTTTTGAACTAGTGGGCGTTGCAGGCTGCCGTACATAGAGCCTTCTGCCGAGTGACAGCCGGGAAAGGATCACCGAGACGGCCGTCCAGCAATGCCGACAATACCGACCCCTGTAGCCTCCCAGTCCGTCGTCGCCGACACGTTCCCTTGTACGCCGCTGCAGGAGGGCCTGCTTGCGCTCGCCGAGACCCGCCCGGGATCGTACATAGCGCAGTTAACGGTGACCGCACCCAAGGGGACTCGCTCGCGCTCGACATTGCCCGCATCAAGGAGGCCGTGGCCATAACCGTCTTGGTGTGCGCTAACCTGCGGACCTGTTTCCTTCTCTCCCTGCAGGTCCCAGTCCAAATCATCATCGACGAAGAGATGACGTGGCGGCAGCCCGACAAGCTTGTGCGGCTCTCGGCTGCCCTGGCCGTCGCCCCGCCCGCGGTCCGGTCGGATACGGAGCACCGCTCTCCTTCTTCACGCTCACCAGGGACGACCAAGACCGCATCTGCCTGCTCTGGGACGTCCACCACAGCATCTTCGACGGCTGGACAATGGGTCACATGGTGCAAGTCATGCAGGAGGCCTACTCCAGCGGCAGCGTGTCGGCCCGGCCCGTATCCATTGCTAACTACGTCCGACACACGCAAGCCGTGACCGAGGAACAATGCCGCAAGTATTGGCTCGCCCAGCTTGAGGGCGCCAACTCTGCTAAGCTCCTAAGCCTCCCTGTCAGTATGTCTGGTTCCAAGGTCCGGTGCACTAGCGCCGTGACCCGTCGCCTCCGTCTCCCCGCCCAGCCTAGGTCTAGAATCACAACCCTAAGTCTCTTACGCGCCGCCTAGGCCCTCCTCGTAGGCCGCTACTCTGAAAGCACGCGCGTTGTGTTTAGCAGTACTGTATCCAGCCGCATAGCACCCGTCGTCAGTATTAAGAGCGTGCTCAGCCCCACCATCTCCACCGTCCTAATTCAGGTACATGTCGATCCCAGGCTGACGGTGAGCGAGTTCTTAGCCGAGGTCCAGAGACAGGCCAACGCCATGATTCCCTTTGAGCAAACCAGGCCCCAGAACATCGCCAAGTACAGGCCGGCGGCACAGGAGGCCTGCGACTTCCATAACCACCTCGTCATTCAGCCTGCTGCCCCCCGCCACTGCCTCCAGGCCCCAGCAGGCCTCAGAGCTCGAGATCACCGACGTCGCTGGCGAGAACGAGAACTTCGACATTTATCCTCTCGTGTTGCAGTGCAACGTCGGGACTGACGACACCGTGGACGTCAGCGCGTCCTTTGATCCCTGTCTCGTCAACGGAGACGCAGATGCGCGCCGCATATGCGACCAGTACGAGCACGTCGCATTCGTGCCCTTGGATCCCTCGTACCCCATCGACCGCAAGCAGGAGCTCGTGCGCAGAGTGAATGCCAAGGTTGTGGTGGTGTCTTTGGCCACGGCGGAATCCTGCGCCGGGCTGGCGCCGCACCTCGTCCAACTCTCGTCGGCATCCATATCCAACCTTACCTACCTCCTCCTCTGTCAACGTCGCGATGCTCACTCCGTCGTTCGTCACCACCCTGTATGCCGCAGTATGTGCCACGTCTCGAGACCCTCCTGCTCGGCGGTGAGGCCCCTGTCGAGACAAAACGTCCATGACTGGTTCCCCGTCGTGGACAGACTGATCAACGCCTACGGGCCAACGGAAACCTGCGTCAACTGCATGTCCCACGTTTTCCAGTCCGCGGATGAAATGGCGACCACGATCGATCGCAGCCAGAACGCAACGGCCTGGATCGTGGATCCCCGGCAACCACCATCGCCTGGCGCCCATTGGCTGCGTGGGCGAACTCGTCGTCCAGGGCTACACTTTGGCCCGTGGCTATCTTGATAACGCACAGCTGACCCGCGGGACGCCTTTGTCGCCGACCACACGGCGCCGCCGCGCATCTACAAGACGGGCGATCTTGTCCGTTACAACCCCGACGGCACCATCGACTACGTCGGCTGCTGGGATACGCAAGTCAAGCTACGCGGTCAACGGATCGAGCTCGCCGAAATCAAACAAGCCATCAAGAAGGCGGCTCCCGATATGGTTGAGCACACGTGGTCGTCGACGTCGTCTCCTGCGATACGGGCGATGTGCTTACTGCTTTCTTGTCCCTGGACATAACAATCACCAAACGGCGGACACGAACGGAGACGACGACGACGATGACGACAACAACAATGACAAGGAGTGTACTGGAAATCTTGTTCAATTGGACAGAGAAATCCGCAGGAATCCCTGGCTTTGATTGCCAACATACCCTCAAGCGCTCGCTGCCTGTCTATATGGTGCCTGCCATCACGCTCCTACTCAAGCGCATGCCTTTCGCCTCAGCCTTGAAGCTTAACAGGAAGACGCTTCGCCGACAAGCTGCGCGCCTTTCCGCGCAAACCACCGCGACGTATGCCCTCGAGCAGCGCTCGACGTTCCGGGAGCCCGCCACGGAGCTGGAGACGAAACTCCGCCAAACATGGGCTCGCGCGTCCTTTAGACACCCGAGAAGTCCATCAGCACTGACGAAAACTTCTACTGGCTCGGCGGCGACTCCATCCAGGTTATGACCGTGTCGAGGTACGTCAAAAGACGAGCACAACGTGCAGCTCGGCCTTTCCGAGATCAATGGCGGCGGCAACACAACGATCCGCGGCATGGCGCGCTACATCGAACAAGCACGCGCCGTCGGCTCCTCAGCCGCGCCCTTCCTCACGTTGACCTTATGAGCAAGTTAACGCCCTTGGCGGAGGAGACGTGGGCGGCCACCCAGCAGCAGCTCCTGGCGCGCCCGCTCGTCAGCCTGCCCCCGATGGAGCCACCGCCCTCCTCACCGGCGCCACCGGGTACCTCAGCAACGAGATCCTAAAGCAGCTGGTGCAGTCGGACAGGGTCGGCGCCGTCATCGCGCTTGTGCGTGCCTCGTCTCCCGCTCACGGCTTTGGAGCGCATCAAAAGGACGGCCAAGGTCGCTTCCTGGTGGGACGACTCGTACGCCGACAAGGTCGAGATCTGGACCGGAGACCTCTCGGTCGACGGTATGGGTCTGGACGACAAGCAGTGGGCGCGCGTTGCCGGCCGGGCTCTCGAGACCGCCGAGAACATCGACGGCGCCTCCATGAGCTGGACGGCGGACTACGACAGGGTCCGCGCCGCCAACGTCGACTCCACCGTCGCGCTGGTCAAGGCGGCTGGCGCAGCTGCTCGCGGGCGCCGACGAGGGCGTCAACGGCTTCGTCGATATCGCCGACGGCGTGTCTGTGGCCGATTTCGGGGGCCTCGTCGACGCCGAGCTCCGCGAGCCCTGCACGCCCGTGCCGTGGGCCGAGTGGCTGCCGCTCGCGCTCGCACAAATGGAAGAAGTTGGCGAGGATCATCCTCCATGGCCGGTGCAGGCTTTCTTGGGCGAGATCGGAGCACCATCCGAAAACAACACCGCTGCTGCTCCTTCTTCCGCGGACGAAGAACTGAGGCTCGCGATCAGAGAGAACACTAAGTACCTCTCCTGCGTCAGTTTCCTAGCCACAGCACCTAGTAAGCCAGGCGCGCTAAAGGAAGCCGTCATCAGGCGCACAGAGACGCTCCAGTTCTAAGGTTATTAGTCATGTTTCTCCCCTTTTAGTAAACTATGTCAGACGACACAGCAAGAAAGGATGCCATGTGGCTGGCGATTGTTTCGTTTGTTAACATTCCGTCTTTTTCCTGCAGTCTGTATTTTCCTTACCTGTATTTAACAGCGTCAAACTGTAACATCTTTATAATGCTACTGTTGAATTGGAGGTGTGACGCACACGAAGGCAACCAAGATAGGAGTTATCGGCCGGCACGGCTAGGCCGCCCTGCTTTGCTTTTGGCTAACTTGGGCTAGGCCCTCGCCTTAGCGGCGACTGCACTTAGCGACTAGCTATATATTTTGGCGCACCTAGACACTAATCTTGCTAACCTTGTCTACACATCGTCACGCTAGTGGAAGTTCCTATTCCATACGTCCTTCTTAGCAACAGACCTATCCAGACACAGCTTAGCTTACCTGTAGAAACTAGCCGAGAGCATGACCGTGTTGTCGCCAACCGCTAGCGCGCCCCGGCGGTCCGTCCTAGAGACGTCTAGAGGAGAACGTTATGCTTAGGTTGCATATGTGTATACGTTTCCCTGTTGCACCTGATACTACGTGCCTGCGTGGTCCTGGGCGCTAGGATGGCATGGCTGTAGACTCTGTCTCCCCTCTAGATTCGAGCACTATGTCCTGCACCTGATCTGGACCTAGAGATAGCTCCTACGTGGTGTGTCCTGAGGTGATATGCTATTGCCTTGCATTATGTATTGGAGTGGAAGAGTTAATTGTGGTTACGCTGGAGGGATGTTGGCACCTGTTCCAATTTGTGGAGACGCTACAACGCAACTGGACCCTGGATTGCGGCAGGAGTAGCCCCACTTCCGTGAGACTATCACGACAACGAACCATCCAGAAACAGAGCAGCTAAATTAAAGTGTGGACAAAAAGGCAGTTCAGCCGCCTCGCGCAGTCTGAACCGGAACAACAGATATTCTGCACCTGCTGCTAAGAGAGAACCGCTTTGTAATATTAAGCGACCTGCCGCTCCGCCGCGTTGCAATTGCAACAGATCTAATAATTCCCCGACCTGAGGGTTTGCCGATAGGAAACCTAGCCGCATAGGCAACCACGTCGTCTGTATATTACCACCACGCATAGGCACATTAACGGTACTTGTTAAGGTGCAAGAGACACAGAATGTGCGTTCTACACACGTATCTGCCTTAGGGGTCAAGGCAGGACATAGTGCAGCTAATGATTGCAGGGAAGAACAATAGGCAGTAAGCAACCTTACAATAAAACAAAGGAGGCTTCTATTAAGACAACCTACATTAATAGGGGGATTAAGGTACCTTAACTATATTACCTTATAATGTATATAGTAGAGAAAAGGTTATCTATATGAACTAAGCAAGTCTTGAGCAGCTATGCCATCCTGAACTAACAACAACTGACCCTATTAACCATCTTGCTGAGCCGCGAACGGACGGCATCCGATGTCACCAATGCCACTATGTCAGTCGGCAGATCCAACGGATTCAGGACCATTGCTGGAGACATTATGGCGGCTGGGTGAACGACTGGAAGAAGGGTGGCAACGTCAGCGTGAGATCGAAACAGGCACGCAGCATGCCGTAGACAACGGGCGTGCGGTGCCAGCGGTTCTTCCCGTCCTGAGCCGGAAGCCAATGGTCCGAGGTTAGTCGCGGCCAGCGGCCAGGCTTAGCGCCGGCTGTGGTTGACGAGGAGGCGGCGTCACAGCAGGCTACGGAGAACTCTTCGTCGACTGCGGCAGGACCACGCAGAGCAGGTCAGGGCAAACCACAATGATCTCATTCGTACGGTCAACGACAAGCTGGAACCGAATCCATGGCTCCAACCGGGGGGGGGGGGGGGGTTANCTACAGAACCATGGCCCCGATCTGAGAGGCCCGAGGAGGAAGTTGCTGCAGGTGATGTGGACTTCGGTTCATGAGGTCTTGGAGCGAGGCAAGCGCCACATGGACGCCGAACAAGGTCGGGCATGCAGTTCTATTCGAGGTACCAGCAGAAGGACGTGCACACCAAGCCCACCAGGCCGTTTGACAACCGTATGGGGGAGGAGGACACTTGGGCACGATATTAAGACGTTTGGAGGGTCTTGCTGTGTGTATGGTTCCGGACGCAAGAGCTCCCGGACGACGAGAGGCCGCCGTAACGGCTCACGGAGAGGCAGTGCCACACGTGGGACGAGTTTGAGCAGTTAGCCGAGGCCGCTGGGGGGGCAGTGGCGGCGAGACGCCATCAGACGCACTCCATCAGGCAGCACTCGACATGCTCGTCAGCATGCTCAACCACCAGCTTAAGAAAGGGCATTACAATACTGCGTTGGTGAGCGCGCTTGCCATCATGGGTATCCGCGCCGACGGTGGCTGGGTCGATATTACGGACTATACTATACGACAAAGTACTCGGCCATTATCAAAGTCGCACGTATGTTGGTTGTTTATAAGGCACGGACGGGGGGGGGGGGGGNCGTCGTACGTCTAGCCACCACAATGAGCGAGGAAGCGGTCGACGACAGCGTACATAGCATCTTTGCTCATGTACGAAGCATGGTACAGAGGTTCATGACCCGTACGTCCGGGGCACCCGAGGCTGAGCCGACGCCGATGAACTAGATTCTCGACACGCGGACGTACACGAGGCCAGGCTACTACTAGCGCAGCTAACGATGATCACAGACCGCACGACGGGCGGAGGCGAACACAACACTCCCATACACGGACAGTAGCCAGGCAGGGGAGCGTCTGCACGTATCGCTGCCCCGTATCCACTGGGCGTCGATCGAGGACGACCACAGCGAGACGCGCGAGGAGTACTCGTTTCTGCGCGATAACCGTAACGCTTGGCTAAGGGAAGGAGATGACTGGGTGTTTCGGCGCATTGCTGCGTGCCGGGAGAAGCGGCTAGACAGAGGGCGTAGAAGGACCGACGACCGGCCGCGGCGGGCTCTGGGCGGGGGCGGTGCGCGAGTATAGGCGTACGTTTGAGCGGTTCTGCGAGCGGCTATGGCTGCCGATGCACATGTTATAGGGGGGCAGCCGGGACGGGCAACGGAGATTGGCGGTGTGAGGGTTGGCCAACACGTTGAACGGCGAGGTGAGGAACATCTTCGCACACAACAGGCATGATATGTTTCGTTACGTCGTACCATAAAGAGTACCGGAGCAGCAACCAGACCAAGATCATATCCACTGGTACTTGCCAAGGGAGGAGAATGCTCGAGCTGCTAGTGTGGGTATTTATGGCTTGTGCTGCCGTTTTGGCGCGAGGCGGACGGCATCTCCAAGCAGGCCCACTACTATAGTGCTTTCTTGTAGGCCGACGAGATGGTACAGGGAAAGAAGAGTGGGGGACTAGGCATTAACAGTAATACGGAATAAGCTGGCGCGGATATGTGTTACAATATAAGTAGCTTTCTAGCTTGTATAGACGGAGAAACGACTGCTGATGCAGCAGATATGCACGGCGGCAAGGCAGCGTAGACTTGGAAGGAGGACCAAACATAGACAACAGACCGAGCTAGGCGTATCATTCAACGGCATAGCAGCCCACTGCTTGGGAACAAGCTGAACGTAAGCATTGTGGCGGCACTTCGCCATCGCCATCGCAAACCGGTTCTTGTCCGAGGTGTTCGGGCGTTGGGATCCTGGCGGAAGGGGGAGGAGGAGGATGAGAACGACGAGCTTGGCGACATCCCGCAGAAACCAGGAAGAGGTGGTCAGAGCCATCGTCAACAGCCACAGCCCCATCGTCCAGATCATAGGCATAGGTGGCATTAAGAGGTTGTCATTCATGCTGCCAGCATTCTCCTCGACAGACAGCATCACATTAAGTCATTACACCGCTCACCGCACTACAGACAGACTTGGACGCACAGGGTAAGAAGTCCTGTATTGCATCCCACGTATGGCTGAGCTATAAAAATAATTAGGCAACATCCGTCATCTTTGTGACACCCAAGTCCGCTTTAAGGCAACACTGGCACTAGCAGACGAGGATGCATTCTTTAGGCTCATGGGGATAGAACGAGCCCGAGCGGAGCTGTTCTGCCACCTGACGACGAGGGGCAACATCGAGTACAGCGTGGTAACAGTCAAGGAGCGGGGCGGCTGCGGTAGTAAACGTTCGTCTCCCTGGGCTCGCGGAGCAGGGAGAGACGGGCAGGGGAGACGCGACAGCGACGACATCGACGGGGCGTGCTGCCGCGTTGCGGAGAGACGTGTTTAGGGCCGACGGGGCCAGCCGGGCAAGGCGATCATCTACGCCATGTTTATCGAGAGGGTGGAGCGGCTGAGCGCGGCACTAGCATGTCCGGCGTTCTACAGCGACATCGACACAGGCCAGGGCAAGGCCGACCGGCTCGCGACATGGCGACGTGGGAGCGGTGCCGCGGGGGGGGGGCTGGTCGTTGCTATGAACGCGCTGGGGCTCGGTATCAATGTACCGGACGTACGTCTCGTGATCCACGCCGACATGCAGCTCCGTTGCTATGAACGCGCTGGGGCTCGGTATCAATGTACCGGACGTACGTCTAGTGATCCACGCCGACATGCCGCAGCAGCTCCCACGCTTCCTCTAAGAAAGCGGGCGAGCGGGCCGGGACAGGGCGCCAAGCAGGTCCGTCGTGTACTAGACCGGGTCATGGACGGGCGGACGGACCGGTTCGAGTGCGAGGCGGCGGAGGCACGATGCGACAGATGCCAGCAGCAGAGGTGGGCGGAGGGGACGTGACGGGGTTGGTCGAGCAGGGGGCGGCGGAAGAGGCGGGGTGTGTCGGAGGTGTGCGCGAGAGAGTTTTCGAAGAGGGCGAACGGCGGACGCGGCGGCGGCCCCGGCGCGAGTTGGAGCAGGAACGTATGCGGGAGGCGGAGCAGGTGAAGGGTTCCGCGGGCTGTTGGAGACGTGTGGGGTTGTGATGGTGCGTGTACTCTCTCTACTGGTGCCGACAACAGGCCCGCGACCACCGGACGGCGGACTGCGCGGACCACGGGCACAGGTAGAGGCCTGGATCGAAGTAGAAAGGGGCCTCGACGCTGGCCGAGCAGGAGATGAATCGAAATGTCTGATTAGGCTTGCGCTGGTCTCCATCATAAGAGTACGGAGGAGGCCTGCATATACAATCAACCCTCGTCATCAGCAGCTTCCACAAGACCCAGCACCTTTTGCTGAAACCACGGCCAGTACACCGTCTGCGTCCACCACGAAAAGTACTGGATGGTCCTGATGATCTGGTACGTGCCAACGACATTGGTGGTTGCGCCGATGCACCGCCTGGTCCACAGAGTCTGTCCCACATTATGAGCCAAAGTCCCAAGTAATGTTCGACCTCAATCGACTTACCGTCTTGTTGCCAGCGCGAGTGGTCGCCACAAAATACCATTCCGCACCCGAGACTATGAGCCCGGGCAGGAACGGAAGACCAGAGACATCGGCCCCTGTCTTCCTGCACAGCATCAAAAGGTATCTCCACTGCGCGGCATGCCACGAGCTGATTTGCAAATCGGCATTGTCGAGCCCCCCATCGCGCTTCTTACACTCGATGCTGAGGGATATGGGCTTGTCACGGAGGACAAAGGAGGGTGTGTGGTTGAGCGTGTCGCGCCCCGACAGGTTTCGCGTCCTCCTGATGGCATCGTCTAGGGAGGGTTCATCTGGAAAGAGGACTGGGCAGTCGACAAGCATACAGTAATCGACCATTCGTGAGCCTGCTCTGGCACCATGAACGGCGGCAGTCGGTCTATTTGTACGGCAGAGACGCACTTTTGTTAGCCTGATATTCCCAACATGAAAAAGAGCAGCGCGGAGCGGAGCTTGAGACGCGTACATGTGGAAGAAGTTCACTATATCGTCTCTGATGGCTGCACCTGGCCGCCGCAGAGCCGCCTCCAGAAGGCGATGATGCACTTCGGTCCCCCAGCCGGCTTCGTCGACCTGTTCCTGCACACAGAAATGAGACGCCTTGACAATACGCTCTACCATAGGGTAGCTGGTTGCGGGGCCTCGCCGCCTTTGCTCGCAATCGACTTGGAAGAAGGTGTGGTCGGAAACTCTA
Source organism: Colletotrichum lentis (assembly GCA_003386485.1). NCBI lineage: Eukaryota > Fungi > Ascomycota > Sordariomycetes > Glomerellales > Glomerellaceae > Colletotrichum > Colletotrichum lentis. The sequence goes on from NWBT01000030.1 coordinate 88,238, forward strand.
GGGAGAGACGAGGGGAGGTCGGCCTGCGGTTCGGTTGGCCCGGATACGCGTCAGTAAAAGTTCAAGATATCTTTCTCCCAGAGCACTGCGACGGAGAGGTAGGTGGTGGGTTATATGTTACACGGTGGTCCTTGGGGATGACATTGACCCCTGATGCGAAAGCGGTGATGTCGAGGTACACGTCCCTCAGGCCGGGAGCGGCGGACGGGTCGATTTCCAAGATGTCGAGCGAGGCGAAATGAAGCGGATCGTTGGATAGCTCGAGCGACATGAGCTGCTTGGTAGGGGAGGATTTGCGGGAGGCGGATGTCCTTGTGGACGTGGTGGCGATGCTGCCGGTCTGTGATGCCGAGTCGGCCGGTGCGAGCATCTCGGCAGGGCCACGGGGGGTGGCGTCCAAGTCGACGAGGCGACGTTTCTTTGGAGTTGTCATCTCGGTTGGATCGGCCATTCGGGAGACGGAGGGGGCGGTGCACGGCTCGTAAAGGGAAAGCGGAGGGGTGAGGGCCTCCTCAAGGGATCGCTTCTTTGATGTTTTGATGGCGGCCAGAAGAGCAACGCCGTCGGTTGGTGTTGCAAGGTTAAGTGTGTCGCTTGGCAGAGCCAACAGCCATTCTATGATACGTTCTTGACAGTTAATATTGCTGCACATAGCCTCTGTCGATTATTGTGGCAAGTCGGGTGGAGGAAGCATGACGGTGGTGAAGGAAGAAAGATTGATCTGAAAGGAACTGAGAGGCTCTGACGTTGGAACAGAGGGGGGGGGGGGGGGCCNACAACCGGTGCTCCGCACTAGAGTCACACCTTGTGCGCTCATTGACAGGTCCACTAAAGGCTGCTGAAGTGGAGTCGGAGCTCAACACTATTCCTCCCTGGGTATAGCACACGTGGAAGCTGCAGTCCACAAGGCTGGTGGGGCCGTCTCGCCACAAGCCACACTAAGGATTTCAACAGCCTGACGCTTGCGCGGATCATGGGCTTCCCCACACTGCACAAATAGCTTGACGCGGGGTCCCTAGCGCCCGAGCCCCCATGTCGTCTCGCTTGCGCTTCGCGGACATTGTGTCCTGCATATGTATCGTTTAGCCAGACAACCTGTCGTTGCTTTCCTTATCAAAAGAAGACTGCATGTTTTTAAGAAACTCCGCCAGCTTCTTGCCCTGCTTCTGGTCAGCCATGTTAAAGGCATGTGTGCAGCGCAGAGACGGTATTGAAAAGCACAGGCTCCACAGCTACAGCAGCCTATAAGGGACACTCTGCTAAAACTAATTTTATAGGTGTTAGGGCCGTCAGCAGCGTGACCCGTACGGAGGGATGGGACAGACGACTGCAGGTGACAGAGGGGTTAGATTATTAGGGGTGCCTAATAATTAGACATATTAGGTTATTAGTAGGGGGCTACTAGAGGGATGCTAGAGGTCTATTTATAGCTTAGTAATGTAATTAAAGCGTTATTATAGAGCTATTAGAGGACTATTATTAGAGGTAAAGTTAGGATAGAATAGAAGAGGACTACTACTACCTACCTAATAAGTAAAGGTAGGTTAAAATAATATAACTAACTAACCTCTACCTTACTATTAGTAACTTTACTACTCTATATAATCTTAGCCTATAATACGTTTTAACTTCTACCTATTTTTAAGTATACTAACTAGTAGAGTAAGATAGCACCTAAGAGAACTACTACTACCTTTTAGAGGGATAGCACCTATAATAAGTAAGATATATAAGAAACTAATATAATTAATAATAATAAGGTCTTAACCTACTAAGAGACTACTAGTTATAGTAAGAGTAATAAAGAAGATAACTAAGGTACTACTAGTACTAGTAGTCTTTAGAATAATAATATAAATACTTTAGTAGCTAATAAGTATATCTATAAGGCTATTAATAAAATAATAGTAAAGTAAGTCTAAGAAATACTTTAGGTTAAAATTAATAAGGCTAGAAAGTAGAAGAACCTTAACCTTATATTAGTATTTTAAAATAGTGCTAATATAGATATACTACTTACTAGGGGTACACTAGCTAAAAAGCAGGTAGCACCTAAATAATAAAAACTAGATAATTATAGAAAGTATATAGTGCCTCTATATTATAAAGGTAGAAGCTAGGTTAAGCTATCTAACTTTTAGTTTAAGCTTATAGGTTAATTTATTATTTCTAGTATAAATAATAACTATAATTAGGTAATCTATATAGGTAGATACCTTAAAGGACCTATAGCCTGCTAGTAGGCTACCTATATAGATATACACTATAGAAATAACTAAATAAAAGTTACTTAGTTAGTAATAGAGAAGTAGCTATATAATAGTATTACTAATAAGAATATAAAGGTATATAACGTAGTAGTAGAGTTAGAGGATAAACGCTAGAAACTAAGATAATTATACTAAACCTTTATTAACTAGTATAAAGCATTAGAAGTAAAGTACTCTAACTAGCTACCTAAGAGGCTATACGTAATTAATATAGTTAACTATATTCTTTCTAACTTATAAAATAAGATTATAGCCTATAGGCTACTAGATAATTAAGAAGTATTAAATAAGATTATAAAGTAAGTAGAAATAACTAAGAGAATTATATAGAGGGCTTAAATAGGTATAAACTACTAAGGGGGTGCACCCTAGGGGCCTACTAGGTAGCTACCTTAAGAGATAGTTTAAATAACCCCTATAGAAGTAAAAACTAAACTATAAAATATACCTACTTTAATAAGTAATAAACTATTAAAACTAAGCTAGATAAGGTAGTAAAATAGTATATAACCTAATAGAGAGTTATTAGCGCTAGACTAATTAACTATTATATACTATTATTATAATAATAAGGGCTACTACTCTAATTAGTGCTAAGAATCTAACTGCTATTAATATAGCTAACTAAGATATTTAGGTAGGAGGTGTATTACCCTAGCTGCTATAATAGGGGTTAATATAATTAATATACCTTAGAGAGAGACCTACATAACGTAGTAGTATACGTCTAGTAGCGTCTATACGCTTTACATGCAGATAGTTAGTTTAATTCTAACTACAGGAATATTACTTTTGTAGAAGTCTAATTAGCTACTAGAGCCCTACAAAAGTAGAGCCCTAGGCCCTATATGCATAATAGGGCCCTAACAACAGTGTAACCTACCTATATATTATGTTTTCCTTTATATTACGTTATACCCTATATTATATTAGGTAAAAACAAGCTAACCTTCTAATGTTTTATAATAAGGTAGTTTTTCTTCTATATAAATTATAGGAGGTTTTTCTCTCTATATATAGATTAACTATATTATATATATAGTATAGTGTAAAGGAATACCTTACTTATTCCTACTTAGATAGTAAATAATATAAGACTCCTCTTACTAATACCTTAGAGAGAGGAGATAGGCTGCTAGTAGTTTAGGGTAACCCTATAGTTAAGAGTTAAGGGAACATAAAAGAAAGAGAAGATAATAATTAATATAGGTGCTAACTATAATATAATTAACTAAAAAGTATTATTACTAACTAGTTATCTACTATAGGCTAGTAATAAACTAGAGGTTTAAGGCCTATAGGGATTAAGCGCTTCTAACTACAGTTAGAAAGTCTTAGTTATATAGGTAATAAATACCTACGTGACGTAGTAGCATACGTCTAGCAGCGTTTATATGCTTTACGCGCAGACAGTTAGTTTAATTCTAACTGCAGGAATACTACTTTTGCAGAAGTCTAATTAGCTACTAGAGCCCTACCAAAGTAGAGCCCTAGGCCTTATATAAATAATAGGCCTTACTTATTTCTATATAGATAGTAAATAATATAAGACTCCTCTTACTATATAGGTAATAGATAACCTTAGCACTAAGAGGACTTAAAGCTATTTAAGAACGCTAATTAAACTAGTGTAGAACTAATTAGATCCTATAGTTAAGATTAGTTACATAATATAAAAGAAAAAAAAGCTAACAGTAGTTAGCCTAATATAAGCACTATACCTTATTCTTATGCTATTAACTTAGTAAGGTAGCTTATTTAAAAACATATAGTACTATAGGGGTTAGTACAGTCTTAATGCTAGATTAACTTACTAGAGATAGCTTTGCTCTTAAGGTCTATACTACTAAGGTCTGCAGTAAGAACTCTTAACTATAGAGGTATTTAACCTTAAGAGGTAGGCTTATTAGGTATATATAATCAGCTAGGATAGAATCTCCTAGGATTCTCCTATTAACTATACCTATAACCTACTAAACCTATAATCTAGATAAATCTCCTAGGATTCTCTTATTAACTATACCTATAACCTGCTAAACCTATAATTTAGATAAATTATCCTAAAACTAAAGTAACTAAATTAAATCCTCCTTTCTAATCTTATTAAGTCTAATCTTATTAAGTCCTTATCTATACCTTAGTTATACCTACACTTAACTTAAATAACCTTTTTAATATTAACGCCTCTCTTAATTATAACCCCTTAGAGGTTATAAAACAGTTTATAATAGCTTAGATAAGCTTTATTATTAAGTAGTATAGAGGGAACTCTTTATATAATATTATTACTATTAATAGCAGAATAGATAATTATATAGTAATTAATATTACTAGTGTTAGATTAGTAATCTTACTTCTTAATAGCTTAGTAGCTAATATAGGCCTTATTATTAGGGTAAGGTAGGCCCTACAGTAGAGGCTCTACTTCTTTATTAGTAGGATAGCCTAGTAGAGAGAGAATAGATTAACTATTACCAAGATAAAGCGTTTAGGCTAGCTGCAGGCAGTAATCTATACTATTTAGTAGGTGTAGTATAGTTAAGAGACAGAAGTCTAAAGGTTAGAGAAAAGAGTTTTTACTAGAAGCTCTAAGGTGTTAGTTAGAAACTTAATATAATAGTTATACTTAATATATATTACTAGACCCCTAGAAAATAAAACATGTTTACATAATGTATAGCCTAGAAGGGCCTTAGAGCTATTATTTCTAGGTATTAACACTAGAGGAGGAGTATATTATAATCCTAGGGATCCCCTAGGGGTAACTAGCGTCCCCTAACCTTAGCTAGAAAACTCTAAATTAGATAAATAAGTTAAAGGGGGAGGATATTAAATTAGTAATTAGAAAAAAGGCTATTAGTAAGGCTATAGATAAAGCTAAAGTAACCTTTATAATAGGGTCTAAAGTCTATTATATATAAGAGGTTAGAATATAAGAGAAAGAGGGACCTATATTACTAGATAAGTATACTAACTAGGCCTATGTCTTTAATATAAAGGGGCACTAAGAGGGCACTAGTAAGAGGGTGTATACTATTAACCTAAAACTAGGAACTAGAATACTGTAGGGCCTTATTTACCTACTAGTAGAGCCTAAGCTAGCTACCCTTTAAGAGTATATTAAGAAAGCACTAGCAAAAGGATAGATATAATAATCTAAGAGCCTAGTAAGTATCTTAGTAAGAGGTGTCTTATATTATTTACTATCTAAGTAGGAATAAGTAAGGTATTCCTTTACATAATACTATATATATAATATAGTTTATTAGTATTATTATAAGGTAAGGTTATTATTAAATTAAAGTAATTTATAAATCTTATAATAATTTAGCTTATCTTAATAGGTAGTTATTATTATTATTACTTAACAAACTAATCTAACTATAGGGAAGGAAGTAGGTATTTACCTATAGTAGCAGGCGCCCTTACTAACCTACCCTTAGGTAGAGCAGTCTTATGCAGCTACCTATAACAACCTACTTCTACTAGGGCTAGATTTATCCTAAGCCTTAAGGTTATAGGTTTAATTTTAACACTAGTAACTTCTCTTTTTATTAAGAAGCTATAGAATTAAACTACACCTTTATATTATATATTACCTTTCTGCTTCCTCTCTCTGCCTAATTATACTTCCTAAACCTACTTACCTAATTAGCTAGAAGTTAATACCTAACTTAAAAATAATTAAGTTAGGTATTACTTTCCTTAGGTTCTCTAGATTCCCCTATAATCTCTATATCTATCTACGTCTCTATGCTATATATATTTCCTCTAATTACAGCCCCTTTTTTATACCTAATTTACTTATCCTTCTATTTAGATAGTAAGGCTATTTAAAGCTATAATTTACTTAAGGGCGCTATTAGGGTTACCTTTTGTTATAGTATCTATAGGATTATCTTTTCTATTAGTCTACCTAACCTCTACTAGCTTCTACTACTTATATAATTACTAAAGCGCTATAATATTAATTATAAGGCGCTTTTCTTACGTAAAGCCTAGCTTAACTAAGTATTTATATAGTAAGTATAAATTAGTGTAGATAATAGTTAGAGGTAAAAGTATTCCTAGCTTCCTTATAATTATAGTGACTGTAGTAGAGATTATAACTACTATATTAATACTAGTAACTATACTATATACCTTAGAAGTAAGAATACTTTATATAACCCTTTTTAACTTTATAGAGCTAAAATAGACTATATTACCTCTAATCTTAAAAGTGCCCTTATTATTATTAACGTCTTTATTTATAAGGAGGATAATAAAGCTAATCTATAATAAAAGGTTAGCGTTATTTATAAATAATCTATCTATAAAGATAAAGATCTTAACTATTAATAGGTTAAGGGGTATAAAGTTAAGCCTGTAATTAATTAAGTCCCTTTACTATTAGAGGCGTTAATTAAGGGCTTTAATCTACGCTTAATTAGGGTGCTAATACTAGGCTGCAGTAGATAAATTAAAGGCTGCCTCTAGTTAACAGACAGAGGTAATATACACACCTTATAGTTATTACTTTATGTATTTATTAATAGCTCCTTCTAAGTTAGTATTAACTACTAGCTTAATCTTTTTCTCTTACTTTTTTTACTTTAAGGAAACCTTACTACTATTATTAATTATAATAATACCCCTATTAAATATAAGGGGGTTAGTAGTTAATAGGTATTCCTTTAGCTTAGCTGTAAGATTAGCCTTTATAAGCTTCTTTTCCTCTATTACATTAAAGGGAGTATTACTTAGCCTAATTATGTTATTAGTTTACATCCTAATTAGGCTAAAGGATAGGTTTCTAGTTATAGATAGCAGTAAGTAAGGGTTATATAAAGTTATCTCTATTATTAACTTATCTTTATAATAGGTGTTATATATAACCTACTAGTATATACTAGCTTCTATAATACTATATAACAGCTTTACTATCTCTATAATAGTCCCCTTTAGGTATTAGTTATAGATCTAGGTTAGTAGGTAAGCTAAGATTATATAGTTAAGCTAGGATATTAATTAAGTATACACCTAGGTAATATCCCTTAACTATAACTTAAGGCTATCTTAGGTTAATAGAGATAGCGTAATAGTAAGGATTAGACGCTAGCTTAGTTACTATATTATAGGCAACTAGGTTAATATTACTATTTTTCTGTTATCTATATAACCCTATATTACTAAATAGGACTTCTTAAAGAGGGTATTAGTAGCTTTATTCTTAATCTTATTAATAATATAAGACTTAAAAATACAGCCTCTATACTTACCTTAATTATATAGGATAAAGTTAAACACTTCTTACTTAATTAGGGTATTAATTTCCTTTATAGTAGATACCTTAAATAGTAGGCTAGAGGTAGTAATAATCCCTTTTACCTAAAGTTCCTTAGAGAGTATATAATTAGCTAACTCTCTCTTGGTAAGGTAGATAGCAAGCATCTTATTATTAATAGTAACAGTAGGCCTAATATTCCCTTAGGTATCTTCTTTAATTACTAAAGTTATATTAGAAGCACTATTACTATTAGGCTTATAATAGTATAGCTTAATATTAGTAAATTAGAAAGATTAAAGGCTATTAACGTTAATAATATATTCTTTACCCTTTATATTAATTAGGCAGAAAGGGCTAGTCTAGCCTTTATTTTCTTACTATATATAGACCTCTAATCTAATAGCTAGTTTCTTAACGCTAGAGGTATCTAGTCTGTTATATATATTTAAGGCGTTATTAACCTATCTCTTTATGTAAATCTAGGTAATAGTAGCAGTAGCCTTATAAATAGCTTTAGTATGTTAAATAATACTTAGTAATAGTAGTAAGTTATCTATTATATAGGGGTAAGCACTAAAGATAAGTAGTATAGGAACTAAGCTGTTTAGGCTAGTAGTGTTATTAACATACTTAATAGCACTCTAGAGGGCTACTTAGCATAAAAGGTTAGAGCACTTATCTCTTATAATATTATAGGCTTAGTATATAGCTATATAGTATCTTTTAACCTTTCTAACGCTATAATAAGCTTTAATAGGGATAATCTTAATATTAATTACTATAGCCTTTACCTTATAGTAGAACTTTATAGACGTAAAGTTCCTTTTAGTATTAGCTATAATTTAATTAGATAGCCCTTAGTATATATTAATCTAGTAGAGACATAGTGTTTTCTATACTGCCTTAGCTAATATATCCTTTAGGAACCTAGTAGCATTAAAGGTAGTAGTAGCATTAACAATATAAAGGATAAGGTAGTTACCTTTAAGGTATATTATATTAATAATAACTTTATAGTTAAAGAAATAGTCTTTAGTATCTTTAATAGTAAAGTAGAATTAGTAAGGGCTCTAACTATATAGTTAGTAGTAATAGTAGTATTTTATTAACTGCTAGATAGTATTAATATAGATGTTATAACCTACCTTATAAAGAAGCTTATAAAGGTAGTAAACAGAGGAATAACTAAAGTATTAATAAAGGCGTCTTAGCTTAGGTTTAGTTATATAATTCCCTATAGTAATAACTTCCTCTAAGGACCTAAGGAGCATCTAGAGGTAACCCTATTTTCTTATAATAGGTATAGTAATGTTTCCTTACTAAAGAACGTTATTAATATTATTAAAATAGACCTTAAGGCAGTCTATATTATAAAGGTAAAGAAGAAAAGAGGTATTAATAAGGATAATATAGAAGTTAATAAGCTTAAAGGGGGTAGTAATAATAATCTTACTAGAAGACTTAATAGGCTGCTTCCTACTAAATTAAATAGATACCTTAAAAGTTAGGTTAATTTCTACTAGCTAGATATATTAAAGGGTAATAACCTAAGGATATCCTGCTGTTAAGTAACTAGCAGCGCCTGTATTAGGTAGGATACCTTAGAAAACCTTAGATAAGTATTTATTAAGTAGGAAGGCTAAATTAAGGCTTATTAATAGCTTCTTTTCTTTAATTAGGTTATTACTTAAGGTAGGTATCTAAATATACTGCTAAATACTTAGGTTAGCTTTAGTTAAGTAATAGGTAAAAGACTAACTAGCTAACTAGCTAGTAATTACCTTTTTATTAAAGTTAGTCTTACTAAAGAAGGTAGTAGCTAAATAGAAAGACTTATTATTATTAACTTTATTAGGCTTATTCTTACTAATTATAATACTCTAGAGGTATTAAGTAAGATCTTTATTACTATCTTTATTAGTAAAGGAAGGATCTTTACCTTTATAGGCTGTTAAGAAAGCATTATAAGCTGCTTTACTAGTCTTACTCTTTATCTACTTACTAGCGTTATATTTATTATAGGTATACTTCCTCTTATTAGGGGTGTAGTTAGTTAAATAACACCTAGTTTGCTTATAGATATAACACTTCTAATTAGTAGGTGTAGGCTAACTACCTTTTTGCTTTTTACCTCTATATTAGTTATCCTTACTGTTACTATTATAGGTATAATTAGTAAAGTGCTACACCTAGCTCTAGCTAGGCTTATAATAGTAGTAGTAGCTATAGTAATTATAATTATAAGTAATATACTACTATATAACTTTTACTTTATTTTTAGTAATTATAAATGCTAACTAAAGCTAGTTAATAACGCTATTAAGGGTATTTAATAGGTTATAAAGGTAAAGTTAAGCCTTAAGTATGCTGCAGTAGGTATTTAAGAGCTATAATCTAAAGAAATTATTAGTCTAATATGCTAAAGGAAAAGCCCTTTAGATAACGTTAAGGCGTAAGATTATTAGCTTAAGGATCTTACCTTTTGTTTTTCCTACTAGCTCTAACGTTTCTATCTATTAATATAAAATCTATTAGTACTTAGTAAGGTAACCTTTAATAGTTTCTTTAGTCTTAAAGTACCTATTAAGGGCGTTAATAAGGATGTAGAAGTTATATAGCCCTTAGCTGTAAAGGTATTAGAAATAAAAGTCTAATACTTTACCTTTTAGTATTATTAGGAAGGTAATACTAAGATGCTTTATGTTATTAGTAATACCTACATTATTATAGTTCTTATAAAAGATTATAAGTTTAATATTAAGTATATTATATTTCTTACTAGTATACTTTATATTAGAGCTAGTATATAGCTTTAATAGGTTGTTAAGCTGCTTTAAGGTAGGCTAATTAAGAGGGTTAGGATGCCTCTTATAATTAGGCTAAATATTATAAGCCTTATATAGGGTGTTAATATAAGGTAAAGGAGGGTGTATTACTTATTACTAATGTAGTAGAGGTAACTTAGGAGGACCCTCTTACTAGTAAAGAAAGATAAAGTAGTAGGAATATAATAAAGAGTAAGAAGGCTATAAAGGTTATAAAGTATATAGAAAACGTAAAGGTTACAGCCTATTATTATAATAGAGCTAAGAGGTTAGCTAATTATAGCTATTATTTACTAGGAGCTTATAGGTTATTATTACCTAGAATCCTACCTTAAAGTCCTATAGGAGTATAGTCTTAAAGTTTAGGCTGTTAAAATACCTTCTTACTAGTGTAATAAGGGGGGTTTAATAAGGTAGCTTTCTTATAAAGGCGCTGCTTAGCGTAGAGGGCCTAAAGGGTATCTACCCTTCCTATACGTTTAAAGGGCTAGCTACTATCCCTAGGTTGCTACTTAGTAAGAGCAGGTCTATTAGGCTTAGTATTACTAGCTGCTGCTGCTGCTATTATTATTAGGGTGTAGGTATCCTCTAGCATACTAATTTACTAGACAGTAGTAGCTTTATAATACTATTAATAAAGTTATTAACTTTATAGTAACTACAGAAAAGTAAGTCCTTTATATACTACTTATTAAGTTCCTTTTATAACTATAGGTAATATTCTTTAAGGTTAAGGACTTTTATAAGGTTAATAGAGATCTTCTATAATCCTTACCTCTATAGGATAAATACCCTATATTAAAGAAGGTAATTCTAGAGCTTTATAAGGAGTGCTATATCTATAAGGTTAAAGGTTTCCTTAGACTATCTATTATACTTAAGAAGGAAGGCCTCCTAGAGGGCTAATATAAAAAACCTTTTAATTTACCACTTAGTAATTATGTAGGTAATAAAGGTGTTAACTTATAATAAAGTTACCTTATCTAGCGTTACCTAAGGGTAATCCTATATCTTAGGATTAATATATTTTAATAGGCTTAGTAGGATCTTAATAGTGCTATTAACTCTAATAGAAAGTTAGTTAATTAACTATATTATTAATATAGTTATAAAGATATAAGGATAAAAGGTAAGATAATAAGATAGAGAACCCTATAAGGGGAGGTAAGAGGAGTCTTAATAAAGGGGAAAAAGAAGGATAAGAATAAGGTTATTAGTAAAGTTGTTAATAGTTTACCTAAATAGTGTAACTAAACTAACTAAACTATCTGTTTGCTTATTAAGTAAAGTAAGGTATAATAAAGGAAGGAAAACAGTTAAACAGGTAGAAAGGTTTAATATTAACAATAGAGGTAGTCTTACCTTAAGGCAGCTAGGCTGTACCTTAAAGATAACTGTACTTAAGGCTATTATTAATAGCGTAATTAACGCGTTAGTTTTTAAGTTAATAATATGTAGGTTAAAAACCTTAATTAGCATAAGAGGTAGACTAAGCTAGAATTACTATCTCTTCTATAATATCCTTACTAACCTATAATAACTATAATAGCTATTACTAATTAGTGTTAGTATTATTATAGAGTAAGGTTATTATTAAATTAAGGTAATTTATAAATCTTATAATAATTTAGCTTATCTTAATAGGTAGTTGTTATTATTATTACTTAATAAACTAATCTAACTATAGGGAAGGAAGTAGGTATTTACCTGTAGTAGTAGGCGCCCTTACTAGCCTACCCTTAGGTAGGGCAGTCTTACGCAGCCACCTATAACAACCTACTTCCGCTAGGGCTAGATTTATCCTAAGCCCTAAGGTTATAGGTTTAATTCTAATATAGTTAATCTATATAGATAGACAGAAAAACCTCCTATAATTTATATAGAAGGAAAACTACTTTATCTTATTAAACATTAGAAGGTTAGCTTATTTTTACCTAACACTATATAGGGTATAACACTTTATAAAGGAAAACATAATACGTAAGGAGGGGGTGTACTATTATTAGAGCCCTATTATATTTATAGGGCCTAAGGCTCTACTTCTATAGGGCTTTAGTAGCTAATTAGACTTCTGTAAAAGTAGTATTCCTACAGTTAGAATTAAACTAACTGTCTGCACGTAAAGCGTATAGACGCTGCTAGATGTATACTACTGCGTTATGTAGGCTAGAGCCTAGTAAGTATATCTATCCTATTTATATTAAAGAAGGGAGGTAAGTTACGCCTCTATATTAACTACTAGAGGCTTAACTATATTACTATTAAGAATTAAATACTATTACCCTTAATTACTAAGATTCTTAACTGCCTATTAGAGGTAAAGTAGTATACTAAGTTTAACTTAAAGGATAGGTACTACTAGGTAGCTATCTATAAAGGAGATAAATAGAAGATAGCTTTCTATATATAATATAGTTACTTTAAGTACTAAGTAATACTATTTAGACTTATTAATATACTAGCTACCTTTTAGGCCTATATTAATAACGCTTTTATAAGCCTAGTAGATATTATCTATATTATTTACCTAGATAACATTCTTATCTTTTTAAAGAATAAAGCGTCTTATATAGAAGTAGTAAAGTAAGTACTTACCTACTTAGATGCTACTAGGTTAGTAGCTAACCTTATTTAAGAACGCTAATTAAACTAGCGTAGAACCAATTGGATCCCGCAGTCAAGATCAGTCACACGATGCAAAAAAAACAACAGCAGTTAGCCTAATACAAGCACTATGCCCCATTCTTATGCTGTTAACTTAGTAAGGTAGCTTGTTTAAGAACACATAGTACTATAGGGGTGTAGCTAACCTTAAGAAGTGTAAATTTAATAAACAGTCTATTAGCTTCTTAGGCTTTATAGTCTCTAAGAATAGTATTATAATATAAGAGGACTGTATATAGGCTATTATTAAGTAGCTAGCGCCTACTAGCGTTTATAATATATAAGTCTTCTTAAGGTTTATAGGTTTCTATTAATGCTTTATTTAGAACTATATAAAGGTATATACCTTATTAACTAATTAGCTAATTACTAAGGGGGGTTATCCCTTATTAATTAATAGTAAGGCACTTAAGGCCTTTAAGCAGCTTAAAGTCTTATTTACTATAGCCTCTATACTACGCTACTTTAACCTAAAGCTACCTATTTACATTAAGATAGATATATCTACTTTTATAATTAAAGTAGTGTTATACTAACTATATAATTAGTAATAGCACCTTATAGTGTATATATCTTAGAAACTATAGGGAGTAGAGCTATAGTATAGTACACTAGAGGCTAAGCTGCTAGCTATCTATAAAGCAGTAAAGTAATAGTAGTATTTCTTACTATATAATTAGCACTAGACTGTCTTTCTTACTAATTACTTAGGCTACTACTACCTTACTGCTAAGCTATAACTAAATAGCTACTAGGCGTAGATACTATAAAACCTTTCTATATTTAACTTTAAGATTAAATATTAGCCTAGGAAATTAAACCTAGCTAATAGGCTTTTATAACACCTAGATTACTAACTAACTAATAAAGAAGTTAACTATAAGAGAAGTATATTCCTAAAAGACTCTTTTAGATAATTTTTATTAAAGGTAGTAAGAGTTAGGTATATATAGGCTACTAGAGGGTTACTAAGGGGTTAGAGGCAGCCTCTACTTCCTAAAGACCTTACACCTAAGCTAGAGGAAGAGATTAAAGTAGAGCAGAAGGCTAACCTACAGCTGCTAGGATCTATTTAGCAGAAGTAGGTAGGTTAAAGCAGAGATATAGAGGAGGTAGTAAGATATAAAGGATAATTAGTTATCCCTAAAAACAGTAGGTTTAGGATAGAGATACTAATAGCGTACTATAACAAACTAACTAATAGCTACCTAGGATATAGCTACATAATAAAATATCTAGCTAAGTTCTTTTTTTAGAAATTAATAAAAAAGGATATAAAGAAGTATATTAAGATATATATAGTATATTAATAGGTAAAACTATAGCACTATATATCTTATAGATCCCTTAGGAGCCTATTAGTGCCTACCTATCTATAGTAAAGTATCTTACTTAACTTTATTATAAAGCTTCTAAAGTTAGAAGGGAAGAGAGGTAAGTAGTTTAATAGTATCCTAGTAGTAGTTAACTATTTTATAAAATACACTCTCTATATACCTACCTATAAGTTAATAAAGGTAGATGCTTTAGTAATAATACTAGTAGATAGGGTTATATTATAGTATAAAGTACCTAAGTTAATAGTCTTAGACTAAGGGTTACTATTTACTAGCTGCTTTTAGGTAGAGGTATGCTACTAGTTAGCTATTAAGAGGAAACTAAGTATTATATACTACCTCTAAACTAATAGTTAGATAGAACAGCAAAACTAAAACGTTAAACACTTTCTATAAGCCTACTATAATATTAAGTAGGATAACTAAGCAGACTAGCTACTAATAGTGTAATTTATTTATAATAGCGCCTACTATAATACTACTAATGTATTACTAGTAGAGGCTCTAATAGGTTACTAGCTAAATAGGCCCTATAATATCTAGTATATTAAGACTAACTAGACTGTAGTCCCTATAGTAAAGAAAAAGGTTAGCTAGTGATAATAATAATAAGAGGCTATTTAATAGCTATTAAGCTAGTTAAATAATATATATACAAAATAGTATAACTAGTAAAGGACCCCTATTAAGTTTAAGGTTAGAGAAAAGGTCTTACTAGTTATATAAAACATATAGCAGAAATAACTATCTAAGAAAGTCTTAAATAAGTATCTAGGCCTATTTCTAGTTATATAGGTAATTAATAGAGAAGTAATATATAAACTTAACCTATAATTAAAGTACTATATCTATAATATATTCTTACTATTATAAGTTAAAAAGTTCTATAGTAATATTAAAGAAAGAAGAGATATTCCTATTAATAAAGATAATAAAGATATATATAAAGTAGAGGTAGTAGTAGCCTACTAGAGACTACTAACAAACTAAAGGTATCTTATTAAGTAGAAAAGGTATAAAGAAGAAAAGAACTTATAGAAGCCTTAAAGTAACTTATTATAAGCTATAAAGAATAACTATAAATAAGTATTATACTAGAGGGTTACTAAGGGGAGACTAGAGGAGTAGAAGTAAGAGAAAAAGGCCTATAGGCTAAGAAAAGAAAAGTTAAATTACCTAAAGGCCTAAAGGTATCTTAGGACCCTAAAAGTTCTAGCTACTTACTAAAAAAATTATCTACTAAAACACTAAAAATAAAACCCTACCTAAAGGCACTACTAGGGGGGCACTAGGGGGGGAATAAGGGGACACTAGGCATCCTTATTACTAGCTACCTTAGCANGGGGAGAAGAAGGGGGGGGACTAAAGGACACTAAGCATCCTTATTACTAGCTACCTTAGTATTATAGCCTATAGGGGTAGAAAAAGAACCTTAGTTAGAGTTAGTATTCTAAAGAGCTTAGTAATTCTAGAGGATAATTAGTATATAAAGTACTAAAGGTATACTAAGGGGGTACTAGTAGAAAAGAATATATATAACCTATAAGTAATACTTATTAAACTTATAGAGTTAGCTTATAATACTAGAAAGAAGAGTTACTATTTAAATAATAACCTAAGTTTAAGCCTTAATAGCTTAGGTCTATATCTTAATAGCAGTAATAGTCTTTACCTAGGTAGCAGCTTAGCAGGAGGTAGTAGTTACCTACTTCTTAGTAAAAGCTATACTATTAATAAAAGCTATAAGCTTATATAACTAGAACTTTACCTCCTTCTTAACCTCCTTAGCCTTATACTTTACCTTAGAGAGGTTAGCTAAAGCTGCTTTTACCTAAAAGGCCTTCTAGCCTATAATTTAAAAGGCTAAATTAGCCTCCTATATAATAGAAGGTTAGTAAATAGATAGTAGGGGGATTACTAGTAGATTACTAGGTGTTTAGAGGGGGGGAGAAGATAGAGAACAGCTTACTTAGTCCTTATTAAAGGCAGAAAAGCTATCTTTAGCTATCTTATTAAAGAGGCAGCAGAGGTTAGTAGTAATATAGTAAGTAGTATAAGGGAGCTATAGATAATTAGTAAAGAGCTAGTAGAGGTTGTAAAAGTAACTAGATATAAGGAGGGAAGTAACTTATAGGAATATAAAGCTTACTATAAGCCTAGTAGTATACTAAATATTTATTACTACTAGCTAGAGGGAGTTAGTAAGGCATACTAAAGGAATAATAAAGAACCTACTAGTAGTATCTATATAATAAGAGATAGAACCCTTATTAGAGGGAGTCTATTTTATTATATAATAATAGCAGCAGGCGTAGGGGATAGGTTAGGTAGGAGGGATTAAAGGTTTATTAGAGGTGCTTAAGTATACCTCCTTAATAGTTATAGGAGGTAGGACCTTAGGGGTAGGAGTAGGGGCAGTCTTAGAGGCGTTCTTAGGGGGTATAGTAGTAGCAGTAGATAAAGAGGTAGTAGTAATAAAGCAGAGGTAGCAGTAATAGCAGTAATAATAGTAAAATTAAGTATTTAATTAAAAAAAAAGAGGTAGTAAAAAACAATATAAAGAAATATAAAAAAATAATAAAAAAAAGATATTAAGAAGCTTATAGAAGGAAAATTTTAAAAAGTAGGTATATAACTAAAAGAAACTATAATAGATAGGCTTTATAGGTAAATATATATAATATAAGTAGTAACTAAATTTAGCTATAAGAGTAGTTAATAATAGGATAAATAGTAATTTATAATAAAAGTAATTTAGGAAGGTAAAGTATAAAGTATACACTAGAGGCTTATAGGTAGGGTAGTAGAGGGGACCTATCTAAGTAAATATATAGAGAAGACTATATATAGAAGTGTAGTATTATATAGTAATAATAGTAGTTTAGTCTATAGTAAGTATAATTATATTAGTCTTATAAGTAAAGAAGCTAGTAGATTACTAGAGGGTTATTTACTTTATTAGCCTTTAGTAGATAAGGAATATAATTATAGGTTAATTGTTTAGCCTAAAATAAATACTAATATTAAGTATAAAGACTTTAATATTAGCTAGGAGGATAATGTTATATCTAAGTGTGTAGCTAGGGTAATAGGTTCCCTAGACTTAGTGCTTTAATAGTAGGATAGGTAACTACTAAAGAGTTACTAGGTGCTATATTACATAGTAGACTACTAACTAAGCCTTAGGATAAGGCTTTAGGGGAGGGGGGATTATATTAAGCCTGTTAGCAGCATAACCTATATAGAGGAATAGAATAGATAACTATAGGTAATAAAGGAGTTAGATTATTAGGGGTGCCTAATAATTAGATATATTAGGTTATTAGTAGGGGGCTACTAGAGGGATGCTAGAGGTCTATCTATAGCTTAGTAATGTAATTAAAGCGTTATTATAGGGCTGTTAGGGAACTATTATTAGGGGTAAAGTTAGGATAGGATAGAAGAGGACTGCTGCTACCTACCTAGTAGGTAGAGGTAGGTTAAAATAACATAACTAACTAACCTCTACCTTACTGTTAGTAACTCTACTACTTTATATAATTCTAGCCTATAATAATAGGGTAGAAAACTAGTTTTATAGAGTCAATTACTCTAAAAGATACCTTTATTATTAGTAGACTTACACTACTATATACTACTATATAAAAGGAGGTTTTAAGTAAGTAAGTATTTAATATAAGATATAATAAAACTAAATATATAAAAGTATATTTTACCTATATAACGTAGTAGTATGCGTCTAGTAGCGTCTATATGTACTTTTATGCTGCAGACAGTTAGTTTAATTCTAACTGTAGGAATACTACTTTTGCAGAAGTCTAATTAGCTACTAGAGCCCTGTAAAAGTAGAGCCCTAGGCCTTATATGCATAATAGGGCTCTAATAACAGTGCACCCTACTCTATGTATTATATTTTCTCTTTATAATAACTTCTATATTATAATAGGTAAGGATAAGCTATAATAAAGATAGAGTAGTTTTCCTCTCACGAAGGAAGAATATATTATAGGCTTTACTATAGAAGATAAGTATAGGTAGAGCCTATATATAGAATAACTTTTTACTAACTACAGCCTAACTAGTAGGCTTCTAGTTAACCCCTAGAGAGCAGCTATCCTATAGATTCTTCTCTCTTCCTCTCTTTAGTGTAGATATATTTAATTAAGGCACCTGTATTATTAATTAATAACAGTACTACCTCTTATAGAATAGTAGGAGGTCTTTCTCTCTACCTATATAGATTAATAGCATAGTATATTTCGTATAGTATATAGAAATACCTTAGTTATTCCTACTTAGATAGTAAATAATATAAGTATTCTCTATAAGGAGTTAGCTAGGTAACTATTTAGAGATTCCTTAGATTAAAGGCATATAGGCTACACCTCCTCCCTTTTTCTAATTAATACAAGATTCTACTATAGTTAGAATCTTTAAGTAAAAGTTATATAATATAGTTAGACCTACCTTTCTACTTAGACCCTACCTAGTTAAGTGTATTTAGCTATACTCTTACTAGCAAGAGGAGTCTTATATTATTCACTATCTAAGTAGGAATAGGTAAGGTATTCCTTTACACTAATTCTATATACATAGTACTTAGTAATCTATACTAGGGAGAAAAACCTCCTGCTATTCTTCCTTAGTAGGAGGAAAGTAACCCTATTATTAAACATTAGAAGGTTAGCTTATTTTTACCTAACATAATATAGGATTTATTATAAAGTATAAAGGAAACATAATACGTAGGGTAGGATGCACTGTTATTAGAGCCCTATTATGTATATAGGGCTTAAGGCTCTACTTCTGTAGGGCTCTAGTAGCTAATTAGACTTCTGCAAAAGTAGTATTCCTGCAGTTAGAATTAAACTAACTGTCTGCACGCAAAGCGTATAGACGCTGCTAGACGCATGCTACTACGTCACGCAGGTGTAGCTATACTCTTATAATTCTTTTACTTCTATCTCTTTAGAGTAACTAGTATAGGTTTAAAATAGAGGGAAGTAATAATTTTACTTAAGCTACTAATAGGCCTTTAATTAGTAGTTACTAAAGAGCTATTAGTATTAATAAGCTTTAGTATTCTATTCCTAAGGAACTAAGATAAAACTGCTATTAAGTAAGATATAAAGCCTTACCTATAATAGGTTATATATATAATAACTTCCTTAATTTAATATAGGGACTATTATACTAACCTCTACTTAAAGAAGTGTAGACCTTAAGTATATAGGCAGATAAGGCTAACTATATATTCCTTAGTAAAGGTATACTTACTCCCTACCTAAACTAGAGAAGTAGTAGCAGCCTACTAAACCTAGATAATAAGGTAGTTATAGCTATAATGCAGTTAATATAAACTACTATATAGTTCCTTATAAACTAAAGTGCTATAGAATAAGAGTAGAGACACTTAGACTATAAGGCCTAAAAGGTCCTTCTCTAAGAGATTATTAATTAGATAGCGTAGTATACTCTATAAAGGGACTATAAGAAACCTCCTACCTATAATTATAAGGTTATTAAAGAAGAGGCTACTAGCGCCTAAGTAGCAGATTAGATTATAGCTATTAAGGTAGGTAACTATCTCTATATAGGTAGTATAGTAGAGTAATATATAAAGTAGGCTCTATCTAAGTTATCTCTATCTCTATAGATATAATAAAGAAACTATAAGTGTAGTCTTAAAGAACTACCTACTTAAGAACGCTAATTAAACTAGCGTAGAACTAATTAGATCCTATAGTTAAGATTAGTTACATAATGCAAAAAAAAAAAATTTAACAGCAGTTAGCCTAATATAAGCACTATACCCTATTCTTATACTATTAACTTAGTAAGGTAGCTTATTTAAGAACATATAGTACTATAGAGGTTAGTATAGTCTACTAGAGATAGCTTTACTCTTAAGGTCTATACTACTAAGGTCTGCAGTAAGAACTCTTAACTATAGAGGTATTTAGCCCTTCTAGGCTATACATTATGTAAACGTGTTTTATTTTCTAGGGGTCTAGTGATATATATTAAGTATAACTATTATATTAAGTTTCTAACTAATAGTATCCTTAGAGCTTCTAGCAAAATCTCTTTTCTCTAACCTTTAGACTTCTATCCCTTAATTATACTACACCTACTAGATAGCGCAGATTACTACCTGCAGCTAGCCTAAGCGCTTTATCTTAGTAATAGTTAATCTGTCCTCCCTCTGCTAGGCTATCCTGCTAATAAAGAAGCAGAGCCTCTACTATAAGGCCTGCCTTACCTTAATAATAAGGCCTATATTAGCTGCTAGGCTATTAAGAAGTAAGATTACTAATCTAACGTTAGTAATATTAATTACTATGTAATTATCTATTCTGCTATTAATAGTAATAATATTATATAGAGAGTTCCCTTTATACTGCTTAATAATAAAGCTTATCTAAGCTGTTATAAACTTTTTATAACCTCTAAGAGGTTATAATTAAGAGGGGCGTTAATATTAAAAGGGTTGTTTAAGTTAAGCGTAGGTATAACTAAGTAGGATAAGGACTTAGTAAGATTAGACTTAATAAGATTAGAAAGGAGGATTTAATTTAGTTACTTTAGTAGAGGTAGGTTTTAGGATGATTTGTCTAAACTGCAGGTTTAGCAGGTTGCAGATTCCATCCTAGCTAACTATATATACCTGATAAGCCTGCCTCTTAAGGTTAAATACCTCTATAGTTAAGAGTTCTTACTGCAGACTTTAGTAGTATAGACCTTAAGAGCAAAGCTATCTCCAGTAAGTTAATCTAGCATTAAGTAGACTATACCAACCCCTATAGTACTATATGTTCTTAAACAAGCTACCTTACTAAGTTAACAGCATAAGAATAGGGTATAGTGCTTATATTAGGCTAACTGCTGTTGTTTTTTTTTTTTTTTTTTTTTTGCATTATATGACTAATCTTAACTGCAGGATCTAATTAGTTCTACGCTAGTTCAATTAGCGTTCTTAAATAATTAGGCCTATATTAGCTACTAGTCTATTAAGAAGTAAGATTACTAATCTAACGCTAGTAATATTAATTACTATATAGTTATCTATTCTGCTATTAATAGTAATAATATTATATAAAGAGTTCCCTTTATACTACTTAATAATAAAGCTTATCTAAGTTATTATAAACTATTTTATAATTTTTAAGGGGTTATAATTAAGAGGGGTGCCTAATTTAAAGGGGTTATTTAGGTTAAGCGTAGGTATAACTAAGTAGGATAAGAAGTTAATAAGATTAGACTTAGTAAGATTAGAAAGGAGGATTTAATTTAGTTACTTTTATAGGTTTTAGGATAATTTATCTAAACTATAGGTTTAGTAAGTTATAGGCATAGTTAATAGGAGAATTCTAGATTCTATCCTAGCTAACTATATATACCTAATAAGCCTACCTCTTAAGGTTAAATACCTCTATAGTTAAGAGTTCTTAACCTTAGTAGTATAGACCTTAAGAGTAACGCTATCTCTAGTAAGTTAATCTAGTATTAAGGCTATACTAACCTCTATAGTACTATATGTTCTTAAACAAACTACCTTACTAAGTTAATAGTATAAGAATAGGGTATAGTGCTTATATTAAGCTAACTGCTGTTTCTTTTTTTTTTGCATTATGTAACTAATCTTAACTGTAGGATCTAATTAGTTTTATGATAGTTTAATTAGCGTTCTTAAATAATTAAAGCCTATATTAAGATTAATATAAGTAAAAAGGTAGTATTAGCTCTTAGGTAGAAATTTCTAAAGAAAACACTAGTAGGCTGCTTAGATATTAACTTCTTTATTAATATAGAAATTTCCTTATTAAAAGACATAAAGTATAGACCTATATAGAAATTTAAAGACGCTTATATAAAGAAACTAAGACACTAAGGTAAGAAGATACTCTATATTTTAGAAGTTACTAACGTTAAGGTATATAAACGTTAACTAGTTCTACCTATTAAAGGAGGTAGAGCTATTATAATACTAAACTAATAATGTATTTATAAAAATAAGTTAAGATAAAACTAAAATAAAAAGTAGAAGTATCTAATTATATTACTTATATAAAGTAAAATCTACCTACGTGACGTAGTAGTATGTATCTAGCAGCGTCTGCACGCTCTGCATGCAGACAGTTAGTTTAATTCTAACTGCAGGAAGCCACTTTTGCAGAAGTCTAATTAGCTACTAGAGCCCTACAAAAGTAGAGCCCTAGGCCCTACATGCATAATAGGGCTCTAACAATAGTGCACTACACCTACGTATTATATTTCCCTTTATAATAATTCTATATTATGTTAGGTAAAAATAAGCTAACCTTCTAATGTTTAATAAAATAAAGTAGTTTTCCTCCTATATAAATTACAGGAGGTTTTTCTCTCTACCTGTATAGATTAATAAGTACTGTGTATATAGAATAGTGTAAGGGAATACCTTACTAGTTCCTACCTAGATAGTGAATAATATAAGACTCCTATTACTGTAGAAAAGTAAAATCTATTAGTTAGTAGTACTAAAGTATCTTAATAGTAGAATAGGGCTACCTAATATTAATAAAACTAACTAAGTTAATATTATATATACTTTATATAATTTTAAAGAAGGCCTTAATAGTATTAATTAACTTTAGATATATTAGTAAGCAGCTAAACATAGCTCTAGAATATATATACTATCTATTATAGGTAGGTAGGCTAGCTTACTATAATACTAATAGAGAATATAGACTATATAAGAGACTATAATACCTCTACCTAAACTATATAAATACTTAGTATATAACTAGCAGGTAGAGTAGATTAATACTATTATATAGTATTAGTAGATACCTATATAATATAGTAGTATATATCTAGTAGCGTCTATATACACTTTATGCTACAGACAGTTAGTTTAATTCTAACTGCAAGAAGCTACTTTTATAGAAGTCTAATTAGCTACTAAAGCCCTATATAAGTAGAGCCTTAGGCCCTATATACATAATAGGGCTCTAATAATAGTGTAACCTACTTATATATTATATTCGTTTATATCTATTAATAAGAGTCTTACATTATCCACTATCTAAATAGGAACTAGTAAGAAATTTCTTTACACTATACTATATATATAGTACTTATTAATCTATATATAGAGAGAAAAACCTCCTTAATTTATATAGAAGCAAAACTACTTTATTATTAAATATTAGAAGGTTAGCTTGTTTTTACCTAACATAATATAGGTTTATTATAAAGGGAAAACATAATACGTAGGGTAGGTTACACTATTATTAGAGCCCTATTATGCATATAGGGCCTAAGGCTCTACTTTTATAGGGCTTTAGTAGCTAATTAGACTTCTATAAAAGTAGCATTCCTGCAGTTAGAATTAAACTAACTGTCTGCATATATAAAGTGCGTATAGACGCTGCTAGACGTATACTACTGCGTTACGTAGGTATTCTTTTATATTATATTATAATTTATATTATGTTAGGTAAAAATAAGCTAACGGTCTAATATTTAATAGGTTAAGGTAGTTTTCCTCCTACTAAAGAAGAATAGTAAGAGGTTTTTCTCTCTAACTGTATAGATTAAAATGTATAGTGTAATTAGTACTATATATAGGAATACCTTACTTAGCCTACTTAGGTAGAAGAATATAAGTAAGACTTCTACTATATAAAAAAATTTAGTATTAGTAGATAAATTATAAATAGAAACTTAATATATTTAAAAATATAGTATATAGTAAATAGTAGGTAGACTTTTATATACAGTATAGATCCTAAGATAAAATTAAATATAGGTACTACTATAAATCTAAAGACTAAGATAATAAAGTAGAGCTTTCCTTAAAGGTAGTGCTAAGATGTAGTATCTACTATATAGAACTAATAGCAACCTATATAACGCAGTAGTATATATCTAGCAGTATCTATACGCTTTACGCGCAGACAGTTAGTTTAATTCTAACTATAGGAATACTACTTTTATAGAAGTCTAATTAGCTACTAGAGCCCTATAGAAATAGAGCCTTAAGCCCTATATGTGTAATAGGGCTCTAATAATAGTACACTAACTAATATATTGTTTCCTTTATAAAGTGTTATACCTATATAGTGTTAGGTAAAAATAAGCTAACCTTCTAATGTTTAATAAGATAGTGTTATTTTCCTACTAAAGAAAAATAGTAGGTTTTTCTCTCTATCTGTATAGATTATCTATATTATGTAAATAGTATAGTGTAAAGGAATATCTTACTTATTCCTACTTAGATAGTGAATAATATAAGACTCCTCTTACTAATAAAAAAAAAGACTTCTACTATTAGACTTGAACTTAATAGGATATAGTAAGCTAACTATATAGATAAAAGCTTATATAAATTCTAAAGTAAAAGGGATTCTATGTTAACGCTATATAAAGCCTAACTTAGTAGATTATAGATCTAATTTAGATAATTATTTAGGAATTTCATTATTAGGATAAGTAGTTATAATAACTTCTACCTTATATACTCTATATAATAACCCCCCCTTAATAGACTATAATGCTAATACCTACCTAAAATCTAAATCTTACTATTCTACTAGTTACTACTAAACTAGTAATAGAATCTATTAAGGACTTATATAACGCACTAAAAGATTAACCTTTAGTAATATAAGACTAATAACTAGTAACTTAGAATATACCTCTAGGAATATAATTTACTTAGGAGGTTAAGAGTTTCTTATAATTCTAAGGCTATATAATACCTATCTATTAAAAGGATAGTATTTATAACCTTCTACTAAAATGTATTATCTAAAACAAACTATATAAACTATATATAGTTTTTATATTCTAGAAAGAATAGCAGAAAGATAGAACCTACATTAGTAAGCTATATAATATTATATATAATAAAGCTAAGGACTTTATTAGCTTTTATTAATAACTTTATATTATAGAGGATTAATACTATAGTATATCTCTAAATATCCTCTAAGATTATATAGAAGAATTCTACTTTTATTATCTTAGCCTAACAAGAAAGTAAGAGAATATATATAATATATTAGATAAATACCTATATAACGTAGTAGTATATATCTAGCAGTATCTATACACTTTACATATAGACAGTTAATTTAATTCTATCTATAGAAATACTACTTATACAGAAGTCTAATTAGCTACTAAAGCCCTATAAAAGTAGAGCCCTAAGCCCTATATGCATAATAAAGCTCTAATAATAGTATACCCTACCTTATGTATTATATCTTTCTTTTATAATAAATCTAAATTATGTTAGGTAAAAATAAGCTAATATTCTAATATTTATTAAGTTAGAGTAGTTTTCCTTCTACTAAAGAAGAATAAGTAATAAAAGTCTTATATTATTTACTATCTAAGTAGGAACTAGTAAGGTATTCCCTTACACTATTCTATATATATAGTACTTATTAATCTATATAGGTAGAGAGAAAAACCTCCTATAGTTTATATAGAAGGAAAACTACTCTATCTTATTAAAGATTAGAAGGTTAGCTTGTTTTTACCTAACATAATATAGGATTATTATAAAGGGAAAATATAATATGTAGGTGTAGTATATTGTTATTAGAGCCCTATTATGCATGTAGGGCCTAGGGCTCTACTTTTGCAGGGCTCTAGTAGCTAATTAGACTTCTGTAAAAGTAGCTTCCTACAGTTAGAATTAAACTAACTGCCTGTATGTAAAGCATATAGATACTACTAGACGTATGCTACTACGTTACGTAGGTACTAAAGAAGAATAGTAGAAGGCTTTTCTCTCTAACTATATAGATTAATATATATAGTGTAATTAGTACTATATATAAGAATACCTTACTTAGCCTACTTAGGTAGAAGAATATAAATAAGACTCCTACTATATTATATTAGATAAATATCTTAATATACCTATATAGTAAGTCGCCTATTAGGGTAAGTTACCTACCTTCTTAAACCCTTCTATATTTTATTTAAGTTAATTTAACTATAATATATAAAATTAATTAAAACTACTTATTACCCTCTTCCTTATTACTATCCTAAACTACTTTATAGGTTTATATATTATATCTAGACTTTCTGTAATTACTATATTATTATATATATAGTTTAATACCTTCTATATAACCCTCCTTCTAATAGTTATTTTCCCCTTTAGTATTAACTATATCCTTTTCTCTCTATAGTGCCTCTACTTTAGTAGTATTAAGTAACCCTCTAAGATGTAGTTAGGTCTTTTTTACCTTTTACTACTTACTTAGTACCTCTATCCCTATATAAAGCTTATAGTTCTTAGCCTTAATAATAGTAAGCCTATAGGCTAACTTACTAATACCTTTAGCCTAGAAGTTAATTACTTTATATATTAGTATTAGTAGGCTACCTTAATATACTTAGATCTTCTTTTTAAGGGAGGTAGCACTTTATACACCCTCTACTACTGTAGTTAGTATCTTTAGGTCTTAGGAGCCTTAGCTGCTTAGCTATAAGTTTAATAGTGTTAGTATCTTTAGCTTAAAATCTAAGTAAGAAAAAACTACTTTAGGGTTAAAAGGTATAAGGCCTACTTATTAAAAACTAGCTTATATATTATTTTTACCTATTAAGGTAAAGAATGCTGCTTTAAAGGTAAGAAAGAAGTTATCCTTAGTAATATATAAAATCTATATCTATATTATCTTCTTAATTTCCTTACTGTATAAGTACTTTAATACCTATATAACGTAGTGGTATGCGTCTAGCAGCGTCTGTGCGCTTTATGTGCAGATAGTTAGTTTGATTCTAACTGTAGGAATACTACTTTTGCAGAAGTCTAATTAGCCACTAGAGCCCTGCAAAAGTGGAGCCCTAGGCCCTATATGCATAATAGGGCCCTAATAACAGTGCACCCCTCCCTATGTATTATGTTTTCCTTTATAAAGTATTATACCCTATATAGTGTTAGGTAAAAACAAGCTAACCTTCTAATGTTTAATAATAGGGTAGTTTTCTTCCTATATAAATTACAGAAGGTTTTTCTCTCTATGTATAGATTAACTGTATTATGTATATAGTATAGTGTAAAGGAATACCTTACTTATTCCTACTTAGATAGTGAATAATGTAAGACTCCTCTTAATAAGTACTTTAATAGGCTAAAGCACCTAATATTAAGAGGCTAAAGCTTATATAATAAATAGGGAGGTATATAAAGAGTAATAATACTTTATTTCTTATAGTATTTATTAAAGTTAGTTAATTTATAGCTATTATAACTATTAAGGATTAAGAGGTAATAAGAGCCCTTTATATAAGTCCTTATACACTAATTAAAGTGCTTTAGCTAATCTAGGCTAATATTATTTATTATCTATCTATTTTTGCTTAGATAGATACACTATATAGCTAGGAATTAACAGTTAGTATACTAGGAGGAGAGGTAATATTTACCTTTTATAATAACATATAGAGGTAGCACCTAGCTATCTATATATACACCCTAAATGATAAAAACCTATTTATAGTTACTAGGCTGCTTTATATAAGGCCTTCCCTTACAGTTAGATATTATAATAACTTTTATATATAACAGTATTCCTATTAGGAAACTAGTCTTATTAAAGTTATAGATATTATAATCTAGTATTTTATACTTTAGAATTATGTTTTATATAAGTAGAAACTAACCTTATATAATTATAGGATCCTTAGCTAAGACCCTCTAATAGTTAATTTAACGTTAAAATTGCATTTTTAATTTAGGGACGTATTATATAAAGTTCTCTACCTATTAGGGTCCTATATATATCCTATTATGTAAATTTAGGAGTTAGTTAGCTATTTCTTATATATCTTCTTATTATAGAGAGAACCCTTAATTAATTAGGTTAATAACTTATTTAAGAATTAC
This sequence comes from Colletotrichum lentis, assembly GCA_003386485.1. Lineage (NCBI taxonomy): Eukaryota > Fungi > Ascomycota > Sordariomycetes > Glomerellales > Glomerellaceae > Colletotrichum > Colletotrichum lentis. The sequence goes on from NWBT01000030.1 coordinate 116,500, forward strand.
CTCCTCTTTAGGTATCGTTAACTTTATTAAATTTAGTTATCTTTTGCTCTGTATAACGTGTCTAGTGCGTTAGTTACGTAGCGTTATTTATAGGACCTTAAAGGTAGAGGCAGCTGTTTATATAGACATTTTTAGGTCTTTTTTAAGAGCCTAGATAGTAAGGATAATATAACTTTTAATTAAGGTAGATTATATGTTTGTATATAGAGTGAAAGATATATAAAGGTAAAAGAGATAGAAAGTTAGAAAAGTAGGTAACTTGCCTTAATAGGCGACTTACTATGTAGGTACGTTAATACTAATATTAACTATAGCCTATATTAAGCTAGTGAGACTACTATAACTTTTATATAAGTTAGAAAAGAGAATTCTTAGAAGACTATAATGGAGGTACTTAAGACTCTTCTTAATAAAATACCTCTTTTATAATATACACTTAGATTTAGATTTAAAAGTAAAGTAATACTTTATATATAAGTTATCTAAGCCCTTCTAGGCTATGCATTATGTAAACGTGTTTTATTTTCTAAGGGTCTAGTGATATATATTAAGTATAACTATTGCATTAAGTTTCTAACTAACACCTTAGAGCTTCTAGCAAAATCTCTACTTCTGTCTAGCCTTAATTATACTATACCTACTAGATAGCGTAGATTACTACCTGCAGCTAGCCTAAGCGCTTTATCTTAGTAATAGTTAATCTATCCTCCCTCTGCTAGGCTATCCTGCTGATAAAGAAGCAAAGCCTCTACTGTAGGGCCTACCTTACCCTAATAATAAGGCCTATATTAGCTGCTAGGCTGTTAAGAAGTAATATTACTAATCTAATGCTAGTAATATTAATTACTATATAATTATCTATTCTGCTATTAATAGTAATAATGTTATATAAAGAGTTCCCTTTATACTGCTTAATAATAAAGCTTATCTAAGCTATTATAAACTGTTTTATAACCTCTAAGGGGTTATAATTAAGAGAGGCGTTAATATTAAAAGGGTTATTTAAGTTAAGTGTAGGTATAACTAAGGATAAGAACTTAATAAGATTAGACTTAATAAGATTAGAAAGGAGGATTTAATTTAGTTGCTTTAGTTTTAGGATGATTTATCTAAATTGTAGGTTTAGCAGGTTATAGGTATAGTTAATAGGAGAATCCTAGGAGATTTGTCTAAATCGCAGGTTTGCAGGTTGTAGGTATAGTTAATAGGACAATCCTAGATTCTATCCTAGCTGAATATATATACCTAATAAGCCTGCCTCTTAAGGATAAATACCTCTATAGTTAAGAGTTCTTAACCTTAGTAGTATAGACCTTAAGAGCAAAGCTATCTCTAGTAAGTTAATCTAGCATTAAGACTATACTAACCCCTATAGTACTATGTGTTTTTAAATAAGCTACCTTACTAAGTTAACAGCATAAGAATGGGGTATAGTGCTTGTATTAGGCTAACTGCTGTCGTTTTTTTTTGCATTATGTGACTGATCTTGACTGCAGGATCTAATTAGTTCTACGCTAGTTTAATTAGCGTTCTTAAATATATATAGAGTTTTTCTCTAACTATAGGGCTTTACTTAAGGTAGCCCTTAATTAATAAATAGTATTATATAATATTTATTTTATAGATAGAAGGTATATCCCTAACTATAAAGAAGGTTATTTAATTAAAGAACGCTAATTAAACTAGCGTAGAACTAATTAGATTCTATAGTTAAGATTAATTATATAATACAAAAAAAACAACAGCAGTTAGCCTAATATAAGCACTATACTCTATTCTTATACTATTAACTTAGTAAGGTAGCTTATTTAAAAACATATAGTACTATAGGGGTTAGTATAGTCTACTAGAGATAGCTTTACTCTTAAGGTCTATACTACTAAGGTTAAGAACTCTTAACTATAGAGGTATTAAACCTTAAGAGGCAGGCTTATTAGGTATATATAGTCAGCTAGGATAGAATCTCTTAGGATTCTCCTATTAACTATACCTATAACCTACTGAACCTACAGTTTAGATAAATTATCCTATAACCTACTAAAGTAACTAAATTAAATCCTCCTTTCTAATCTTATTAAGTCTAATCTTATTAACTTCTTATCCTACTTAGTTATACCTATACTTAACCTAAATAACCCCTTTAAACTAGGCACCCCTCTTAATTATAACCTCTTAAAGGTTATAAAAGAGTTTATAATAGCTTAGATAAGCTTTATTATTAAGCAGTATAGAGGGAACTCTCTATATAATATTATTACTATTAATAGTAGAATAGATAACTATATATTAATAAATATTACTAGTATTAGATTAGTAATCTTACTTCTTAATAGCCTAGTAGCTAATATAGGCCTAATTATTAGAGTAAGGCAGGCCCTATAGCAGCAGCTCTACTCTTTTGTTAGCAGGATGGCCTAGAAGCAGAACAATATATCTAAAATTATAATAATAAAGGAGCACTTAGGCTGGCTGCAGGTAGTAATCTGCGCTATCTAGTAGGTGCAGTATAATTAAGGCTAGATAGAAGTAGAGATTTTACTAGAAGCTCTAAGGATACTGTTAGTTAGAAACTTAATATAATAGTTATACTTAATACATATTACTAGACCCCTAGAAAATAAAATACGTTTACATAATGCATAGCCTAGAAGGGCTTAGATAACTATATAATAGAAAGTAAAGTTAACTATTTATAAGGTAAATATCTTTATATATAAATAATAAAAAGTATTTTATTTATAAAAAGGAAGGCTATTAGTTAATAGATTATATAGATAATAAGTAAAAGTATATAAAGGACTAATACCTATGTAACGTAGTAGTATATATTTAGTAGCGTCTATATGCTTTACATACAGACAGTTAGTTTAATTCTAACTGCAGGAAAGTCACTTTTACAGAAGTCTAATTAGCTACTAAAGCCCTATAGAAGTAGAGCCTTAGGCCCTATATACATAATAGGGCTTTAATAATAGTGTAACCTACCTATATATTATGTTTTTCTTTATATTATATTATACTTTATATTATATTAGGTAAAAATAAGCTAACCTTCTAATGTTTAATAAGTTAAGGTAGTTTTCCTCCTACTAAAAGAAGAATAGTAGGAGGTTCTCTTTTCTAACTATATAGACTAAAAAAGTATAGTGTAATTAGTATTATATATAGGAATACCTTACTTAGCCTACTTAGGTAGAAGAATAGAAGTAAGACTTCTACTATAAAAAAAAAAGAAATCTAAAGGACTAATTTACAAGAGGAGTCTTACATTATTCACTATCTAAGTAGGAATAAGTAAGGTATTCCTTTACACTATACTATATATATAATACAGTTAATCTATATATAGAGAGAAAAACCTCCTATAATTTATATAGGAAGAAAACTACTCTATTATTAAATATTAGAAGGTTAGCTTGTTTTTACCTAACTTAGTATAGGGGTATTTTTATATAAAGGAAATATAATACATTAGGAGGTGCACTGTTATTAGAGCCCTATTGTGTATGTAGGGCCTAAGGCCCTACTTTTGTAGGGCTCTAGTAGCTAATTAGACTTCTGTAAAAGTAGCTTCCTGCAGTTAGAATCAAACTAACCGTCTGCGCGCACAAAGTGCGCACAGACGCTGCTAGACGTATGCCACTACGTCACGCAGGTCTAAAGGACTAATATATTTAGGTATATACTATACTTAACTAAGAACTACATAATAATTTTATTAGTAAGAGGAGTCTTATATTATTTACTATCTAAGTAGGAATAAGTAAGGTATTTCTTTATATAATACTATATATATAATATAGTTAATCTATATAGATAGAGAGAAAAACCTCCTGTAATTCATATAGGAGGAAAACTACTCTATTTTATTAAATATTAGAAGGTTAGCTTGTTTTTACCTAACACTATATAGGGTATAACACTTTATAAAGGAAAATATAATATATAGGGAGGAGGTGTACTATTATCTAAGCCCTATTATATATATAGGGCCTAAGGCTCTACTTCCTAGGTAAGGTAGGATGCAGGCAGTATAGTATTTATATAAACAAAATATATAGGTAGAATAGATAACTCCTTAGAAGCAGGAGACCTTAAGAAGGTTATATAAAGATAAGAAGGACTAATAACTAATAAGCAGTCTATAACTTAAGACTACCTACATAATAGAGTAGTATACGTTTAGTAGCGTCTATACGCTTTATATATAGACAGTTAGTTTAATTCTAACTATAGGAAGCTACTTTTATAGAAGTCTAATTAGCTACTTAAGCCCTATGAAAGTAAAGCCCTAGGCCCTATATACATAATAGGGCTCTAATAATTGTGCACTTTATTCTATATATTAATTTCCTTTTTATACTAAAGTAAACCTATATTATGTTAGGTAAAAATAAGCTAACCTCCTAATGTTTAATAAAATAGAGTAGTTTTCCTCCTATAAAAAAACAGTAGGACCTTTTTCTCTCCACCTATATAGATAAACTATATAGTGTATTTAGTATAGTGTATAGAGACACCTTACTTAGTCTACTTAGGTAGAAGAATATAAGTAAGACTCCTACTATATATAACTTAAGACTGATATACTAAGGGTAGTCCTCTTTAAAAACTAATATTAAGAGATTAATCTTTATATTATAATAAAAGAATATAAGGATATTTATTTTAACTAAATAGAAACTTTTTATAGCTCTTTAGTAATTAACTTATAACTCTTCTTATAAACTATATTAAGACTTTAAGACTCTAATATTATAATTTATCTTTTAGCTTACGTAATGTAGTAGCATACATCTAGCAGCGTTTATACGCTTTATACGCAGACAGTTAGTTTAATTCTAACTGTATACTCTATATTATACTAGGTAAAAAGAAGCTTAGCTTCTAAGGTTTAATAAGTTAGAGTAGTTTTCCTTTTATTAAGGAGAATAGTAAGAGGTTTTTCTCTCTAAGTATATAGATTAAAAAGTATAGAGTATTTAGTACTATATATAGGATTACCTTACTTTACCTACTTAGGTAGAAGAATATAAGTAAGGCTTCTGCTGCATAAAAAAAGAGATTCTTAATTAGTAGCTTAGCCTCCCTTAGTAATCTTCTTTTTTCTTACCTACTTTAACTTCTTTAGCCTTAGTTTAATTGAATTTAAGAACGCTAATTAAACTAGCGTAGAACTAACTAGATCCTACAGTTAAGATTAGTTACATAATAGAAAAAAAAAAATCCAGCAGTTAGCCTAATATAAGCACTATACTTTATTCTTATACTATTAACTTAGTAAGGTAGCTTATTTAAAAACATATAGTACTATAGGGGTTAGTATAGTCTACTAGAGATAGCTTTACTCTTGTAGTATAGTCTACTAGAGATAGCTTTACTCTTAAGGTCTATACTACTAAGGTTAAGAACTCTTAACTATAGAGGTATTTAACCTTAAGAGGCAGGCTTATTAGGTATATATAATTAGCTAGAATAGAATCTAGGATTCTCCTATTAACTATACCTATAACCTACTAAACCTACAATCTAGATAAATCTCCTTTGCTGCAACCTACTAAACCTGTAATTTAGATAAATTATCCTAAAACTAAAGTAACTAAATAAAATCCTCCTTTTTATTCTTATTAAGTCTAATCTTATTAAGTCCTTATCTATACCTTAGTTATACCTACGCTTAACTTAAATAACCCTTTTAATATTAACGCCCCTCTTAATTATAACCTCTTAGAGGTTATAAAACAGTTTATAACAGCTTAGATAAGCTTTATTATTAAGTAGTATAGAGTAAACTCTCTATAAAACATTATTACTATTAATAGTAGAATAGATAATTATATAGTAATTAATATTACTAGCGTTAGATTAGTAATCTTACTTCTTAACAGCCTAGGAGCTAATATAGGCCTTATTATTAGGGTAAGGTAGGCCCTATAGTAGAGGCTCTACTTCTTTGTTAGCAGGATAGCCTAGCAGAGGGAGAATAGATTAACTATTACTAAGATAAAGCGCTTAGGCTGGCTGCAGGCAGTAATCTACGCTATCTAGTAGGTACAGTATAATTAAGGCTGTTATAATAGAAGTCTAAAGGTTAGAGAGAAGAGATTTTACTAGAAGCTCTAAGGATACTATTAGTTAGAAACTTAATATAATAGTTATACTTAATATATATTACTAGACCCCTAGAAAATAAAACACGTTTACATAATGTATAGCCTAGAAGGGCTAGCCTTAGTTTAATATATATATATATATATTATATACTTAGGCCCTTCTAGGCTATATTTTAAATTTTGTTTTAAGTAAGAGAAGTCCTATATTATTTACTATTTAAGTAGGAATAAGTAAGGTATTCCTTTACACTATTCTATATATATAGTACTTAATAATCTATACTAAGGAGAAAAACCTCTTACTATTCTTTTTTAGTAAGAGGAAAACTACCTTATTATTACATATTAGAAGGTTATCTTATTTTTACCTAACATAATATAGAGTAGTTTAGTATAAAGAGAATATAATACATAGGGTAGAGTATACTGTTATTAGAGCCCTATTATGTATATAGGGCTTAGCGCTTTACTTTTATAGGGCTCTAGTAGCTAATTAGACTTCTACAGGAGTATATTCCTACAGTTAGAATTAAACTAACTGTCTATATATAAAGCATATAGATACTGCTACATACATACTACTATATTATACAGGTAGGCTATATATTATATAAACGTGTTTTATTTTCTAGGGGTCTAGTAATCTATATTAAGTATAACTATTATATTAAGTTTCTAACTAATAGTATTCTTAGAGCTTCTAGTAAAATCTATAAGCCTTAATTATACTACACCTACTAGGTAGTATAGATTACTACCTATAGCTAGTCTAAGTGCTTCTTTATTATTATAATTTTAGATATATTATCCTGCTTTTAGGCTATCCTGCTAACAAAAGAGCAGAGCTACTGCTATAGGGCCTACCTTACACTAATAATTAGGCCTATATTAGCTGCTAGGCTATTAAGAAGTAATATTACTAATCTAACGCTAGTAATATTAATTACTATATAGTTATCTATTCTGCTATTAATAGTAATAATATTATATAGAGAGTTCCCTTTATACTGCTTAATAATAAAGCTTATTTAAGCTGTTATAAACTGTTTTATACCTAAATAACGTAGTAGCATACATCTAGCAGCATCTATACGCACTTTATGCAGCAGATAGTTAGTTTAATTCTAACTGCAGGAAAGCCACTTTTGCAGAAGTCTAATTAGCTACTAGAGCCCTACATAAGTAGAGCTATAGGCCCTACATACACAATAGGGCTCTAACAACAGTGCACCCTACCCTACGTATTATGTTTCCTTTATTCTAAAAAATAGCTTCTATACTATGTTAGGTAAAAACAAGCTAACCTTCTAATGTTTAATAAGATAGAGTAGTTTTCCTCCTATATAAATTACAGGAGGTTTTTCTCTTAATATATATAGATTAATAAGTACTATATATATAGAATTATATAAAGGAATACCTTACTAGTTCCTACTTAGATAGAGAATAATATAAGACTTCTATTACTATATAAACTGTTTTATAACTTCTAAGTAGTTATAATTAAGAGGGGCGTTAATATTAAAAAGGTTATTTAAGTTAAGCGTAGGTATAACTAAGGATAAAGAGTTAATAAGATTAGACTTAATAAGATTAGAAAGGGGGATTTAATTTAGTTACTTTAGTAGGTTTTAGGATAATTTATCTAAACTATAGGTTTAGTAGGTTATAAGTATAGTTAATAGGAGAATCCTAGGAGATTCTATCCTAGCTAACTACATATACCTAATAAGCTTACCTCTTAAGGTTAAATACCTCTATAGTTAAGAGTTCTTACTACAGACCCTAGTAGTATAGACCTTAAGAGCAAAGCTATCTCTAGTAAGTTAATCTAGTATTAAACTATACTAACCCCTATAGTACTATATATTCTTAAACAAGCTACCTTACTAAGTTAACAGCATAAGAATAGGGTATAATGCTTATATTAGGCTAATAGCTATTGTTTTTTTTACTTTATATTATGTAACTAATCTTAATTACAGGATCTAATTCGTTCTACGCTAGTTTAATTAGCGTTCTTAAATTATATTAGATAAAAATATACTAACCTTCTAATATATAATAATACAGTTATTTTCCTCTTACTAAAAAAGAATAGGAAGAGCTTTTTCTCCCTAGTATTTCCTTTTAAGTACTATATATATAGAATGGTATAAAGAAATACCTTACTTATTCCTACTTAGATAGTAAATAATATAAAACTCCTCTTACTAAACCTCTAGAAAAAAAAAATATTTACATAATAGATAGCCTAGAAAGGTAACTTACGTTCTATAATAATAATTATATTAGATTACTTAGATTAGACTTTTTAATTTTAAGATTAAGTATATTAATAAGAAAAGGAATACTACTACTAATAGTCTTTTTTTTTTTTCTTAGTAATAGGAGTCTTACATTATTTACTATCTAAGTAGGAACTAGTAAGGTATTCCTTTACACTATACTATATATATAGTACTTATTAATCTATATATAGAGAGAAAAACCTCCTGTAATTTATATAGGAGGAAAACTACTCTATTATTAAATATTAGAAGGTTAGCTTATTTTTACCTAACATAATATAGGTTTATTATAAAGGGAAAACATAATACGTAGAGTAGGTTACACTGTTGTTAGAGCCCCCTTATGCATGTAGGGCCTAGGGCTCTACTTTTGTAGGGCTCTAGTAGCTAATTAGACTTCTGCAAAAGTAGTATTCCTGCAGTTAGAATTAAACTAACTGTCTGCATACACAAAGTGCATATAGACGCTGCTAGACGTATACTACTGCGTCATATAGGTACTAATAGTCTTTTATATAAGCCTTTTAAACCTTTTAATCTACATAAGGTAGATATAGAAGAGGATATTAAAAATTTTATTAATACTAATGTTCTTTATATATATATATAGCTAATAATTTCTTTCTTACTGCCTACATCTATCTAGATAACTCTACTAATTAGGCTAGCTAAATTAATATTCTAGGTAATCTCCTTTTACCTACTAAGAACTAGTTACTATATTTAAAGTAGATTATATTGTTTCTCCTTATGCCTAAATAACTACTAGGAATCTTATACTCTTACTATTGCTAATTTAAATAAATCACTACTTAATGCATTATCTATAATAGATTTCTTTTAAAGTAAGGAATAACTACTTAACCCTAGCTATCTTAAGTTATTAATAATAAGCTTAGTAATAAAGTATATAACAAATTAGGGTATAAGGGATAAAACATAATATAATTTTATCTTATAGAATAGTTCTACTAGCTAGGTATATATACCTAGATTTAAAAACTAATCTTAATATATAAAGCTTATTAAAAATTATAATTTAGATAGCTTAAACGCCTTTTTAAAGTAGTAGTATGCGTCTAGTAGCGTCTATATACACTTTACATACAGACAGTAAGTTTAATTCTAACTGCAGGAAAGCTACTTTTATAGAAGTCTAATTAGCTACTAGAGCCCTACAGAAGTAAAGCCTTAGGCCCTATATGCATAATAGGGCTCTAATAACAGTGTAACCTACCTACGTATTATGTTTCTTTTATATTATATTATACCCCTTAATATATTATATTAGGTAAAAATAAGCTAATCTTCTAATATTTAATAAAGATAGAGTAGTTTTCCTCCTACTAAGGAAGAATAGTAGGAGGTCTTTCTCTCTACTTATATAGATTAATAGTATAGTGTAATTAGTATAGTGCATAGAAATACCTTACTTAGCGAACTTAGGTAGAAGAATATAAGTAAGACTTCTGCTATATAAAAAGAAAAATTACTTAATAATCTATATACCTCTACTGCTCTAATCTTATAACTATTTATATAAGTATTACTAAATATTTAATTTATTAGTAAATAGACCTACGTGACGTAGTAGCATACGTCTAGTAGCGTCTGTATGCACTTTTATGCTGCAGACAGTTAGTTTAATTCTAACTGCAGGAATACCACTTTTGCAGAAGTCTAATTAGCTACTAGAGCCCTAGAAAAGTAGAGCCCTATACTCTATATACATAATAAGGCACTAACAACAATGTAACCTACGTATTATGTTTTCCTTTGTAATTACTCCTGTATTATGTTAGGTAAAAACAAGCTAACCTTCTAATATTTAATAATAGGGTAGTTTTCCTCTTACTAAAAAAGAATAGTAAGACGTTTTTCTCTTTAGTATAGATTAATAAGTATTATGTATATAGAATAGTGTAAAGAAATACCTTACTTATTCCTACTTAGATAGTGAATAATATAAGACTCCTCTTACTAGTAAAAAAGAATTAAGTAAATAGAAAGTTATTTAAGCTTATTATAAGTTTAATAGTTACTCTAAAGCCTAAATTATATATTAAGCTACTTTAAAAAGCATAGCTATATTTACTTAAAAAGGTATTATTTACTAATATAGTATCTATAGTACTGTAATTATTAATAGGGGGTATAAAAATATAGGCGCTATTATACTATTAAATTAGCACTAAGCCTTATAACGTAAGGTAGTATCTATATATAATCCCTATATAAATAGACTTCTTAAGAAAGGCTATTAACTAATTACTTACACCCTTTATATCTAGTCTAACTAAGGTGCTAAAGATATATAACTTATACTTATAACTACCCTCTTTACTAATTATACTACTATCTATATATCTATTAAATATATACCTTTCTACCTTATTAATAGTTAATATACTATTACTGTAATTAAAGACTATATAGTAACTTAAAGAGTTCTTACTTAGGATACACTAATAACTTAGGACTAAGAGACTTAAATCTAACTTTAAGCTTTTTCTTAGCTAGATTAAGATAGATAATAGGCTATAGATATAGTTACCTAACATTAGGTATAAATATATAATTAGGTTAATACTAAATTTTTTAATACTTTCTATAAAGATTAGCTACAAATAGGTAATCTAGTTTTTATTTTTAATATTTCGTAAAACATTAATATATCTACTGCTATAAATCTTAACTACTACTAAAATAAACCTATCTAAATTTATTTAATTAGCTAACTTAGTACTTTTTTCTAACTTAAAACTCTCTCTAGTAATCTTATTCCTAAAACTACTTATATAGGTAACTAACTTAAGAAATTTATAAAGAGTTCTAAAGGCCTTTTTATTTTACTTAATAAATATAATCTCTACCTTAAAATTACTACTAATCTAGAGGATTTCCTTCTAAATAATAACTTAATATTAGATTAAACTTTAATAATAATAAATAAACTAATACTCCTAATTTAGACTCTAGAGATAAACCTAATAACCTAATCTAAGAGTAACTTACTTATAAGTTACTGTAGTAGGAGTCTTACTTATATTATTCTACCTAAGTAGGCTAAGTAAGGTATTCCTTTATATAGTACTAAGTACACTATACTATTTAATTTATATAGGTAGAGAGAAAAACCTCCTACTATTTTTTATAGGAGGAAAACTACTCTATCTTATTAAACATTAAAAGGTTAGCTTGTTTTTACCTAACATAATATAGGTTTATTATAAAGGGAAAACATAATATATAGGGTAGAGTGTGCCCTTCTAGGCTATATATTATATAAACGTTTTTTATTTTCTAGAGGTCTAGTAATATATATTAAGTATAACGTTAGTGATATTAATTACTATATAATTATCTATTCTACTATTAATAGTAATAATATTATATAGAGAGTTCCCCCTATACTACTTAATAATAAAGCTTATCTAAGCTATTATAAACTGTTTTATAACCTCTAAGGGGTTATAATTAAGAGGGGCGTTAATATTAAAAAGGTTATTTAAGTTAAGTGTAGGTATAACTAAGGTATAAGGACTTAATAAGATTAGACTTAATAAGATTAGAAAGGAGGATTTAATTTAGTTACTTTAGTTTTAGAATAATGTATCTAAATTATAGGTTTAGTAGGTTACAGTAAAGGAGATTTATCTAGATTGCAGGTTTAGTAGGTTGTAGGTATAGTAAATAGGAGAATCCTAGATTCTATTCTAGCTAATTATATATACCTAATAAGCCTGCCTCTTAAGGTTAAATACCTCTATAGTTAAGAGTTTGTAACCTTAGTAGTATAGACCTTAAGAGCAAAGCTATCTCTAGTAAGTTAATCTAGTATTAAGTAGACTATACTAACCCCTATAGTACTATATGTTTTTAAATAAGCTACCTTACTAAGTTAATAGTATAAGAATAAAGTATAATAATTATATTAGGCTAACTGCTAGTTCTTTTTTTTTTGTATTATATAACTAATCTTAACTATAGGATCTAATTAGTTCTACGTTAGTTTAATTAACGTTCTTAAATAGGGTAGTGTGTAATGTTATTAGAGCCCTATTATGTATGTAGGATCTAAGGCTTTACTTTTATAGGGCTCTAGTAGCTAATTAGACTTCTATAAAAGTAGCTTCCTATAGTTAGAATTAAACTAACTGTCTGTATGCATAAAGTATATATAGACGCTACTAGATATATACTGCTACGTTACGTAGGTAGTTATAAGTTATATCCTTAGAATAGTATATTATAATTTTTTATAATCTTTTTGTTTTTTTCCCTTATGTCTTAATTCCTTTATAATTTATTTTATATAACTAGCTATTACTTTATTTCCTTATGTTTATTTAATTTAAGAACGCTAATTAAACTAGTGTAGAACTAATTAGATTCTATAGTAAAGATTAGTTATATAATATAGAAAATAAAAACAGCAGTTAGCCTAATATAAGCACTTTACCTTATTCTTATACTAATAACTTAGTAAGGTAGCTTATTAAAAAACATATAGTACTATAGAGGTTAGTATAGTCTACTTAATTTTAAATTAACTTACTAGAGATAGCTTTACTCTTAAGGTCTATACTACTAAGGTTAAGAGCTTTTAACTATAGAGGTATTTAACCTTAAGAGGCAGGCTTATTATGTATATATAGTTAGCTAGAATAGAATCTAGGATTCTCCTATTAACTATACCTATAACCTACTAAACCTACAGTTTAGATAAATTATCCTAAAACCTACTAAAGTAACTAAATTAAACCCTCCTTTCTAATCTTTTTAAGTCTAATCTTATTAACTCTTTATCCTACTTAGTTATACCTATATTTAACCTAGAAAACCCCTTTAAACTAGGCACCGCTCTTAATTATAACCCCTTAGAGGTTATAAAACAGTTTATAATAGCTTATATAAGCTCTATTATTAAGCAGTATAAAAGGAACTATCTATAAAACATTATTACTATTAATAGCAGAATAGATAACTATATAGTAATTAATATTACTAGCGTTAGATTAGTAATCTTACTTCTTAATAGCCTAGTAGCTAATATAGGCCTAATTATTAAGGTAAGGTAGGCCTTATAGCAGCAGCTTTACTCTTTTGTTAGTAGAATAGCCTAGAAGTAGGATAACGTATCTAAAATTATAATAATAAAGAAGGACTTAGACCTACGTAACGCAGTAGTATACATCTAGCAGCGTCTATATGCTTTACATGCAGACAGTTAGTTTAATTCTAACTATAGGAATGCTAGTTTTACAGAAGTCTAATTAGCTACTAGAGCCCTACAGAAGTAGAGCCCTAAGCCCTATATGCATAATAGGGCTCTAATAATAGTGCACCCTACCCTATGTATTATATATCCTTTATACTTTATAATAAATCCTATATTATATTAGGTAAAAATAAGCTAACCTTCTAATATTTAATAATAAGGTTGCTTTCCTCCTACTAAAGAAGAATAGTAAGAGGTTTTTCTACTTAGTATAGATTACTATATATAATATATATAGAATTAGTATAAAGAAATACCTTACTTATTCCTATTTAGATAGTAAATAATATAAAACTCCTCTTACTATAAAAAAAACAAAAGAAAAGGAGCACTTAGGCTAGCTCTAGGTATTAATCTGCGTTATCTAGTAGGTGTAGTATAATTAAGGGATAGAAGTAGAGATTTTACTAGAAGCTCTAAGGTGTTAGTTAGAAACTTAATATAATAGTTATACTTAATATATATTACTAGACCCCTAGAAAATAAAAAACGTTTATATAATGTTTAGCCTAGAAGGGTGTAAGTTAACTTTATAAAGCTAATAAATAGTATAATATAATAGCTTCTAAAGTAACTTCTATAACTTCTATTTCTACCTCTAAGGGAAAGGCCTTTATACCTCTTAAGACCTTAGATAAGAAAATAAAAAATATTAAATCCTCTAATAGTTCCTATATAACGTAGTAGTATACGTCTAGTAGCGTCTATATACACTTTATGCTGCAGACAGTTAGTTTAATTCTAACTGCAGGAAGCTACTTTTGTAGAAGTCTAATTAGCTACTAGAGCCCTACAGAAGTAGAGCCCTATACCCTATATATATAATAAGGCTCTAATAATAGTACACCCTACCCTATATATTAGTTTTCTTTTATAAAGTGTTATACTCTATATAGTATTAGGGAAAGATAAGCTAACCTTCTAATATTTAATAAGATAGAGTAGTTTTCTTACTCAAGAAGAATAGTAGGTTTTTCTCTCTATCTATATAGATTAACTATATTATGTATATAGTATAGTGTAAAGAAATACCTTACTTATTCCTACTTAGATAGTAAATAATATAAGACTCCTCTTACTAAAAAACAAATCCTCTAATAGTAATAATAACACTATAAAACTAGCTAAGAAACTTAAGAAAACCTATTTATATAGTAGGATTCTTACTTATATTCTTCTACCTAAGTAGGTTAAGTAAGGAATTCCTATATATAGTACTAATTACACTATACTATATAATCTGTATAGGTAGAGAGAAAAACCTACTATTCTTCTTTAGTAGGAAAACTACTTTATCCTTATTATATATTATAAGGTTAGCTTATTTTTACCTAACACTATATAGAGTATAATATAATATAAAGGAAAAACATAATATATAGGTAGGTAGGTTACACTATTATTAGAGCCCTCTTATACATATAGGGCTTAGGGCTCTACTTCTATAGGGCTCTAGTAGCTAATTAGACTTCTATAAAAGTAGTATTCCTGCAGTTAGAATTAAACTATCTACAGCATAGAGTGCATATAGACGCTACTAGATGTATACTACTACGTTATATAGGATTATATACTGCTATATACTTTATTTAGTAATTACTATAAGCTAGCCTATAGGGAACTACTTACTAATATAGCCCTTATTATCTTAAACTATAAAGGCTTATTAAAAATATATATTATTAAGCCTAAATCTAATATTACTAAGTCTCTTACCTCTTATAGGCGTTTAGTAAGCTTTAGGTTATATTATAAATACTATTTAATTATAGCCTTAACTACTTTACTTTTATACTACATTTTGGTATATATATAAGAAAGAGTATACTAGTAGTAGTTAATATAGTGCTTTAAGGTAAGGTAAAGCTAGTAGCTTATATACTTTATAGGTAGTATTCCTACTATACTTTTTTTTTTTTTTTACTAGCAAGAGGAGTCTTATATTACTTACTATTGAAGTAGGAATAAGTAAGGTATTCCTTTACTTAAGAACGCTAATTAAACTAGCAAAGAACTAATTAGAGCCTGCAGTTAAGATTAGTTATATAATACAAAAAAAACAACAGCAGTTAGTCTAATATAAGCACTTTACCCTATTCTTATGCTGTTAACTTAGTAAGGTAGCTTATTTAAGAACATATAGTACTATAGGGGTTAGTATAGTTAGAGATAGCTTTACTCTTAAGGTCTATACTACTAAGGTCTGCAGTAAGAACTCTTAACTATAGAGGTATTTAACCTTAAGAGGCAGGCTTATTAGGTATATATAGTTAGCTAGGATAGAATCTCCTAGGATTCTCCTATTAACTATACCTACAACCTACTAAACCTATAGTTTAGATAAATTATCCTAAAACCTACTAAAGTAACTAAATTAAATCCTCCTTTCTAACCTTATTAAGTCTAATCTTATTAACTCCTTATCCTTAGTTATACCTACGCTTAACCTAAATAACCCCTTTAAACTAAGCACCCCTCTTAATTATAACCCCTTAGAGGTTATAAAACAGTTTATAACAGCTTAGATAAGCTCTATTATTAAGTAGTATAAAGGGAACTCTCTATATAATATTATTACTATTAATAGCAGAATAGATAACTTTATAGTAATTAATATTACTAGTATTAGATTAGTAATCTTACTTCTTAATAGCCTAGCAGCTAATATAGGTCTAATTATTAAGGTAAGGTAGGCCTTATAGCAGCAGCTTTACTTTTTTGTTAGCAGGATAGCCTAGAAGCAGGATAATATATCTAAAATTACAATAATAAAGGAGCACTTAGGCTAGCTGCAGGCAGTAATCTACGCTATCTAGTAGGTGCAGTATAATTAAGGGATAGAAGTCTAAAGGTTAGAGAAAAGAGATTTTACTAGAAGCTCTAAGGATACTGTTAGTTAGAAACTTAATGTAATAGTTATACTTAATACATGTCACTAGACCCCTAGAAAATAAAACACGTTTACATAATGTATAGCCTAGAAGGGTAAGGTATTCCTTTACATAATACTATATATATAGTACTTTTTAATCTATATAGGTAGAGATAAAAACCTCCTATAATTTATATAGGAGGAAAACTACTCTATTCTATTAAATATTAGAAGGTTAGCTTATTTTAGCCTAACACTATATATAGTATAACACTTTATAAAGGAAAACATAATATGTAGGGAGGGGGTATACTGTTGTTAGAGCCTTATTATACATATAGGGCCTAGGGCTCTACTTCTGCAGGGCTCTAGTAGCTAATTAGACTTCTATAAAAGCAGCATTCCTATAGTTAGAATTAAACTAACTGTCTGCACGTAAAGTGTATAGACGCTAGTAGACGTATACTACTGCGTTACGTAGGCCTACTATACTTATACTTAATCTTTTTTACTTAGGTAGTATACTTTACTCTTATAAAGACGCTAGGAGCCTTAATAAAAATAAGAATTACTTATAAAGTGTGTTTAGCTTATAAGGTTATATCTGCTAGCAGCCTCTATAGCTATCGTTCCTACTACTACAGCCTTTATAAATTTAGTTACTATAGTAGCCTTTAGGGATCTTATAATTTATATTAGTTAGGCTAAAGGCGCTATATATTACTTTCTTATTCTTAGAGGTGCTGATATAGGTTATAGCTTTATATACTACTACTATAGCCTATATAACTATAAGACTACTATTCTTAATAGTATTATCTCTTATTTTAATAAAGGTCTAAGTCTAGGCTGTAAGGTAGCTATTTAAAAGGCATATTATAAGGTTACTAAACTAGTCTTTTAGGTTAGTAGTGCTAAAGACGCTACTTATAGCGCCCTTATTTAAAGCAGCTTACTATTTAGTAATCTACTTATTAACTGCTTCTTAGTTAGTTAAAGCAGCTTTTATACCCTTAAGAAAGGTCTTTCTATAGGCTAATTTTACTTTATTACATTACTTAACCTTAGTCTAACTAATATTTTCTTGAAGGGTATTTACCTAGGAGTTAAGATTCTAATTAGTAAGGTAATAGTGTAGAAGAAAGTTAGTACTAATAGTATCTCTAACTTAATTAAGAAGCTTATAATAAGCCTTTTTCTAATTTAAGAACGCTAATTAAATAAGTGTAGAACTAATTAGATCCTATTAGTAAGAGGAGTCTTATATTATTTACTATCTAAGTAGGAATAAGTAAGGTATTCCTTTACACTATACTATATACATAATGCAGTTAATCTATATAGATAGAGAGAAAAACCTACTATTCTTCTTTAGTAGGAAAACTACTCTATCTTATTAAACATTAGAAAGTTAGCTTATTTTTATATAACACTTTATAGGAGTTATTACTAAGATAAAGAGAATATAATACGTAGGGAGGTGCACTATTATTAAAGCCCTATTATGCATATAGGGCCTAGGGCTCTACCTCTGTAGGGCTCTAGTAGCTAATTAGACTTTTATAAAAGTAGTATTCCTGCAGTTAGAATTAAACTAACTGTCTGCACGTAAAGCATATAGATGCTGCTAGATATATACTACTACGTTACGTAGGTAATTAGATCCTATAGTTAAGATTAGTTATATAATATAAAAAGAAACAAATAGCAGTTAGCTTAATATAAGCACTATAACCTATTCTTATGCTATTAACTTAGTAAGGTAGCTTATTTAAAAACATATAGTACTATAGGGGTTAGTATAGTCTTAATACTAGATTAACTTACTAGAGATAGCTTTACTCTTAAGGTCTATACTACTAAGGTTAAGAACTCTTAACTATAGAGGTATTTAACCTTAAGAGACAGGCTTATTAGGTATATATAGTTAGCTAGAATAGGATCTAGGATTCTTCTATTAACTATACTTATAACCTACTAAACCTATAATCTAGATAAATCTTCTAGGATTTTCCTATTAGTTATACTTATAACCTACTAAACCTATAATCTAGATAAATTATCCTAAAACTACAGTAACTAAATTAAATCCTCCTTTCTAATCTTATTAAGTCTAATCTTATTAAGTCCTTATCTATACCTTAGTTTAAGAGGAGTCTTATATTATTCACTATCTAAGTAGGAATAAGTAAGGTATTCCTTTACACTATACTATATACACAATATAGTTAATCTATACATAGAGAGAAAAACCTCCTATAATTTATATAGGAGGAAAACTACTTTATTATTAAATATTAGAAGGTTAGCTTGTTTTTACCTAACTTAGTATAGGGGTATTTCTATATAAAGGAAACATAATACATTAGGAGGTGCACTATTATTAGAGCCCTATTATGCATGTAGGGCCTAGGGCCCTACTTTTGTAGGGCTCTAGTAGCTAATCAGACTTCTGCAAAAGTGGCTTCCTGCAGTCAGAATCAAACCAACTGTCTGCACGCATAAAGTGCGCACAGACGCTGCTAGACGTATGCCACTACGTCACGTAGGTCTATACCTTAGTTATACCTATACTTAACTTAAATAACCCTTTTAATAGTAACACCACTCCTAGTTATAATCCCTTAGAGATTATTAAATAATTTGTTATAGCTTAGATAAGCTCTATTATTAAGTAGTATAGAAGGAACTCTCTTTATAATATTATTACTATTAATAGCAGAATAAATAATTATATAGTAATTAATATTACTAGCGTTAGATTAGTAATCCTTTTACTAGATAGCCTAGTAGCTAATATAGACCTTATTATTAGGGTAAGGTAGGCCTTACAGTAGAGGCTTTACTTCTTTATTAGTAAGATAGCCTACCAGAGAGAGGATATATTAACTATTACTAAGATAAAGCGTTTAGGCTAGCTATAGGTAGTAATCTATGCTATCTAGTAGGTATAATATAATTAAGGGATAGAAGTAGAGATTATACTAAAAGCTTTAAGGTGTTAGTTAGAAACTTAATATAATAGTTATACTTAGTATATATTACTAGACCTCTAGAAAATAGAATATATTTATATAATGTATAGCCTAGAAAGGTAAGCCCTTTTCTAATAGTTAAGTATATATTTAGTATTTTTAATTATATATAATTACCTTAGTAGTCCTTATAGACTACTAATTTAGTAGTTAATAGCTTATAGATATCTAAAGTGTATAGGTGCTTATTATTATTAGGTAAGAGGCTAATAGTAAAGTTACTTTAAGTAACTCTTTTTAGGTAATTACTATTACAGGCTTTACTACAGAAGATAAGCATAGGTAGAGCCTATATATAGAATAACCTTTTGCTAACTACAGCCTAACTAGTAGGCCTCTAGTTAACCCCTAGAGAGCAGCTATCCTATAGACTTTTTTCTCTTCCCCTCTTTAGTGTAGATATATTTAATTAAGACACCCCTATTATTAAATAATAATAGTATAGCCCCTTATATATCTACACTTAACTTAACCCTTAACATCCCTCTAGTGCTTTACTAATCTACTATATACCTACACTATAGACGCTCTAACTAACTAAGAGATTCTAAAGGCCTAGATTACTATAGTAGTAAATACTATAGTAGGTCTCCTTTAGTAGAAAATTATTAAACTTACTAATAAGCTATTAAAGTAGGTTAAGTTTATACTTATAACTAAAAATATAACCTTAAGCTATACTAATAATAACCCTCTAGTAGTCCTTTATAAGACTATTTAGTATAAACCTCTACCTAATATATTAAACTTCTTAGGTAAGAGAAGTAAATATACTAGCTAGGCTTAGTAGATAAAGGATAAAACTACTATAGACTAATAGTTCTATTAGTCTAAAGAATAAGTTTAGTACTTAATTACCTTCTACTTAAAAACTAGTTCCTAATAGATAGTTACTACCTTTTATACTTTAGGATATAATAATAGTATATATACCCCTAAAGACTTTATAGTATATTTAAACTAAATATATAAAGACCTAAATATTTAGTTTTATACTGCTATATTACTATATACTCTCTACTAAAAAGAAAATTAGTCTCTTTCTAACTTCCTACTAAAGTAAGAGAGAGTCTTAGCTAAAGCTAATAAAGGAGGCTAAGTAGATAATATAAAGATTACCCTCTTTAAAGAAGCTTTAAAGCTTAGCCTATAGAGAAGCTTAGTAGTAGTTAACCTACTAGTAGACTATAGTAGTTAGCTTATAAAAGTCTAAACTATATTAAAGAAGCAAAACTATATAAACTCCTATAGACTAAAGCACTTAGTAACTACCTAAGTTAACTATAATAAAGATATCTATATAATAGGTACTATTAAAGCCTATAAGGTTAAGGCTTTAAAGGACTATAGCTTCTTTAGTAGAAAGGAAATATAATATTACTATTATTACTATAAAAAGGGCTACCTAAAGTAAGATTACTTAAAGTATATTCAAGCTAAGACTATCTAAGCGTTAAAGGCTATAAAGACTATAGTACTACCCTAATAGCTAGTAACTACCTACTTTAATAAAGAGGCTAACTAATTAACTAATAATATAGACTTAGAAAAAGAGTAGCTTAGGTGTAAAGTTAGGTACCTAAGCCTACTAAGGAGGAGTAAGAGAAGTAGAAGATATTTAAGAAGAAAGGTAATATAGAAAGCTTATTAGCCTTAATTATAGTATAAGTTAATAAAAGATATATTATAGATACCCTACTAAACACTAAGTATAACACCTATACTATAGTAAATTATATTTTTACTTATTCCCTCTATATACTACTTATAAAGTAAACTAAATATATACTTAGTGTCTTTACTAATAGGAGTATAATAGTCTACACCTAAGGGGTAGCTACTTTTTAGCTAGAGGTTAGTTATTATATATAGACTATCTATATATATATTATTAAAAGTCTAGATAAGAATATATTCCTTAGGAAACTATAGATAGAGGCTAACTATATAGTATATAGTATAGAGAAATAACTAGTCTACTATAGTATAAGGTATATAAAGGCCTACCTTACTACCTAAAAAGAGCTAGCATAACTATAAGAGATTTACTCTACTTAGTTCTTATTAGCCTTATTATTTATAGTAGTATACTAGTAAGTTACCTAAGAGAAGCTACCCTCTAGAGGAGTAGTAGTAGAGGTAATATCTATTAGCTTAAGGGATATTAAAATAGTATTAAAGCTTAAGATACCTATAGACCTTAATAAAAGAATACTATTAGACCTATTAGAGGAATTCTATCTATTATTTAATCTAGTAAAGGTAAATCCCTTACTACCTTTTTAACTAGGCGTTAACTATAAGATTAACATAAAGAAGGGGCTAGATAGTAAGAAGCTAATACTCCCTTAGGAGCCTCTGTATAATATATCCTATAAAAAGCTTTTTATCCTAAAGAAGACTTTAGAAGACCGCCTAAATAAGGGTTTTATATATGCTAGTAGCTTTACTACTAAGGCGTTAGTGCTTTTTATAAAGAAACTAAAAAGGAGACTTTACTTCTATATTAATTACTATATACTTAACCTTATTATAAAGAAAGACTATTATATACTACCCCTAATATTAAAGACCCTCTAAAAGGTAGCTACTACTAAGTAGTATACTAAGCTAGATATTATTACTATATTCTATAAGATTTAGGTTATAAAGAGGTATAAAGAAAAGATAGCCTTCTATATAAGATATAGCCTATTTAAGTAGCTAGTTACCCCTTTTAGCTTTACTAAGGCGTTAGTAACCTTCTAGTAGTATATTAATACTATTCTTTAAAAACACCTTAATAACTTTATTATAGTATATCTTAATAATATACTTATCTATATAAGCAGCTTTAAGAAAGACTATATAGAGAAGGTATACTAAGTGCTATACACCTTAAAAGCAGTTAGTCTTAATCTAAACCCTAATAAGTACAAATTTATAGTTACTACTATAAAGTATATAGGTTTTATTATTAATATAATAAGCCCTTCTAGGCTATACATTATGTAAACGTGTTTTATTTTCTAGAGGTCTAGTGATATATATTAAGTATAACTATTACATTAAGTTAATAACTAACACCTTAGAGCTTCTAGTAAAATCTCTTTTCTCTAACCTTTAGACTTCTATCTAGCCTTAATTATACTGTATCTACTAGATAGCGCAGATTACTGCCTGCAGCTAGCCTAAGTGCTTCTTTATTATTATAATTTTAGATATATTATCCTACTTCTAGGCTATCCTGCTAACAAAAAAGCAGAGCTGCTACTATAGAGCCTACCTTACCCTAATAATTAGGCCTATATTAGCTACTAGGCTGTTAAGAAGTAAGATTACTAATCTAACGCTAGTAATATTAATTACTATATAGTTATCTATTCTATTATTAATAGTAATAATATTATATAGAGAGTTCCCTCTATACTGCTTAATAATAGAGCTTATCTAAGCTGTTATAAACTGTTTTATAACCTCTAAGGGGTTATAATTAAGAGGGGTGCCTAGTTTAAAGGGGTTATTTAGGTTAAG